>CM042336.1:13828396-14235896 GCA_023566125.1 Zingel zingel | reverse complement strand
ACGTTGGACAGGAAGAGGGGACGGAAAAGGTGTGTCGGGAAGGAAAACACACACACACACACACACACACACACACACACACACACACACACACACACACAAATTCTAAATCAAAGTTTACCTATAACGATCTTATTTGTATCCCTAAATAACTTCGGCCTAATAGCGTTGTTCGAACTGTTACCTAGCTACCTACCTTAACAAAATGGGAAAACGTGTCAATTACATATCGTATTGTAGTGTTGTAGTTGATCACTTAAGTGATCAACTACAACACGATATTCTACAGTAATGCCAAAAGGGTTAAAATATTTACTTTGCAGTATGACAACGTCACTATAATCGTATAAAAACCTTTGGTATATATTACAACGGGGCTTTTCATATGGGAACAGGTGCATCTAGACTCAACCATCAACATCAACCAACCCGCACCTACTAAATTACCAATAATGAACTAATCTCGCTTAAAACATACATTAGATGAAAGAAAACTCACCAATGTTATCCAGACATTTCTGAATCCTTCTCCTGTGATTCGGCTCTAGTGTTTGCAATCCAACATGGTTAGCTTTGGCAAGAAAAAAAACGCTTTAGGTTGAAATCGGTCGGGGGCGCAGCTACGCTAGTGTACGTTACTTTAAATAAACACTGTCGTTAAGAAAAATGATCCACAACGTAAAAGCAAACCGGTTCAGTTCCTTTTTGTTTCTCTTGACAGGCTTGTTGTCTGAGCACCCATCATCCCCCTGTTGTTGTCTCCTTTGTTACCAGCAGCACGTATGAGAGGAGAGAACGGGAGGTAGGAGTGGAACGACCGACCCCCTCCTGAGGTTGTGTGACTCAAACCGGCAAGTCACACACAGCAATGTTTACAAGTTCCGGTAAGGACTTTCAAAATAAAATAGATTTTAACAAGGATTTATTGGTAAATGCTTAGAATATTGCAGAAAACAGCTTTCCGAGCAATTATCCTCTTCTGCCGAGTTGTTTGACAAATGTAGACTACGACAAGTTGGCCAATGATCATTCCTCTATATGAAAACGAGAATCAGAATCAGATCCAGAACCAACAGACTGAAAAACAGGCAGTCAAAAGCACACACCCTCCTGTCCATCTTCTCCATCTATAAAGACGTGTGTGCAATAAACCCCCAAAACTGGAAGTGCAATAACATATGTACATAGTGGCACCTCATTGTGTTTATTCTTGATTGTTATCTTTCAAATATTTTACTATTTCAATTTTCTATTTTGTTGTTATTATATATATATATATATATATATATATATATATATATATATATATATATATATATATATATATATATATATTATTATTATTTATTTTTGTCATAATGAGAGTTGCTCTACTGTGTTTTAATGTTGAAAACAATGACAACAAAGATCTATTCTATCTATTCTATTCTATTCTAAAATTGGTGGGTGACATTATGGATGTTTCTGTATTTATATTTTAACAATTAATGTTTGGGTTGAATGGTAAGGCACATCTTTTAGTGGTAGCCGATGTGGTGGATTTTAGCATTTGTTTTACACATTTTTTCATATGTTTTATGTATTAAAATGAAGAGATTTCTTCCCACATTTATTTACACATAAGAATAGAATTATGAATGTTATCCCCATATGTTTTTGCATGGGATTCACAGTTGACTGAAATTATTACAATTTGCATTTTATGCAAACGTTGTGCAACATAGAGATCATGCAAAACTACTATTAATCTATTTGTCATTGATTTGCATGATTTACCCTTTTACTCTTGTATGGTAATTTATTTATTTTGTTTCGTTTTAGTTTAGCTAACTCTTATTTTGAAGGCCAAAAGTTATTTCCTGGGTGTTTGTTGTACGCTTCATGCATCTTGATCTATCTACTACAGTAGCTATAATAAACCTCTAAATATTTTTATTTATTTTATGGTTGGTATTGCAAAAGTATTATATTGAGTTTTATTTGTTTGTTACTTGAAAGTCCTTGCATGTTTCAGTAATTAACACTGAACAAATTGCTGATTCAAATGTATGTATATTAAAATGTTTGTTTGCAAGAGCTTGCTACTTTTTATTTTTTTAGCAGCTTTCTTTGGTGGGGGGGGATTGTCACTGCCTGTAACACTTTAGCAATACATTTAAGCATTATTTTACACTAGCCACTTTCAACCTGTACTGACCTGTTGCTTCGTTTTCAGTCATTTGGTTCATTGTTTCTACAGTAGGCCTACAACTTAACTTTTTTATTTATTATTCATGGATAGACACCTTAATCTAGTGAGCTGGAATGTCAAAGGTTTAAATCATCCTGTTAAAAGAAGAAAGGTATTTTCTCATCTCAACCAACTCAAAACAGAAATAGCCTTTATGCAAGAAACTCAGCTCGGACAATGGCCATCTCTTGTCAGGTTGGGTGGGTCAGGGGTTCCACTCTTCCCTTCAGGCTAAAGCCAGAGGAGTTTCAACCCTTATCAGCCAGAACATTTCCTTTGTGCCACATAATGTGAGCTCTGACAAGTTTGGTCGGTATGTAATTGTGGATGGAAAAATTATATAATACCCTAGTGGTATTTGTCAATGTATATGCCCCTAATGTTGAAGATGTAGGTTTTTTCAAGCAGTTATTTTCATAGCTACAGAACTAAACACCTTCTTTCTAGACTCTGTTCATGAAATAACCCAACTTTTTAATTCACCTAGCTATTCTATTTGCTCCATTAATTATGCACAGCCGATTTTCCACCTACAACAAATAACTGAAACAGAAGTAGCAAATATCATCAGTGGATTAACATGCAGGCATGCATGGATATCTATGGCCTTGATACACATTTTTTAAAAGAGACCCTTCTACAGCCTATTACATATCTGATTAATCAGTCCTTAAGACAATCCATTGTGCCATCAGCATGGAAGATGGCCCTGGTCACACCCATTTTTAAATCAGGTGAAAGATCAGATATGGCCAATTATCAGCCAATCAGTATTTTGCCTGTTGTTTCTAAAATAGTCGAAAAATGGGTGGGTAAATTACTGATTCAACGTCTCAATAAAAGCAAGTTCTTATGTTGGTGCTGTCTTCCTAGACCTAAAGCGAGCTTTTGATACTGTTAATCATGAAGTTCTTTTATCTAAATTAACATATTTTAATTTCTCTGAGCAAGCACAGTTGATTTTTATACAGTTGAGAAACTGTATAAAATCATACCTGTCCAGTAGAAAGCAATGTGTTCGTATTAATGATTCAAAGTCCCCACTCTGTGAATGTCCAGTAGGGGTCCCCCAAGGCTCCATACTTGGTCCAATCCTGTTTACACTGTATATAAATGATCTGCCAGAGGCATGTAAAAATGTTGATGTTCAGATGTATGTGTGTAATCTTTACACATGCTAAGAACTACGAAGAGATCCACACTTACATCTGCAATGGCTCACATTGATGACTGGCTCACTAAGTCATGTCTCTACCTAAACACCAAAAAATGGCGTTTACCAAAAAAAACGTGAAGGTGTCACATTCTAATGTGTTCCTTAGAGGACAGGAGCTTAATATTGTCAATGAATTCAAGTATATAGGAGTCATATATGACTCCACCCTAACTTTCAAAAGTCATGTAAAAATAAAGTTAAATTCAATTTGCAGAATCTTAAACAAGTTTGGCCATTTCTTGACACCAAAACCTTAGCCCTATTGCATCAAACCATCTTTTCAAACCATCAACGCATGAGCCTGTCTTTAAAGAGTGGCATAGGAAGGGTTTGTCCGTTTCAAGGACCTGTTTATAGGTAACACTTTAGCATCATTCGAACAACTAAGCGACAAATTCAGACTTCCAAAGTCAGACTTCCAAAGTCAGACTTTTTCAGATATTTGCAAACAAGACAAAATGTCTTGTTTGTGTTGATGTCTAGCTCTTCTATATCAGCAGACACTTCCCTTGTTGATATAGTTCTTTCTTTAAACCCATCTCAAAAGAGACTTGTCTCTGCCTTATATGGCAGGATGTTGGATCAAGGCAGCATGGGAAAAATACCTGGGTTTCTCTTTGTCAGAAGATACATGAAGTTGACTCAACAGCCAAACTATCTACTATGTACTCTGACGTTAGCCCACTCTGCGTTAAATGTAAAATTTCTGAAGCCTCTCTTATTCATGTATTGGTAATGTCCCAGCCTTAGCAAGTTCTGGATGGAGGTCTTCCAAACATTATCTCAGGTGTTTAACATCATATTGGAAGCAAATCCTCTAATTGCTCTTTTTTGGGGTCACTGAAGAGGAGGTTAGATTAACTGCAGATAAACAACGTACTATATTTTTTGCCTCTCTTCTGGTCCGGCGAGCAATTCTGCTAAGGTGGAGAGAACCTGCCCTGCCTACTCATACACAATGACTGACAGATGTTATGTCCTGCCTAAAGCTTAAAAAAATCAAGTTCTCGCTTCAGCATTCAAATGCAAGGTTTTCGGAAAGCACAGGGACCTTTTTTGATCTCATTCCAGGCTTTATAAATACTTATTAATCAAGCACAGTTTAATGGAATTACAGTTATTCCCTTATTCCATTCACTTATCGGCGATTATCATTGAGACAGGCTGATACTGACATATGCTCACTGGCAGTGATTTGGGAGGGATTCTTTTGAGTATTTTGATCTTTCTTTTATTGTTGTTGGTTTGATAAATGTGGCATATGCTGTTTTTTTATTTATTCCTTTCATATAACCTGTCTTTAACAAATCGACAGCTTTGTACGTTGTTATACTGAAAACTAAATAAAAAGATTTTGATTTAAAAAAATGTATGTATATTAAAGTCACTCATTTAATAATAATACGAATAATAAAAAAATAAAATCATATTTTTTTTACGACCAAGTCATTGACATTATATTATGCTGTGGGGACCACTGCCTGTAAATGAACTTCAAATTATAAAGTATATAGCCAACTCTTTATAGTACATTACATGCCATAGCAGGTGCACAGAAGGAGGTGCTTGGCTACTGCATACGTTCCTCCCCTCACATCTGTATTTTACTTTTGTATCCTACTTCCACCTAGCGCCTTAGATTGGAACACACATGAAGTGTCAAATACTTACTGGATTCTTCAGATATTACACTTTATTTGAGATGTTTTTATTGTTTTCACGTTCACATGTTGCGCTGTAAATGGTGGCATAAGGTTTAAATAGTTCGGCAAATTATTTCAAACTTTTGACTCATTAGCTCATTATTTTGACTTAGAAAGTAAACATTTTGAATTACTATCTCATTACTCAAATTTCTGACATACTATCTCATAATGTTTTTACTTACCGTGAGTGTTTTTATTTCTAAAAACACTCTTTTCTAACTATAATCTAGTTTTTCCTTTCCTGGTAAAATTGGGAAGTAAAAAAGTATGACGCTCTGACTCCTGTAGAGCACACAGGTCATTATGAATGATAAGTAGACCCGGTCAGTTTGATGGAAGTGAGACGTTAATAGGGCTGATAACTTGAAACATTCTATCACTTATCGAGTACCATCCCAGACACAACATTTTACGTTTCTACAAATAAATATAACAGCAGAGTGTGTAGACTATAGAGTAACACTAAAATCACACGTGGATCTATTTAACTAGGATGCTCCTGTTGCGAAAAGATACTGCGGCATTTCCTTTATACTCGGTGAGTCGCAGTGCATGCTGGTATCGCTCCGCCGGCAGAGGAAATGCTCTTAGACCAATCACATCTGTGTTTACACCATCACCTGTCAAACACACACCCTCAGCTGTATTTTCTCTCTGAAAGGTAGGAATTCTGTATTTATTTAATATTCGCTTTTTATATAAATGTGAATATCGTGGATGGAGTCAGAGTCTAGGTTTTGTAACGAGAAAGCCGGTTCGACTATAACGAGAAGCACCCAGGGTAAGAAAGGTTAGCGCCCCCGGAGCTGGAGAGCTAGAGCTTGTTATCTGTCCGCCTGGCTTGTTTTTTAGCCGATTATCAGAAAGTCCTTGCGCCTAATCATCCCCGGCTGAGGTTGGAGCACAGCGATGTGTGTTAGCTTAGCGAACTAATGTTTGAAATCCTTAGCATCTGTTTGCCTACGTTTGCAGAGGTTAACAGCCTTAAAGCTAACGAGACCAGCCATGCAATGCATCCTCACGCTAGCAATAAAGCCGCTAGTCAGCTAGAGAGAGAACCGTTAGCTGGCCCGGTGCGCGTTTGGATTAATGCCGCCGTCTATATTTCTTATATATCTCTAGAGCATTGGTAACAGTGGTATTGATAGTCACAGCCTTTGCTAAATTAGCGTTAAACTGTGTTGCACCGAGCCAATTGCTCTTGTTTCTTTCGTCTCTTTCTAGTTTTCTCGCTTTCTTGCATTTCAATATAATTGTTAGCAATCTAACAAAGTGTTAGCAGGTGCTGAGCTACAATGGGATACTTGCGGCAGTAGTTAGCCAATTTATTAACCCCTAAACAAATGGTGGAAGAAGTATCGTGATCAATTCCTTATGTAAAAGTGTCAATTTACCCCAATCTATAATAATACAATTAAAAAGTCCTCTGTTCAAAATTTTACTTGTTGTGTAATTGTTGTAAGTGCCATTAAAAGCAAAATATACATTAAGTTTCGGAAGTGAAAGTATTCATGTGAGACAAGTTGCATTACATTATAATGCTGTAACGCATACTGTTTAAGTAGTCTTTCTCTTTCCCTGTAGTATTTGGTTTAGGTGGAGCTAATTATTTGCTGTTGAGTAGTTAGTAGTTTAATGTTAATGTAAAGATGCATCATATTCATAAGCTCATTGTAGTTTTTGTATGCACTGCAAAAATCATCTTCCATACTGTTGACAGTATTATTCTATAACTGCTTGTTCACTGAAACTGTATGATGTTTTCACTGAGTGAAATATTTAAACCCAAGACCATGTATTTTTTGGCTGCACCATTTCCATCAAAAGGAAATGTTTTTTTGTTGCCCCTGCAGTTACCACTTTACTCATACACACATAGGCACACACTATCCACACTCATGCATAACATGTTTGCCAACTCCTTTTAACTCCCTAACCGTGACCCCCCAATGTGAATCACAGATCATTCTACCCAATCGCTAAGCATACGTCCCTGTGTTTGTCAACTGTCCTGTCCAGTCCCGTCTTGTCAGTTTTGATATCGTCCCGTCTCACTTCCCTCTGTTGTCTGTCTGTCACCTTGTCGTGTTTTATGTGTTATGTCTTACACTCCGTACGTGGTGCTTTAATCCCCCCTGCACTTATATGGATCCAGGGTCTCACTAAAACAGGGTCAGTGGTTACAGTAGGACAACAGTAAATGCGCTGAATGTAAATCTAAATCTGAATGTAACATATATAAAAATATATTGCTTTATTAAAAATAAAGTTGTCCTCCGAAGAGGGGGGGTGGTGGTGGGTTGACTTTTTATTTTGTGTGCATCATTTTATAAACATTTTCCAAATATTTAGCCTGGCATTTTTGGTATCTTTGAAAATGTTTGGATCTCCACTAGAATTTAAAACCAAGTTGAACAATCTTTTTAAAAGGAAAAAAGGAGTGGCATCACGTTTTTTGATTAACCAAGTACAGTACAGACTCACTTTGTGGTTCCATTGAATCACTCTCAAATTTCCTGGGACATTAAATTTGTAAAACTATAAAAGAGGGAAGATGAGCAGAGACATGTAAAAAGGGGAGGGGGAGGAGAACGGAGGAGAGTGAATCAGATCCAGACAGAGTAAGGTGCAGTGCAGTGTGGGTGTTATTAAACCAGCCTCCATGCTGTATAGCTTTTTGATTTACAGTGTTCACTTTTAGTCTTTTTCTTCCCCTCCTGTCCACCCAGGAGCTGAAACACACACTCACACTGAAGCGCCTACGGTAGCAGCTAACTGGACGGACTCTCTGGCAATTGACCTTTTGCAGGTAAGCCTGGGCTCACTTTGTTTGATCAGTTCTTCCACAGCTTTACCTTAGTGTTACTGTATCATTCTATATTTCTATTTGTATCTTGTACTTTTTTCATGTAGTTACATTTTCTTGGCGTTTAAAGGTGGTTAGCAGTGTCTTCACCAGCAGGGGCTGATTTCACATGGCAGTTCACATGATCTGAATATACACTGGGAGCACACAGTAACATTCCAGGAGAAACAATCCTACTGGAACATGTCACAGATGCTAGATAATAACACAAAGTCAGTGTTGTGCTCAGCCAGAAGCATCACACAGCGTGGTGATGGATTTGCATGCCTGTTTATATGAGTAAGAAAAACATATTGGTTGTCAAAGATATTAAAGCAAAAGTATTATGTAAAAATGAGTGATTCCCATCAACTGTTATTTTGGATCCTGACTTTATCTTAAGGTACAAACCAGGAATACAAGTAAGAGATGTAAGAGACAAAACCTGATTTCCTCCATCAACTGTTAATTAAAGAGTCATTTTATGAGGATCTCGTAAATGTTTTTTTTTTTTTTTTTAAATGATTTTTTATTTTATTGCTGCACTAGCAGTTAGTAGCCATAAAAATGCAATATCCTCCCTAAATCGCAAGACTGTCTCTGTGTTCACAAAGTTGGTCTCACATGCACAGTCAGAAGAGCAGCTCAAGGATTTGTAGACTTTGGATTTCACATTTTAAAAAATGCTCAGGGAAGACCCACTGTTAAAAAGATCCTGTGATTCTGAATCATAAGGAATGTCAGCAGCAGCAGCAGTTGTTTTTAGACTACGACAGCTCTTAGTATCTGACTTGTGATAACCCTGTCCCTGAGGCTTTGTGCCACCGTTTGTTTGTCTAAGACCCGTGCAGTGTTAATTGGAGCATCTGTGGTGTAACGTGCAGCATCAGTGCAGTGTAGCAATGCCACAGAGGCAGCCTCCGTCTTCTGGGGCTTGTGGAAAGCAATCCTAGCAAATATAAAACAGTGCAATTGAGGGAGGGAAGAAGAGCAGTGTAAGAGACGCAGTTTGAAACAAGCTTCTGTATTTCTGATGGCTTTTTCATTTTTAGAGATTCAAGGGCTTGATTTATTCTTTTTTTTTTATTCCATCTTTCCCCACCTCTCTGTCTTAGTGGAATAGCGGAATAAGTCTTGAACCATGAGCTCAGTGGCAGTGTTGACCCCGGAGAGCTTTGCGGAGCATCGCAGCGGCCTCAAGGACCAAGAGATTACAGGTAACGTCCGCCTGTCACCTACTTACCTGTTTTACTTTTGTACGGAGTCTTTCACCTCAGTGGCCCAAGCTAGTTAGCCACTTATTAGAGATGAGGTAAACATATTTAGATTTTCTCCTACTTGCCTTTGCTGTGCATTCTCAGTTTTCTTGTACTGTACATGATACGTTATGAATGTATATTCTGAGGCAGGTATGATTTTTTTTTTTTTTTAATTACAGTGTTTTCCTTAATTTTAATAATCCTTCTCTATCCATCCATTCACGCTTACTGCTTTCTTCCTCCATCTTTACCTTCATCCTTGCCTTATTTATATTTGTCTCTCCGGGCAAGGCTGCGTCCCAGAGGATGAGGCCTACATTCCCACCTACCTGGAGGCCTTCCCTCCGCTGCCGGAGAAGGGGGCACCAGGGGAAAAGGCCGGGGAGCAGGCTTCAGCTTGGGGGAGCAAGATCAGACCCATCAAAGCCTCTATCATCACCCAGGTCAGGCAGCCACTGACTTCATGTTATATACAGTGAGGAAAATAAGTATTTGAACACCCTGCTATTTTGCAGGTTCTCCCACTTGGAAATCATGGAGGGGTCTGAAATTGTCATCGTAGGTGCATGTCCACTGTGAGAGACATAATCTATAAACAAAAATCCAGAAATCACAATGTATGATTTTTTAACTATTTATTTGTATGATACAGCTGCAAATAAGTATTTGAACACCTGAGAAAATCAATGTTAATATTTGGTACAGTAGCCTTTGTTTGCAATTACAGAGGTCAAACGTTTCCTGTAGTTTTTCACCAGGTTTGCACACACTGCAGGAGGGAGTTTGGCCCACTCCTCCACACAGATCTTCTCTAGATCATTCAGGTTTCTGGGCTGTCGCTGAGAAACACGGAGTTTGAGCTCCCTCCAAAGATTCTCTATTGGGTTTAGGTCTGGAGACTGGCTAGGCCACGCCAGAACCTTGATATGCTTCTTACAGAGCCACTCCTTGGTTATCCTGGCTGTGTGCTTCGGGTCATTGTCATGTTGGAAGACCCAGCCTCGACCCATCTTCAATGCTCTAACTGAGGGAAGGAGGTTGTTCCCCAAAATCTCGCAATACATGGCCCCGGTCATCCTCTCCTTAATACAGTGCAGTCGCCCTGTCCCATGTGCAGAAAAACACCCCCAAAGCATGATGCTACCACCCCCATGCTTCACAGTAGGGATGGTGTTCTTGGGATGGTACTCATCATTCTTCTTCCTCCAAACACGGTTAGTGGAATTATGACCAAAAAGTTCTATTTTGGTCTCATCTGACCACATGACTTTCTGATCCAAATGGTCATTGGCAAACTTAAGACGGGTCTTGACATGTGCTGGTTTAAGCAGGGGAACCTTCCGTGCCATGCATGATTTCAAACCATGACGTCTTAGTGTATTACCAACAGTAACCTTGGAAACGGTGGTCCCAGCTCTTTTCAGGTCATTGACCAGATCCTCCCGTGTAGTCCTGGGCTGATTTCTCACCTTTCTTAGGATCATTGAGACCCCACGAGGGGAGATCTTGCGTGGAGCCCCAGTCCGAGGGAGATTGACAGTCATGTTTAGCTTCTTCCATTTTCTAATGATTGCTCCAACAGTGGACCTTTTTTCACCAAGCTGCTTGGCAATTTCCCCATAGCCCTTTCCAGCCTTGTGGAGGTGTACAATTTTGTCTCTAGTGTCTTTGGACAGCTCTTTGGTCTTGGCCATGTTAGTAGTTGGATTGTTACTGATTGTATGGGGTGGACAGGTGTCTTTATGCAGCTAACGACCTCAAACAAGTGCATCTAATTTAGGATAATAAATGGAGTGGAGGTAGACATTTTAAAGGCAGACTAACAGGTCTTTGAGGGTCAGAATTCTAGCTGATAGACAGGTGTTCAAATACTTATTTGCAGCTGTGTCATACAAATAAATAGTTAAAAAATCATACATTGTGATTTCTGGATTCTTGTTTTTAGATTATGTCTCTCACAGTGGACATGCACCTACGATGACAATTTCAGACCCCTCCATGATTTCCAAGTGGGAGAACTTGCAAAATAGCAGGGTGTTCAAATACTTATTTTCCTCACTGTATGTATATATATATATATATATATATATATATATATATATATATATATATATATATATATATATATACAAGTTATTGCAAACAGTTTTGACTTTATCAACAACTATCATTCATGCAAAAAATGTAAATGCATCAATACAATATGTCGTTCATTCCTCTGCTCTTTAGATATTTTTGTGACTGTGACTACATTTTACCAGAAGCCACATTAGCAGTCGATAAGATGCACCAGTTATGGGAAAAAAAGCTAATGAGAAGCGTTGCCTGAAATTTGGCTGGGAGGAGGCCTCGGGGAAGACCCAGGACTAGGTGGAGGGATTATATCTCCAACCTGGCCTGGGAACGCCTCGGGATCCCCCAGTCGGAGCTGGTTAATGTGGCTCGGGAAAGGGAAGTTTGGGGTCCCCTGCTGGAGCTACTACCCCTGCAACCCGATACCGGATAAGCGGACGAAGATGGATGGATGGATGAATGGATGGACATTAGCAGTCGATAAGATGCACCAGTTATGGGAAAAAAAGCTAATGAGACGCGTTGCCTGAAATTTGAACCCCTCTAACCCGCTCTGTGTGTAGGTGTTCCATGTGCCCCTGGAGGAGCGTCGCTACAAGGACAACAGCCAGTTCGGGGAAGGCGAGGAGGCCAAAGTGTGCTTGGACATCATGCAGCGGACAGGGGCCCACATTGAGCTGTCCCTGGCCAAAGACCAGGGCCTGTCCATCATGGTCACCGGCAAACTGGACTCTGTCATGAAGGCTCGCAAAGAAATCGTAGCTCGCCTGCAGACACAGGTAAATTCACAGTAGTTTTTTTTGCATATAGTAGTAGTTGTTTTATGTTTAAACTGTTGGGTTGTAGAATGCTGAGTGCAGGGCAGGGGTGTTTTCTCTACTAGATCTATTTATTTGGCTAAATAAAGGTTAAGCAGAAACCTTCTAAGCATTAGTCAAAAGCATGTGTTCATAAAGACCCATTGTTGCAAATTAAAGTTACCAACAATACAGCTAATTTTCTGAAGATGCAGAATAAAATGAATTTGCATGACGTGCTTGAAGTTGTTACACAGTTGTAGACATTACCTCTGTATGAAATTATTTTGCCAATTTAAAAATGCCTAACTTCTTTAGCTTGATAAATTGTGTGACAATATATTGATGCAAGCACATTGTGTGCTGGTTTTGGTTCATTTGTATTTTTCAGGGATTACACATTCTTGTATTTTGGAACATCACCAAGTCTATTATTAAATGACTGAAATATAAAAAAATATATATTTTTTTGTCTTGATTGTGTATATCAATTGAAAAATACAACAGACTAACAGATGTTTCCTTGAGGATCAATGACTGGCATCACTTAAACTGATGAATGGGATCAGAGCTGTTTTAATGTGACAATCTGTTACTTTTATTACATCCCCAAGAAATGATATAGGATAGTTAGTTATAGCTGCAGCTTGAAGAATCCTATCTGTGCAGGCAGGCCGGTTTAGGACAACAAGTTTAGCTGAAAAATGATTGTGTGCTCCCGAGGGTGGCCTTTGTGGTCTTAAGCAGTGAACATGCTGATTTCCACTTCAATGGGTGCACTGAGGTCCAGCTGTATAGTTTAGCTGCAGTTATTGATACAATAGGGCGGAAAAACACTATGTCCGCTTTGCAAGGTTGAATGCTTTTGTTTTTGTTTACCGACTGAAAACTCCCATATTCCATACGTTCTCCCGCTCTCCCCAGGCCTCAGCTACGGTCGCCATTCCCAAGGAGCACCATCGTTTTGTCATTGGTAAAAATGGCGAGAAGCTGCAGGAGCTGGAGCTGAAGACCGCCACCAAGATTGCTATTCCACGTCCTGACGACCCCAGCGCCAACATCCGCATCACTGGCACCAAGGAGGGCATCGAGAAGGCTCGCCATGAAATCCTTCTGATCTCTGCTGAACAGGTGAGCTGTGAGGTTCAATTTGTGATGTGATCTTTAAAGATGTAGGCCTGGAACCAGAAGTAGTTGAAGGTTAAATGACCTATGGGCTAACGGGCCCTATCTTGCACCCGGCGCAAAGCAAGTGTCTTAGCTAGTTTAAGACCGACGCAGCGCTGTGGAGGAAGGTCTGACAATGCGAAACTATTGCCTCTCTAATCACGGCAGTCACCATTTACGTCTTCTATTGTTTGATTGACTCTTCTGTTTGCCGACTCCCCTCCTCTTCCTCACGCTTGCCTTCTCACCAGGACAAGCGTGCAGTGGAGCGTCTGTCCCTGGAGAAGGCCTTCCATCCCTTCATCGCCGGCGCACACAACCGGCTGGTGCAGGAGCTGAGCCAGGAGACGGGCGCTCGCATCAGCATCCCGCCACCCAGCCTGCCCAAGGACGAGATCGTCATCACCGGGGAGAAGGAGGCCGTCGCACTGGCGCTCAGCCGCATCCGAGCCATCTACGACGACAAGGTGCGTTTGTTCAAAAGATTATTTTTCTTTAAGATTATTCCGCCTTTAATGGTGGGACAGCTCAGACACGAAAGGGGGAAGACATGCAGGAAACCATCACAGGTCGGACTCAAACACTGGACCTTCTGCGTCCAGGAATAAACCTCTATATATGTGTGCCTGCTCTACCAACTGAGCTAACCGGCCACTGAGATTGAGTTAAAATTAAAAATTAAAAATTGGATCACATACAGTTAGTGAAAGTGAGAGTGCTAGACTAACCCAGAATTACTTGCTGTGGTTTAGTTTAGGGCTTTATGGCACGGCACACGTGATTGCAAGTAGATAGCTCTCTTCACCACACTCTCACTTTAACCACAAGAAACTATCAAAGATGGATGAAACCTGGAGAGGACGTGTGTGTGTGCCAGATGAGTGCTAGTGATAGGCAGAGAAAATTGAATTTCACCAGAGAACAACAGGATGAAAATGCTAATGTCATTTAGTGCATATGCATGACAGGCAAAAACAAACATTTTCTCTGTTGCCCTTTGCTTTCTGTCCTCTGCCTCTCTGCTTACCTCTTGAAAGCTTATTTCCTCTTGTCTTACTGTCGCTCAGTCCTCCTCTTCCACCTACTCACGCCAACTTGCATCTGCTCTATCCTTCCTGCTTCCGGTCTGCCATCCCTCTTTCTGTCTCCTGTTGTCTTCCTGTTCCTCACTGTGCTCCTCAATTTCTCCACTTCCTCCCGCTGTCCTTCCTCTCACCGCCATTTTCTTGTCCGTGCCACTCGCTCATCACTTCTGATCTTCTCCCCATCCACCCTACAGAAGAGGAAGACCACCACCATCTCCGTGGAGGTGAAGAAGTCTCAGCATAAGTACATTATAGGTCCAAAGGGCAACACCCTGCAGGAGATCCTGGAGACCACGGGGGTGTCTGTGGAGATGCCTCCTCTGGACTCCGGCTCAGAGACCATCATCCTCAGGGGGGAGCCTGACAAGCTGGGACCGGCGCTCACACAGGTGTACGCAAAGGTGAGGAGGAGAGAGAAGGTTGAGCGTGCATGATAATTATGTGTTTGTTCGTCACTATGAGCGAAAGCGGTCGCTTCTAGTGACAGCACATTACATGTAGTCAGAATATAGTAGTAGTTTAGAAATGTGATTCATTTCCAGCCAGTTATTTATTGTAGATGAATTAGTCTGTAACCACTGCTTATTTAGAGATTTCAGGGAGGTTGTGAATGTAATTTGGATTTTAATTTATAAGCATTTTGTCCCTGTGCAGGCGAAGAGTGTGATGGTGGTGGAGGTGACCGCTCCGGCCTGGCTGCATCGCTTCATCATCGGCAAGAAAGGACAGAACATCGGGCGGATCACACAGCAGCTACCGCGGGTAAGGGGAGAGAGGAGAGGGTGAGGAGAGCGCGGATCGGAGTTAGAAACCAGAGATAAAACACACATGATGCTACTTTGAGCAGTCCATATCATGTAGGAGGTGAAGAAGGTGTGTGTGTGTGTGTGTGTGTGTGTGTGTGTGTGTGTGTGTGTGTGTGTGTGTGTGTGTGTGTGTGTGTGTGTGTGTGTGTGTGTGTGTGTGTGTGTGTGTGTGTGTGTGTGTGTGTGTGTGTGTGTGTGTGTGTGTGTGTGTGTGTGTGTGTGTGTGTGTGTGTGTGTGTGTGTGTGTGTAGGTTCACATAGAGTTTACGGACGGTGAGGAGCGCATCAGTCTGGAGGGGCCAACAGAGGAGGTGGAACAGGCTCAGGCCCAGATACAAGAGATCATCAAGGACCTGGTGAGTACTCACACACACACACACACACACACACACACACACACACACACATTAAACAGGTTTTAATCGTCCACACCAACACTGGATCACAGGTTTGGGGTGGCGCTGATTCATCGCATGCCTAAAAAGTAACAATTCTGATATATTAACGGTGCACAGATTGATTTTGTGAGTGCATATGCAGGTGGACAGGCTGTCAATTTCTTCCTAAAATCATCAGTTTGGATAGTTGTAATTGCCTCTAGACAGCATGCACCCAAGAGGGGAGAAAGATGGAGAGAACGAGTGTGTGTGAAAGAGAGAGAGAGAGAACCACTGATACAATGAATGCACTTATTTTTTTAAATTCATAGAAGGCACTCATTTCTGGCGAAAGAACATTACGATTGATGAGACGACAGACATCCTTACACCCTATTCTTAATGGTTTTAGTTTCAGTTTGGATGAATTGCACAATGAAGCATTGTTGTCGGAAGTCCACTCCTATTCACTCTTAGAATAAAGACACTTGGAAAACTTGAGAGAGAAAGAAAAAGAGACACAATACATTCAGATTTAATGGGTTTCAGTGCTGTATCTTAGGGAACATATTCAGTGACAAATCTCCTCCTCTGCCTCTCTGTGTCCAGCTGGTGAGGATGGACTACACTGAAGTCATCATAGACCAGCGTTTCCACAGACACCTCATCGGAAAGAACGGAGCCAACAGTGAGTACACTACTGCTCTGCTGATCCCAACAGAAACAAACTGGGTCGTCAACGCTTCTGGGGTTTAGAGTTCAAATGCCAGTGAGACCATCCTTTTGTTTGCTGTTGTTTTAAGCCCCTGGCATTTTTCAGTTTTTACTGTTTTAGTCAGCAGCCCACTGTTAGTGAGAGTGGTGGACAGCCAGTTAAGAGACCCTTCATCAAATTCTGGTTTCAGATCGTACTTACCAAAACTACACTACACTACTACAAATGTGATGTATTCTGTCACACCATCCATCCCTTTACAACAGTCAATCGGATCAAGGAGCAGTACAAAGTGTCGGTACGAATCCCCCAGGACTCTGAACGAAGTGGGCTGGTCCGGATCGAGGGAGACCCTAAAGGAGTCCAGCTGGCACGCAGAGAGCTCATTGAGATGGTCCAGAGAATGGTGAGAGTTCATTCATTCATTCATTCATTCTGCTGGTCGTCATAAACCAAAAAAAAAAAAGCTCTATACACAGACTCCAAAGTGGACTTCGCACAATTTTTCTTTCTCCGATTTCCAGGAAAACGAGCGCACCAAAGACCTGATCGTGGAGCAGAAGTTCCATCGGACAATCATCGGCCAGAAGGGAGAGAAGATCAAAGAAGTTCGAGACAAGTTCCCTGAGGTGAACGTTTTTTCTGACCCTCACTGCACTTTATCTTGCCCATTCATTATTGTGAAATAATTAGTTTTGATCCACTTCTAATGTATTTCGACGATTATTATCTCTTCTGCATCTAGGTCATTATCAACTTCCCCGACCCATCACAGAAGAGTGACATAGTCCAGCTGAGAGGGCCGAAGAACGAGGTGGAGAAATGTGCAAAGTTTCTCCAGAAAATTATTGCTGACCTGGTATGACCCACCATGTTCTATCTTTGTTTCTTTTTACTATCTTTCTCTTTACACCTAACTTCACAGCAGCGTTCTTTTTTCTTTCTCTCCAGATTGAGAATAGCTTCTCGCTCTCCGTTCCCATCTTCAAGCAGTTTCACAAAAACATCATTGGTAAGGGTGGCGCCAACATCAAAAAGGTGAGACTTTAAAGTGCACATTGAAAATTTGAAAATGATCACTTCAAAATATGCATCCATTTCATTTCAGTTTAAAATTTGTTAAAGCCATATCATGAAATAAGCCAATATTAAAAACAGTACATTGTGGCCGAAATCCGTATTTAAACTGTCGCCAGAACAAATGTTACATTATGTTAAAGGCACAAAATAACAGATATTGTCAATGCCACCAGATCCGTGAAGAGACCAACACTAAGATCGACCTGCCGACAGAGAACAGTAACTCCGAGATGATTGTCATCACAGGCAAGAAGAGCAACTGTGAGGCAGCCAGAGATCGAATCCTCGCCATCCAGAGAGAACTGGTGAGAGACATCAGACTGTTTTTGTCAGCTGTTGTTACAGCTTCCAGGGTTTCTGGGAAGAAATAGATTTTTTTTTCTTTTGTATTAATCTTCTTTCATTGTCCCCCCATAAATTACTTTTTAAAACAAACAATGAATGTCATCGACAAAATTAATACATTAAGCAGTAAAAATAATTATAAATAAGTTCTGTATTTATAGTTTTTTACACTTAATTTACTAGATGATCTTATTCAGTTAAAATACACACAGTGAGTTAACACACACAGAGAGCGGAAGGCCAGGGGCATCCAGCAGAAGATCCGGCAGTGCCGAATGTGAGGCAGTTATCCTGGAAATGTACTGTCGTTGATCCAGACTAACTCGAGATGGATGTATGATTAGAATACATCTTGACAGAAAAGCTTTAATTAATTTTTTTCTAAACTTTTAGCCGTATCTTCCTCATTGGTTGATGACCATGAGATGTGGTTTAAATCTCTGGAAAGGGGTGCCAACATCGCTGTTTGAATTTGGCTGGGGCCCCTTGTTGCATCTCTGTCTTCTTCATTTGCTGCCATATTTCCACTCATGCTATTTTGTAAATAGTAAATAGTAATAAATAGTAATTATTGTAAAATAAGAAAATGCCCTAAAATAATAAAAATTAAAACATTCTGGAAAAAGCTAGTAAGTGGACCTTGAGTTAAAGGTCCCATGACATGGTGCTCTTTGGATGCTTTTATATAGGCCTTAGTGGTCCCCTAATACTGCATCTGAAGTCTCTTTCCCGAAATTCAGCCTTGGTGCAGAATTACAGCCAGTAGAGCCAGTCCCACAATGAGCTTTCCTTAGGACGTGCCATTTCTGTGTCTGTAGCTATTGAGGAGGAGAGAGGGGGGGGGGGGCAAGGTGGAGAGTGGGGGTGTGGCCTTGACCAACTGCCACTTTGCTCGTTTGAAAGCCATGATGTCTCTCTCTCATGGGTGGGCCAAATTCTCTGGGCGGGCAAAGCAGAGAAAGGGGAGGTAAGATTCCCCTTCTCTCTGATTCCAGATCGGCCCATCTGAGCTTTCATTTTCTCAAAGGCAGAGCAGGATTCCCAGGGCTCGGTTTACACTATCGCCATTTCTAGCCACTGGGGGACCATAGGCAGGCTGGGGGAACGCATATTAATGTTAAAAACCTCATAAAGTGAAATTTTCATGCCATGGGACCTTTTTAAGATTTGGTTTGTCAAACTCCTGTTCCTAAAGTGAAAAATGTACTTTCATTTTTATTTAAATATATCCAAAAATGACTTCCCAAATTATAATTTTTAGACCCAAATTTAAGCTGTGAGACCAGGTGTGAATATTAATGACCTTTTAAGTAGGCATTAGGCGACCAGACAAATGACAAAATGCTGCAAATGTGGATGTACCTCAATAGCTCCCTGGCTCTCATTTCTCTCTTCATCCCTTCAGGCCAACATTAAGGAGACAGAGGTCGCCATCCCTGCCAAGCTGCACAACTCTCTGATCGGCTCAAAGGGCTGCCTTGTGCGCTCCATCATGGAGGACTGCGGTGGCGTCCACATCCATTTCCCCTCTGAGGGCTCCGGCTCAGACAAGGTCACCATCAGAGGGCCTGTCGGTGAGGTGGAAAAGGCCAAGAAACAGCTGCTGCAGCTGGCTGAAGAGAAGGTGGGTGGGGGCAGAAAAGTTGAAGAATGGTTATAATGGATGGATACAAAGAGTGAATGAACACAAGAGGTAAGAAGTGAGTAACTATAAAGAGGTGGGGAAGAGAGGGCAAATACTTACATCCCTTTCCTGTCCCCTGTCCTTTCCTTCCTTCCATCTTTCCTTCCTTCCTTCCTGCCTGCCCTTTTCAGCAAGTCAACAACTTCACAGCTGAGCTTCAGGCCAAACCGGAGTACCATAAATTCCTGATCGGCCGTGGAGGGGCCAATATTCGTCGTGTGCGGGACAAGACGGGGGCCCGCATCATCTTCCCATCGCCAGATGACAGCGAGCAGGAACTGATCACCATTGTAGGGAAGGAGGAAGCCGTCCGTCAGGCCCAGAAGGAGCTGGAAAGTCTAGTCAAAAACCTGGTAATTACTACACTGGATTTATCTGATTTTGAAATTACTTATTCATTTTTTATTCATTT
The DNA here is from genome assembly GCA_023566125.1 of Zingel zingel. NCBI lineage: Eukaryota > Metazoa > Chordata > Actinopteri > Perciformes > Percidae > Zingel > Zingel zingel. The sequence continues at coordinate 14,216,099 of CM042336.1, read as the reverse complement.
TTAAATGTTTCTTTTATCTGCCAAGATTATTTTTTTGTGTTTTTGTTTTTAAATATGTTTATCAGGTTTTTTATTGTGTTTTATTTTTAATTTATTTGCACAGTAATAAAGCAAAAGCAAAGTGCTAAATTGGGATTATCCAAAACAGACAGAATAAAAACAACTTGCAAAAACTAGATCAAATAAAAAAGATGGAGCCTCCCTAAATCTTCGGTGTCATATTCTAATATATCCCCCTCCACTTAACTACGTTCCTGTTGTCTCCCTCTCCAGGACGACGTGGTGGAGGACAGCATGGTAGTAGACGTTCGCCACCACCGCCACTTTGTGTGTCGGAGAGGCCAGGTGCTGCGGGAGCTGGCAGAGGAGTACGGCGGAGTAGCCGTGAGCTTCCCTCGTACTGGAGCCAGCAGTCAGCGGGTCACTCTGAAGGGAGCCAAAGACTGTGTGGAGGCCGCCAAAAAACGCATCCAGGAGCTCATCGAGGACCTGGTGAGAAAGGAAATTTGAGAAAAGATTACAAAAATACAGAGTGAAATTCAAGTCATCAAAAAACTGTATATTTTCATTTTGATCAATTTCACCCAGAAAAATTATGTTTGCCCAAAAAGAGAAGAGACCTCTGGCAAGAGACACCAGTACAGATCAATATTAAATATACGGTTAAATTTAATTATTGAAATTCTGCCAACAGTAGCTGCATTTTAAATCGAAGATATGATCGAAGGCAAAACAGGACCTTTCAGTAACCAGCTAACCTTGTGTCCTGAGTGCAACAAACATGTCGTGTTATGCCCAATGATTTCACATCCAGAAGTAACGGAAGCAATCCACCCAGCAATCTCCTCTCTTCCTCCCCTCTCGCGAGCAGGAGTCCCAGGTGAGTGTGGAGGTGACCATCCCTCAGCGCTACCACCGAGCCATCATGGGGCCTAAAGGTTGCCGCATTCAGTACATCACCAGGGAGCACGAGGTCCAAATCAAGTTCCCCGAGAGAGACGACAGCGCTGCAGGTGAGAAACATAACGCACAAGAGTGTCCCTGCAACTATAATGCTAATGTTGTTGTAATGTATGTTGCCACCTCAAAGAGAGCAGAAAAAATAAGAAAGCATTGCTATCTGAGTACAATTTATGATATCTAGTGTCACATTATTAATATTAATTAAAAACAGAGTTGGATCACTTAGGATTATTTTAGATTGACCAGCCAGTTTTTCAGGTTGATCTTCACTGCTCACATGTTAACATGTGATATTTTAATCTGTAATGTGGCAGCCAATGGAAAAAAGTAATGCTAATGAAATTGCACAAGGAGTTATATGTTTACACGCAAGCCCAAAACAGGCTTTTAATCCATTATCTATGGTGAAATCACAGGCCAGGAGGCTCCCCCACAGGAAAACGGCGAGGTCAGCTCAGAGGCAGAGTTTGTCCCCCGCAAGTGTGACATCATCACCATTGCTGGGCGTGCAGAGAAGTGTGAACTAGCTAAAGCCGCCCTGCTGGTAGGCGCCATTTTACTTCAATTCCAGACATGATGCTGTCTTTTCTTTTATCCTCTCTATCCTCCATTTCCTCAATAATAATCCTGTCACTGCTTCCTCCCTCAGGCACTGGTGCCCATAACGGAAGACGTCGAGGTGTCTTATGAACTGCATCGCTACATCATTGGCCAGAAGGGCAGTGGGATCAGGAAAATGATGGAGGAATACGAGGTTAGCCTATACTCTTTGGTGCCATCTTTTGGCCATGAGACCTTTTATTCTGCAGGTCAAAAGCTCTGCGTTTTTAAACATGCTTAGTTATTGTGATGCATTTAATTGGTTATATTGATAAAAAAGTTGAAGTGTAAGTAAGGGGGGCTTCCTAAAAATGTAAATGTTCTCTGATTGATTGTTTGCAATTTGTCTGTTTGGTTTTGCATGTGCAGGTAAACATCTGGGTTCCGCAGCCGGAGAAGCAGCTGGATGCGATCAAGGTGACGGGCCTGGTAGCCAACGTGGAGCGAGCCAAACAGGGTCTGCTCGAGAGGGTCAAAGAACTGCAGGCCGAGCAGGAAGACAGGGTACACACACGGAACAATATTTCCTGGTTTTTGCAAGTCTCAAATATCTACAGTATGATAATAACTAGGTTTGAGTGTTTGAGTTATCTGCTGCCCTGTCTCCTTTTCAGGCCCTGCGCAGTTTCAAGGTTACCGTGTCTGTAGAGCCAAAGTTTCATCCCAAGATTATCGGCCGCAAAGGAGCGGTCATCTCTCAGATCAGGAAAGACCACGACGTCAGCATCCAGTTCCCCGACAAAGGAGACGAGCAGCAGGTGTGTGTTTGTTTGTGTTATTGCTGCTATGTTGATAAAAACTATTTATTTTTTTAACTGAAATGTATTTTGTATGCATTTGAATTGTGTTTTCTCTTCTAAAACTGGCTTTATCTTTTAATAAACATCTCTCTTTTGTCCAATTTAAATGGTTTCTCCTGTGTTTTTACATGTAACTATCCCTTTCATCTCAATCAATCACACATATTTCCCCATTTTTTCCCCCACCCTGGGCTTCCCCTCCCAGGATCTGATCGTCATCTCAGGGTACGAGCGTAACGTGGAGGAGGCACGTCAAGCCATCCAGCAGCTGGTGGCCGAGTTGCAGGAGATGGTGAGCCATGATGTTCACCTGGACCCGAGGACCCACGCTCGCATCATCGGGGCCCGTGGCAAAGCCATCCGTAAGCTGATGGAGGAGTTCAAGGTTAGATGTCGGTGTGGGGATTTTTCACACCGGTTCATAGTTAAATTTTTACTCCGAGTATGGAGAGAAAAGTTCTGGTTCTATTTTGTTATTGTCATATTTTGTTTGATTCTTACATGTTGTTCTCCACTCTGTTTCAACCTGGTCTTGTCCTGTTCAGGTGGATATCCGGTTCCCTCAGCCAGGCTCAGACGAGCCAGACAAAGTGACGGTGATGGGCCTTCCTGAGACTGTCGACAACGCCATCGACCACCTGCTCAACCTGGAGGAGGAATATGTGAGTTCACAAAGACTGTAGCAGTCACACACAATTTAAAAATTCTGTGTTTCTCTCTCAAAAGCTAAAAAGTGCAATGTAAGAACAATTTTCTTTTCCCTCCCTCCATTCTCGACCTCTCTCAGATGCTCAGCGTGACAGAGACGGAGACCTTGGCAGCTTACATGAAGCCTCCATCTCGCTATGGAGGGGGAGGGGGAGCTGGAGGAGGTGATGATAGCAGCGGGGGTCCGGCTAAGGGATTTGTGGTGCGGGACGCCCCCTGGAATGCAGCAGGGAACAAGGTAGTTTTACATGTGGATTGTGGAAAACACTTTACATTATGTACGTGAGTGTTTTGCATTGCATCCAGGTTCATTTGTGCAGTGTATCAAACATGTTGTATCAGTTTCATGGCTTTTTATGACATGCTATACAGTTATTTACTTTTTTTTCAACATACATACATATACATATGACTTTTGTATGACTTTTTTAAAATATATTTTAAATGTGTGTCTGTATTAAAACACCTGCTTCAGATTAACAATCAGTCCAGTTCCATATAGTCATAGTTTGACAAATTCTCAGAAATGTTCTTAGGATTAATACATTTCTGACCGTCTTATTTGTTGAAGCTGGATGTGTCATTACCTGGCCAATAGCTCACTGAGATCAGCACTTGCCTTCAGACCCCAAGTTTATGAGTTCAAGCTATACGATGACCATCTTATACCCAATCAGTCATTGTGCTTTGATCACCTTCTCTGCATATTTTAGATGCTTCTAAGCATCAACACCTGTCTGAAATGATCAGCCCATTAGTTTGTGTCCTAGGTTAAAGAAGAGAAAGTGTAGCTCAACAAGTTTGATACTGGTTTTCAGAACACCACTCATCAACCCTCACTTAAACAATAGGCCTGCTCCTTGGGCATAATCAACGTGATGAGCAGCAATGTTTGGTACTTCTGCTGACAGAACGCTCATGTACTATACTTTTATTCATACTATACTATGACGTTTTTGTAACTTTTTTCGACATACTATGACTTTTTTTTGACATACTATACTATGACCTTTTTCGACATATATTATGACGTTTTTGTGACATACTATGACTTTTTTCAACACTATAGTATGACTTTGTATGAATTTTTCAACATATTATACTATGGCTTTTTTTTATTTTTTCCACATACTATACTATGACTTTTTTCGGCCTACTATACTATGAATCTTTCGACATACTATACTAAGCTTTTTTTTCCGATATAGTATACTATGACTTTTTTCGGCATTCTATACTATGATGTTTGTGTGACTTTTTTGACATATATCATGACGTTTTTGTGACTTTTTTCGACAGACTTTTTAATCACTTTTTTTCACATACTCTACTAAGACTTTTTTCAAAAACTTTTTGACATACTATGACTTTTTAATCACTTTTTTGACATACTATACTATGACTTTATCACTTTTTCGACATACTATACTAGGACTTTTTTATCACTTTTTTCATCAAACTATACTATGACTTTATCACTTTTTTTTTCGACATACTATACTATAACTTTTCATAATTTTATGTCTTTTTTCATGACTTTTTTCGACGTACTATACTGTGATTATTTTTAGCCACTTTTTTCGACATACTATACAATGACTTTTTTTTTTACTTTTTTCGACATAGTATACAATGACTTTTTTTTTACTTTTTTCGACATACTATACAATGACTTTTTTTACTTTTTTCGACATGGTATACTATGACTTTTTTTGACATACCATACTGTGATATTTTTTTTTTTTTTACTTTTTTCAACATAGTATACTATTAATTATCAAAATGAAGAAGTCAAACACGCCAAGAGAAAATCTTTGCGTGTAATTATGTTATTTTATGTTATGTTGGTGGCGCGTTAGGTTGAGTCTAGACACATAAGGTACCTGCGGTGGGTTCAATACCTGCTTGCTCCCAGTGGAAAATGAAGTAAATACAGGAACATAATCACAGAAACATGTTTAAAACATATTAAAACAATTTTTTTTAAATGTATTGCCCTTTTTATGGATGGAAACAATGTTTTTATGTGCATTTTATGGCATGTACAGACTTTTCGTCATACTATACAATAACTTTTTTGATTTTTTTCGACATACTATACTACGACTTTTTCATGACTTCTTTTCAACGTACTATATTATGACTTTTTTTTATATACTATACTATGAGTCTTTTTTTTTTTTTAAACATACTATGCTTGGTTTTTTTTATGACTTTTTTCTACATATAATACCATGACTTGTTCTTTAGCTCAGTCTGTTAGAAGACTGGTTGGGGTATCTTAGGTTGGGAGTTTGATTCCCATCAGGAGCTAATTCTTTTTTAAGTCAGATTTCTAGACGCAAGTCACACTATACTATGACTTTTGTCGACATACTTTGCTATGACTTTTTTTCTACACACTATATCATGACTTTTTTATCACTTTTTTCAACATACTATACTATGACTTTTTTTCAACATACTATACTATGACTTTTTTTTTACTTTATTCATGCTATACAATGTTTTTTTTTTTTTTTTACTTTTTTTCTAAATACTATACTATTAATTTTTTTGAAATACTACACAATTACTTTTTTTTTTGACTTATTTCAAAATACTATACAATGGCTTTTTATTTTTTATTTTTACTATTTTTAAGCTACTATGCTATAGCTATTTTTTTTTTAACTTTCAGTGGTGTGAAGTCCAAATAATTGAACGAAATGGCAACCTTTATTCCTTAGGTATAGCTCACCAAGATAAGATGTTGACTTTACAGATAGATCACAAGCTTAGGTTGAAGGGTCAAGTCCCTGCTGTGTCTCCAAAATTTTTTCATTTTCTATTCTCAGTGTTGAACACTAAATACAATGTGAAACCACTGCATTTCAAACTTCACAAATAGCATAGTGTGTTAAATACCTGGTGAGGAACATTGTATTTTGAGGTCTCAACCCAAAATGAAGAAGTCAAATATGCTAGGAATCAATGCTGAGGGTGTCAGATAAGATAGCGCAGTGTGATATAATGCTGGTTAGAAGATCTAATGGTCATTTGTTCTAACCTGATTTTGGTATAGATAGATAGATAGCACTTTATTGTCCGTGTACACGGAAATTTGTCTTGCAATACAAGCTCCAACAATCACAACACAACAACCTAAAAACAAGAGCTAAAAAACATAGAAGCATCAATAAAACATAAAAAGATACTTAATTAATATGAGGGGGGCCATGCCCTGCAAGAGTGGTCTTAAATAGCCATAAATATATAGATACAAGTAAAAATAGATACAAGTAAAAATAGGGGGGAACTATCACTTCTTTGCCCTCCTGTGTTGATTCAGCAGAGATATTGACAGAGGAACAAATGAGTGTTTTATATTTGTTCTTTCTGCAGTCGGGGACCCTATAGCGCCTCCTGGAGGGCAGGAGTTGGTACTCCCCATGCAACACATGGGAAGAGTCACATGGGAAGAGTCCTTTATTCCATTCCTTGTTTTGAGTTTTTTTTACTATGATGTTTTTGTGACTTTTTTACATACTATACTGAGACTTTTTTCGACATACTATACTATGAATTTTTCGACATACATTAATATGATTTTTTTTTATCACTTCTTTCGACATACTATACTCTGACTTTTTTTTAACTTTTTTTCGAATTTTTTGTGACTTTATTTTGACATACTATACAATGACTTTATTTTGACATACTATACTATGACTTCTTTTCAACATACTATGAATTTTTTGTGACTTTTTTCCCGATAGATTGCAATTTTTGGTTGAAGGATCAAGTCCCTGCTGTGTCTCCAGAGTGTTTTCATTTTCTATTCTCAGTGTTGAACACTAAATACACCGTCAAACCACTGCATTTCAGTCTTCGCAAATAGCTGAGTGTGTTAAATACACTTCTTATGACTTTATGCTTCTTATGATACTATAATATGACTTTTTTGTGACTTTTTTCAACATACTATTACTTTTTTTTAACTTTCAGTGTGTGAAGAACAAATAATTGAACAAAATAGCAACCTTTATTCCTTAGGTATGGCTCAACAAGATAAGATGTTGACGTTACAGATAGATCACAATCTTAGGTTGAAGGATCAAGTGTCTGAAGAGTTTTTTCATTTTCTATTCTCAGTGTTGAACAATAAATACACCGTCAAACCACTGCATTATTTTGTGACTTTTTCGACATACTATACTATGACTTTTTGATACTATAGTATGACGTTTTTGTGACTTTTTCGACATACTATATATTACATTTTTTTAATGACTTTTTTCGAGATACTATACTGACTTTTTTGATGTACTATACTTTGACTTCTTTTAGACATACTATACTATGACATTTTTATGTACTATACTATGACTTTTTTCAATATACTATATCTGTTTGTTTCAGGCTCCTGACATGAGCAGTGCAGAGGATTTCCCCACATTTGGGACAGGTGTGGCCCCGAAGCAAGCGTCCGCCTGGGGTCCGAAGAAGTTCTGAAGCCGCTCATCCGGAGGAAAACAAAAAAACTTCTGTAAAGTAGATGATGAGAGACGAAACAATTCTCCAATCAAATTGCTGCTCACCTTCCCTACTCCTCTTCTCTTTGGCGACCTCCCTTTGTCTCTTTCTCTGTAAACCCCTTTTACCGTCCTCCCACAACCAGCCACAATGAATTCTGGGAGAACTATCTCCTCTTTTTTCCTCCTCCGTCTTTCCTCTTAGTACCTCCACCTCCATGTTCCCCCTGCTTTAAAAAAAGAACATTGAGTGCTCTTTTAATAGTTTTGCTGTCCTGCTCTGCCTCTCGGTTGCACCACCTTGACGGTCTTGCGAAAAACTGTCCCAGTTTGACCTCTGCCAAATCACCTTACTGCAGTACATTAGAAATGTTTAAAGTTATCAGTCTGCTGAACCAGAAGTGGGGTCAGAGAGCACTGGGGAAATATCCTGAAGCTTTCAGGGAGGTGGTGGTTGTGTGTTCCAAGTAACGATAGCTACATCTTGGATTTTTAAGCTAAAAAAAGGGGAGTCTGTTTTACTGTGCAAGAAGAGTTTGTCAACAATTACAACTTTTAAGGTTCTTTTCCTGTCTTTTTTACAAGGTTTCTTGTTGGCTCATCTTTCCAGTCAATAATGTGGTGCAGCAGGTGAGGTAATGAGCTGTGTGCGTGTGTGCGTGTGTGCGTGTGTGCGTGTATGCGTGTGTGCGTGTGTGCGTGTGTGCGTGTGTGTGTGTGTGTGTGTGTGTGTGGGTTCAGGAGAGGTGTTTCACCCACAAGTGTTTGTACAGTAAATCCCCTTTTAATTTATGTCGGAGCCGGGAGCAGAAACAGCTGCTGTAGTCAACTTTCTGGAGCTTTTCTTTTGAAGAGATGATGAATCAAAAGATGTGAGTCCTGTGCCGACTGTTTATTTATTCAAAAAGGAGCCATTTTATTTGGACTACTGTGATCATGCGTTTTTATAAAAGCACTCACTGTAGCTTGATGCTTACAACCTTTAGTTTAGGAGTGAATGTTGTACGTCAGGGTTTGGGGACATGTTAAAAGTTGTTATGTGTAAGTGTACAAAGAACTTTTCGCTATTTTTTTAAACTGTGTGGGATTTTTTTGTTGTTGTTGTTGGTTTCTGGCATATTTGGAAGACTGTATGTATGTGCGTGCGTGTGGAAGTTAAGATGTTTATTTCAATGAAGCTGAACCAAACTTTTACATCGTCTTTGTCCGTTTGTCTCTCTCTCCTCAGAGCTCATTTAGAAGTTTTTTTTCCTCTCAGCTCGTCAGTAACACTTGATTATTTTCTGTCAACATGCACACAACGCTGCTTAAAATCTGACCTTCCCACCCACATAACAAACTCAGTATCAACAGCTGCACTTTGATTTCCTCTCATACATGTGCTTCACATGTATTTAGTGATTTGTAGCATTTGTTGCCGCTTTTTTCCTTTTTGCAGTAAAGCGACGTCTACTGTTTCTAAACAGTACATTTGGCCCAGATTTGAATCATTTAAATCAAAGCTTCCTTGTGCCTGGAGTCTTAAAGTAATAGTTTAACAGTTTGGGAAATGCAGTTACTGGCTTTCTTTCCGTGAAGAGAATATTATTATCACTCTCAAGTCTGTACGATTAGTACGGAGCTGGGTTCAGTAGGTGATTAGCTTAGCGTAGCATAAAGACTGAAAGCTGGGGGAAAAGTAAAGAAAATAAGCCTACACCTCTAAAACGTTAGAGGTTTATTAACAAGTAAAATCGTGTTCATTTAATAGTAATACATACAGAAATGCATCAAGGGCAAGATGTGGTATTAGTAAAGGTATATCCTGCAAATATTTCAGCTGGGTGCATTGGCCTCTGATTTAAACAAATGTTTAACACTTCTGATCTCTAACTAATAATCTACCAGAAAGAAAGCAAATTTCTCAAAATGTCAAACTATTTGAGAGGGCCAGGAAGAGCTTGGGACCAGATTGGCAGCTCAAAGTTAGACATTAGATAAAGAAAAAGAAAACTCAGGGTCCAATTTAAAAGTCAAAGCTGGCGACAGATTAGTAAACAAAATCAACTATGCAACCCAACAGGATCATACAGCAGATCACGGTCTGTCAGTGGTACGTTGTTGTTCTTTGCTACAGTTATGGCATCATCATAGTCATACATTTGTGGGACAGCAAACAAGCAATTGTTTATTTTTTAGTTGTTGGAGTCTGTATTTTTGAATTACTTTGTGTGTGTCTGTTCTTAAATGGCAGGATGGCGCTGCCACAGAAGCAGACATTTCTGTAAAAAGCTATGAAAAAACCCACTATTGGCCTTAACGAGTAATTAAGTCTACAGCATTTTGGAAAAGGTGTGAATGAGTAAGTATGCAACACTGCAATAACATGTCAGTGACCGGACTTTTTTCCTATTCTAAATAAAATTAAATAAAAAAATAAATAAAAAAAAAAGGAACCAAAAGCTCCAGCAGGTTGTCTTTTCTTCATGACATCTTTTTGTTTCCCAGCCTGCACCAAAAAACAACTTTAACCACCCTTCTGTGCATACTGTCCGTCAGTTTATTTTTTATAAATCAGGAAGATATGATTTGTTATGTAACAGCCTGTACAACGCAACATACAGAAAACAAATAAAGAAAACAATACAAATGAAATTGTACAAAGCAGCACTGGGCTGTAAATAACCCATATCATATTTTTCACATTTCTTGATTGGAAGTTTTTCCTTCTGCTAAACTCCGAAGATCTTCCATCAGTCAGATCACAGCTGCTCTTAGAAGGTGACTGAGCTTCTTCAATTATCATTTTTTAGTTTGACTCATCAAAACTGTGCCTTGAAAAATGTTGGGGTTTCATGTTCTGTAGCAGGATTATCAAATTGGCAACAAGACTGAGAATGGTGATAAAGAAAAAATACTTTGGAAAGCTGTTCACATACAATCAATCATCAGGTGGATGTTTTGGATGAAATAAAACACTTCTGTATGAACCTTTTACAAAATGTAAATCAATGTTAGTTGACATAAAAGAATGAGCCCTAATGAATTACATTCACATGTAAACACCGGCGTAGGTCGTGGGATATAGATGACTTGACATCCTGCTGATCTAGAAACTACACGTTGGCTCTGGCGGTCCTGCCAGGTAAACAGAGTCCCACATGACTGGATGGATAGATCAGAGTAGAGCAAACGATGAGGGGGAAGCAAGACAGCGGGAGTGATGTGGAAAACCGCTCAAACCTTTTGGCTTCAGTCCATTTAACTACATTTGTATTATTATTTATAAAAAAAAAAAAAAAAAAAAAAGTTTGACATTATGGGATACTGCTTTCTTGCTAAGAGTTTGCTAGAGGAGAAGCTTGATACCACTCACGTTTGTATGCTCACATGAATATGTCCCATGCAAACGTGAGAGTGGCATCAATCTTCTCATCCTACTCTCTGCAAGAAAGAGAAAAAGTGCATTTCCCAAACAGTCAAACTTTTACTTTTTCCCCTTTTCCTGTATCAAAACCTACCAAGTCTATAAGTAAATATAATTTATATATAGTTTTAAATATCTCATAATGGATCCTCTTTGTCCAAAGTCAATTTTTCTGTCTAAAGTTCCAGTTTCCTCCTCAGTTTAATGCCTGTGAATGTTTTCTATTTGACAAGAGGAGTCAGATGTTATGGGGCCAGCACAGAAACGCAAACAGGACTGATAAAGTTGCCAAACTGCTAATGTGGAGACACAAAGAGAACAGCAACATACAGTTGTACACGTGTAAACATTTCCTCCAGTTTTAAATCCCCCCCCCCCCAAAAAAAAAGAAGTCACAATCACAAGACACTCTTGGGTTCATTCTCAGATTCAAGTTTCATTCTGTTTTTCATATTTTTGTGAAAACATAACCTTTTTTTTCCTTTTTTTTTTGACCCACGTGTTTCAGTCTTTTTAGGTGACAGTCCGTTAACGTGCAGGTTGGCAGGAGACAGCTCCTCCCAAATTAAAAAACACTAACGAGAGCAGATGGATACGTGTTAAAATAAGTGCCAAAAGGTAAAGAAAAAAAATAGCTGTTTGTGTGGGTGGGAGAAAATATGTTGGGAAGAAATTGTGGCAAAAAAAAAAACCTGTAGAGAATGAACAAACGTGTCGAGTCGATGACAGTTAGTTTAAAAATCGCCCACGAGTGTCCGAAACATAAAGTGCAGGCAGTGTCTGTTCTTCTTTGAAACCGCCGTAGCTCCCGGCCATTAAAAGAGTCCAAGAGCAAACCAACAAAATAGACAAAACAAATCAATAATGCTGAATTGTCAACAATCCACAATTGGAACAGCTGGATTCCAGAGGAGTCTCTCGCTCAAGGCAGGGGTTGGATTTGGTTGTCAGTTTATTCAAAGTACGAGGAGCACCACATGGACCCTCCCCACTTCCACCCGAATGCCTCCCTCGTTGCTCCATTCACTCGACCCGGATCAGCAGTCCGTAGAGGAGGGTGCCGCCCTGCTCTTTCGTGATCCACTCAATCTCTGAGTTGCTGAAGCGAGGGTCCAGGGGTTCGCTGTGGCCAAGTGTCTGCGGTCCCACTTTGTAGGAGCCTGGACGCACACACACCTGGAACCCAACCTGAGCCTGGTGACTGCGGTGAGAACGGGGGTCCCGAAATCTGCACGAGGAGACAGATAACTATCAGTGAATGCTAGCTCTCCACTATAGACAGGCAGGTGCAAACGTATCAAATGTATTAGTGATTTTCTGAACCATGTAGACTTACTGCACTTTGGGGGCAAAGATCTCCATGCCGGAGTAGCGCATAGTGGGGGAGAGCCGCACTCTGGGAACCTCCCTGCCGGGGGCGCTGTTCTCCTCTGGCTCACTGTAGCCATTAGGCCCCTCCGCCTTCACTGGGGACACTGAGAAGATGGACGACATCCCTGCAACAACAAAATGCATTCATAGTTCAGACCATAGTTCGGCATAAAAAATGCCATACGAAGTCATAGTATAGTATGTCATCAAAAATGATTTAAAATGTCATAGTATGGTATGCCATAAAAAAGCAATTAAAGTATGTCATAAAAATGACAGAAAAAGTCATAGTGTAGTATGTCATTAACAAGTCATAGTATAGTATGTACTAAAAAATTACAAAAGTCATAGTATAGTATGTCATTAACAAGTCACAGTATAGTATGTACTAAAAAATTACCAAAGTCAAAGTATAGTATGTCTTTAACAAGTCATAGTGTAGTATGTCATTAACAAGTCATAGTATAGTATGTCATTAACAAGTCATAGTATAGTATGTCTTTAAAAAAGGTCATAAAAAAATGACATAGTATAGTATGTAATAAAAAATGACAAAAAAAAGTCCTAGTATAAAAAAGAAAATCGTAAACATTTCATAAAAAAGTCAGTATACAGTATGTCACGAAAAATGTCATAAAAAGTCATAGTATAGTATGTCCTAAAAAATCATAGTAAGTCATATAAAAATGACAAAAGTCATAGTAAAGTATGACATAAAAAGCCATGGTAAAGAATGTCATAAAAAATGTCGTAGTATAGTATTTCATAAAAAATGACATAAAAGTCACGTTTGTCGTAAAAAATGATTAAAAAGTCCAAAATGACAACTAGAAAAAGTCATAGTATAGTATGTCATAAAAAATGTCAGCCCCTGAACGTGACATGAAATGCATGCATTATATTTTAATCATCCGCGGTCCATTCCAATACTTTTACTTTCAATAGTTTACATGTGATACACTACTTGGCTACTGTGTAAAAAAGGAACCAGTAATCTTCCTACCAGGCAGCAGCTGGCTGTGGTCCAGCGTGCGTCGCAGGGCTCCTACACTGGTGCCGTGGTACGCGATGTGCCACTTCTTCAGTGCATTAGAAACCTCACAGTGGGGCTTGATCCTGCACAAAGAGGATACATGCACTTATATAGACACTCATGCAATAATGAGCTGTGCAGATGTTAATTACAGATCATAGATACACGGCCTGTAAGTCAGAAAACAGAGATTTCTTTTGATGTAATATTTCAGGGCTTTTTGTCCCTTTAGTTTTATTTTATTATATATATATATATATATATATATATATATATATATATATATATATATATATATATATATATATATATATATATATATATATATATATTTAAACAACTAAGATTTATTTCAGGTTTTAAAAACAAACACACAAGGGAAACAATACCTGCGGCTCCATCATGTGTCTGACCAACAGATTGTCCTCTTACCTGAGGGCGAAGCGGCACCATCCGAAGGGCAGGGCGTAGTCCCGGGGCGGCTCTCCTCTCTTGTAATAAGCCTCGTCGCCCCGAAGCTTGTGGCAGGACTCGCAGTAGCACAGATTGTACTTTGCGTCTTCGTCAAAATAGCCGTCTTACAGGCGGAGGTAAAGAAGACAAAGGCCGTGATTGTTACATGACTTTAGATCCGAGACAGAGATCAGGGCAGAAAGGGTTTGGGGTCAAACTCACCTGGTAACGTGAGCAGGTCCTTGAAGCGTGAGCACAGTGCCTGGTACTCACAGGTCTTGTTGGGGTTGATCTCTGGAGGGGGCGTCCAGCACACACTCTCTTTGATTCCTGCATGTAGAAGCAAAATAGATAACAATCAAGACTATACAGAACCTAAATTAAAAAAAAGAAAAAAAAAGAAAAAGGGAAACAAACAGTATCCTGTGGCTTCTTACCGTCAACCATGTCCGCCTTCTCCATATCACCTTGACAACGGGTCTCACCATTCTCACCACCCACAGCTGGCACACTGTCTTTTACTATAGTAACCTGCCATGATGACACAACATTCATTAGCATATCATCGTGGGATTTAGTTCATAGTGATGTAGTGCTGAAATAGGTGATTGATTAATGATCAGCAGAAGATTTATTGCTTTTCAGATAATTCATGTATGGTTTAAGTCATTTAACAAGCTTAAAAAAATAAAAAATAAATAAATAAAATCAGACTGACGTGACTGTTTCAGTGCGTCTATGCGTCTTAAGTGCTGACCTGTTCACACTGGCCGTAGAGATCGATGAAGGGGTAGCAGGGTGAAGGAATGTCCTGCGCCGCCACACCCTGGTCCATGCCGTTGACGTAGAGGTGGAGACAACTGTTGGCGTCCACCAGCAGACCCAACACCGTCCCCTCCGGACAAGTGTCAAGATTAGGACCATAGTTCTCACATATCTGAGGAGGAAAAAGGAAGGAAGGAAGGAAAGAGTGATTAGCAGAAAGAAAAAAAGTGTTGTTTGAACAGGTTTGGAGGGATGATGGTGTCAGTGTGTGAGAGAGAAATGACAAAAGATCAATCAGTCAATGGGGCTGAGTGAGAACACACTCAGTTTATCATGTAAGACACAAATCAACTGGACAACTCCAACATGACAGATACTGTGTGTTTAAGAGTGTGTGTGTGTGTTCTTGTTTAACTACATTTATGGGGTCCAAAAACCGGGAATACAGTATACTTGTGGGGTCTGGACAGCTTTGTGGGGCCAAAATGCTGGACCCCACAACTTTGAAGGACTGTTTGAGGTTTAAGACTTGGTTTTAGGATTAGGGTTAGAATTAGGTTATGGTTAGGGTGAGGGTAAGGGTAAGGGTTAAGGTTAGGCATTTAGTTGTGATGGTTAAGGTAAGGGGCTAGGATATGCATTATGTCAATGATGGGTCCCCACAAAGATAGTGAGGCGCACTGTGTGTGTGTGTGTGTGTGTGTGTGTGTGTGTGTGTGTGTGTGTGTGTGTGTGTGTGTGTGTGTGTGTGTGTGTGTGTGTGTGTGTGTGTGTGTGTGTGTACCTTGAGAGAGTTGTGGAAGATGGAGTCTCTCTGCAGCAGCCAGGCGGAGCGTTTCAGACAACACGCTGTGGAGGGGAAGTTGAGCCGGTCGGGGGAATGACCTATCAGCCCTAACGACAGCGACGACGTCCATGACGGGTTCAGACGGTCGATTTGAAACTGGTTAAGAAAGAGAGGCTGTTGACAGACTGAAACAGTCACCGTCTAAAATACCTTGTCGTCAAAGTTGGTATAATTTTTCCTAGTATGGTATGGACCGGTATAATGAAGCTAAACGTAGCACCCCGGGCCACTTATAGACACCAAACCACACAGTTCTGTTACCTGGAACAGCTGCTGGCGAGCCAGCGGCTGGGCGGTGACCAGCAGGCCCTGGTTGTAGCTGGAGACTCTGGCTGCTGTCAGGTTCTGATTGGACAGCTGGATGTTTTTGCCGTGGTTTTCCAGGAATGCCATGACGGTGGGCACCAGTGCACACGGCTCAGTCTCAACCTGTAGGCGACAAGAGGAGACACCAAGTTTTTCTCAGGAAGTTCAATGATGCAGTAAATAACACTTTTTTTTTTGTTCACAGACAGACTGGTGTGCCTACTTCTCTGACGGGGGTGCAGTCTTCCTCTCCTTCACTGCAGCTGTCTGAGGCAAGCGAGGGCACCTTCACGCTTTCCATGTCCTCTATCAACGAAGAACTCACAATGGACACCGCTGTTATCCGCCCATACAGGTCCAAAACTGCATACACATTCTGCAGGGAGCCAAAAAGAGGTGCTGAATGGCAGTGAGAGGCAAAGTGGCTGTATACGTGTGTGTGTGTGTGTGTGTGTGTGTGTGTGTGTGTGTGTGTGTGTGTGTGTGTGTGTGTGTGTGTGTGTGTGTGTGTGTGTGTACCTTGGCTACTGCAGTCGCTGCAGGCCCCATGTCTTCCCCATCAATAAAGATGTGCATGGTGTCGTCACTGCACCTCTTCACACCCACACGGTTCCCAACCTAAGAAACAATCGTGTTCAGGTGAGTACTACAAGCACTGAGAATGGTGAAGAATGCTGATATCAACTACTGGTGATTGATCAAATACCACTTAAGTATATCAAACAAAATGAATAGCCTGTTACTAATTTATATGGGTATAATCAACTTTATCGGGTGACAACAGAATACCCTTTCTTCTTTAGATCCTTGACTGTAAAATAATCCATGATTCAAATCATTGAATTTGAAGATTGATGGATTAAAGTAAAGCACAAAATAATCCACAACCTATGTTACCTTAAGGTCAACATTAAATAATGTTTTTGTGATGCTAAATGACCACATTTCTCCTTGTGACATGTTAAATATGAATGCATTGTTTGTCCTGATCTGTGAGTAATCCTGGCTGCTAGTGCTTCTCCTTATTTGCATAGCAGTTTAAAAAAAAAAAAAAAAAAAAAAAAGAACATTTTACTAATTGCTTTGGATGTTGTTTTAAGGTCAGGGCTTTTAAGCAGCCAGAGAGGTTCAGCCAATGATTCTGAGACAGGAGGAGAGATCCTTGAGGGTTTAAAGGTCTTTGATATGACTTTGCTCACAGAGCAGGGAGTTGCAGCTTACCATCAGCCGGTCCAGTGAACAGCCGTAGTTCTGGCGCTGCAGCACTCCGTTGCGACGGACCTCAGAGCCGCAGAGCAGCCAGGTGACCTTGGTGCGAAGCTGCGTGAGGGAGGGGGAGAGACCTGACAGCGGGCAGGACGGCAGCTCTGGAGGTGCCAGTGTGGTCAGACCGATATGCAGCGAACCGCACCACTGCTCATCCACTTCATCAATCCTCACCTGCAGAGGACAGAGACAAAACAAGTACCAGTTAGGAGGGGAAAATACATTTTTATTGAAGAAAATTGTATTTCTAGTATACGGAGATAGAAATATTGAAGAGGTTAATGTGCACATTATTTAAAGGTGCCCTGCTACATGTATTTCATCACTTTGTGGTAATGTCTGAAGTTCTACCATGGACTCTGTAACATTTTTTGTGGGAAAAATGCCTTGGTTACCTTGTTTCAAGCCATTGTAGCGTGGTATAGAAAGCCTGCAGGAAGACTTGTGCCAGTTCTCTTTAAAGTGGCCATATTCTGCTCATTTTCAGGTTCATGATTGTAATGTGAGATTGTATCAGAATAGGTTTACATGGTTTCATTTTCCAAAAACACCATATTTTTGTTGTACTGCACATTGCTGCAGCTCCTCTTTTCACCCTGTATCAGGTCTCTGTTTTAGCTGCAGAGTGAGACCTCTCAACTTCTGTAACATCTTTGTTGTCAGTCGCACATGCACAGTAGCGAGGTAAGGATTACATGAGCGAGCTAGCTGTTTCTCCAACTTCGGCCTGTACAAGTCAGGATTAGCCGGGAGACTTCTTCTAAATGAGGGCGCACTTCCAACTTTGCGTGGAATACCTGCAGAACAGGGACATGTAAGTAGTTCTATACAATTTATTTTGTAGATTAGGGTGAATTTGTGTATGTTGTAGCAGTGTTTTGTCATTGAGAACGAGCTAGCATGCTAGCACTAGCATGCTAACGGTTAGCCCCCTAGGCCCCTCGTCTCGGCTAGTGACGTAGAAAAACGAGTTTGTATGCGTGTGGAAGCACCAGAGACACAAAATAACACCCCAAATCCCAGAAAAAGTGTTTTTTTTTCATAATATGGGCACTTTAATATTCAACGAGCTAAGCTGCTTCACTCTGATTGGCTAACAGCTAGCCAATGAGAGCCTGGCTATCGGCATCCTTTACCCAGCGCAACTTGGCGAGCTCATGAAAAGTAATGAGCTCAGGCAACACCACGTCAGACTGACCAGCTTTTGTAATTGGCCTGATTTCTCTGCTCATTTCTTTTCAGTGGCTAGAGCTGACAGAGGATGTAGCAGTTCATTTTCACATTCACGACATAACACAAACACATATGGACCTAACATATTTAAAAAAAAAAAAATGCAAGTAAAAACGGTTTTGTGTGGCAGGGCACCTTTAAAAAAAAAAAAAAGACATGGTAGGTAGCAGGTTCATTTTCAGAGCATTTCCAAGTAAGCTTACCTCAAACAGCTCGTCCGCTTTCACTTCCTTCGCACTGAACGCGATGCCGTGAGCGTAACCTCCCACTCGGACGCCCTGGCAGCCGTCGCCGAGCAACACCACGTTCTTACCGTGTTTATTGTGGAGCCGATGGGCAACACCTGCTACTACACACACACACACACACACACACACACACACACACACACACACACACACACACACACACACACACACACACACACACACACACACACACACACACACACACACACACACACACACACACACACACACACACACACACACACACACACACACACACACACACACACACACACACGACAATCAATACGTGATGTTTTTTGTCTTTACTCCCTTCTTTTTCCTTTTTATATTTCTTTACCTTTACTATTGATCAAATAAATACAAAACACACTTATACGAAAGTGTTTGAAAAAACAATCACAATTATGTTGGTTTCAACCTACATTAAAAAAAAAAAAAAAAAAGGATTTTACTAAGCTTTTTACAGACTTTCCATTCAATCCCAAAGCTTGTGTTCTGGAAATGATCAGCCTTTAATTTTCATGCTTTTCAGACATGAGTAAGGACCCTGATGTGTACCTGGTGAGTGGATGGGAAAGCTCTTCTCAGTGATGTTGCTGGTACAGAGGCTGTTGTCCAGTGGGCCTGAGGAGCTGGTGATGGACACCTGAACACACTGACCATACAGGTCGATCACAGCATACACCTCTACACGAGAGAGAGAGAGAGAGAGAGAGAGAGAGAGAGAGAGAGAGAGAGAGAGAGAGAGAGAGAGAGAGATTGGGTCATCAAATGAAACCTACACTCTTAACTTAAAGACAGCGGTATTTCAACCATATCTGGCTGCAGCAGAGTCCTGATTAACTTCCACTGACTACCTGATGGCAGGCCGGTGCAGGCGACTCCTTGATCCACACCATTGATGTAATAATGGAGGTCGCCGCTGGCTGAGCGCATCATGCCAATCCGTGATCCCGTGGTCAGGGAATCCAGGTCACAACCGTAGTTGTTGCGCATCGTGTTGCCATCCTGCATGATGGCCGTTCCACTGTGAGAGGAGGAGGAAAACAAATACATGTTTTGAATTAAGGATCTGAACTTCCACAAACGTATTATGTTTTAGTAAGGCTGTCAAACGATTACAATTTTTTAAGCACAAACATAAATTGTTAATACTCGATTCAAATTGGAAGGCCTCATTTTAACTTTGGACAATAATCCTTTATGATCCATGTGCCTTTGATATTCAGCCTTATACTGGATGAGAACACATTTGCTTCTTTGTTATTGGACGTTATTTGAAAAGATTATTAAAGATTTTGCTGGGAGAACAACTAAAACACAGCTTTTGAGCCTTCATCTACCTGAGCATCCAAGTGTCATAGTCGATATCAGTCATAGTGTTAGGAAACTCGAGCTCATCTGGCCTGATGGCTGTCACTCCTGGACACAGAGGGGGGAGGAGAAAATCTGTGGTGATTACACATGAAATATATTTAAACAGGAGGTCTAAAATGCCGTCGTGGAGATAAATGTTAGGTTACATACAGTAGCTTTTATTGTCATGTTTGCTTTTGAACTTATTCACACATAAAGGCAGAGTGGACACAAGAGAAACAACTGACCTGCTTCTATTGAACCCGACCAGCGGTCCACCATCTTCTGAATAATGATTTCAAACAGCTCTCCATCTCGAAGGCACCTACAAGGAGGTAACACGTTAAAATCCTGATGCAGCTCCATCACAACAGATTATCTCAGCGCTGTTTAGTCTTTGCTGTTAGCGCATGCGAGATGAACCGAGAGACGTTATGAATTTCTATGTCGGTCAATGTTGTTCATAACTTTGTCTACACGAGATACGATTCGCTAAAAGTGAATCGTCATACGTTTCATCACCTGTTGGAAATGACAATAGCGTCGTTGAACTCGCTGCGGCAGTTCTGACGCAGGGCGGTGCGCCCCCCGTTGGTGATGACGGCGTTGGTGCCGTGTAGGTGGTGGAAACGCAGGTCGTTGGTTGTGCTGGCCCCGCCGACTGAGCAGGGGCTCCCGGGGGACATGGCTGTGGGACCCTCTGAGCTGTCCTCTGGGAGAGGCAGGAAGTCCACTAACAAAAGGGGAAACAGATAGAAGTTGACATCGTCAAAAGTGGAATCTTGATTAGTTTAGTATCTCAACAGTTCAAAAATGGAGCCCCGTTTGTCTTCCTCCCTCTCTCACCCATGTCGTCCATGATGGTGGCCTGAGCAGCCTGGCCATAGAGGTCAACCACGGCATAGACACTGGGAGGGATGTTCCAGGCCGCCGGGCCCTGAGCCACGCCGTTTACAAAGAAGTGGAGGCTGCCGTCTTCTTTCCGCACTACGCCTACTGTGTCACCCGCCTGCAAGAGGGGAAAAAGTAGAAAAAAGGGTTAATAAACATGCAAAAGGAAAAAGTCGGGAGTGTTGTGTTGTGGGAGGAGGAAGGAGGAAAGAGGGTGATGGGTATATAAAAGCAGGGAGTGACTGTCAGCTGAGTAATACAAATAAAAAATGTCACTCACCTTGAGCCGGTCCAGGTTGTGTCCGTACTCATCCAGTATTGTTGTTCCGTTGTGCATTACGCCATTCCCCGTCATCATCCACGTCCCTGGAAAACAATAACACAGTTGTGGGATCTCTGTTTGAAAGGTGAACTCCTCCACACTTACAGTGACCTTTATATCATCCAACTTTTATCAGGACTCTCAGAAAAGACTGAGGCAGAAAAGAAGACCCACTTTTACAATGCAGATTGTGTTTTACCTGAGCGCAGGTTGGTCATGGTGGAGGGCAGCTGCAGGTATGCAGGGTTGTGCGTTGTGACACCGATTTCGATGGAACCAGCCCACTTGTCCACCATCTTGTCAATGCGAACCTGGAACACCTCGTTGGAGCGCAGCGGCCGGCTGCTCAGGACCACGCCGTGGTTGAAGTCATCAGTCGCACTGTGAAAGCAGTGTTGTTAACTTCTGAGTATATCACTCTGTTTACGTTTAAAGTGCTCTATTTAGAGGATTTCTATATATACTTTTAAAAATACCAACCTCAGAATTAGACCATATAACTGTAAAAACTGAACATTTCTTTCATTTTGAAGTATTTACCAAAACCTTTCGAGACTCACTGTGGCCGCAGCGCCGTCCTGCCTTCACTGATGATGGCGGCCTTCTGGCCACAGTTGGCGTGGAAGAGCAGCCGGTCGGGCCCCTCCGAGTCTGGAGTGAGGGAAAGAGAAGGCCTGGGCCGGCCGACATCGGGCGATAGAGCCCTCATGATGGCGTTGTTGCGTCTGAGGCGGTCACTGTGGTTGTGGTTGTGGACAATGGTGACTTTGACCGCCATGCCGTAGAGGTCGACCACACCGTAGACCACGCCGGGGGTCTGGGCTGCTGCAACACCTTGGAAAGACACAGAGTGGTTAGAAGTGGAAACCGAGTTGCTTTAATAACACTTGCTCACCAGCCAACAGTCTCAGTTACACTATTTCTTATGTCTCAAACTGCTTTAGCCTCACCTTGGTCGATGCCATTGATGTAGAAATGGAGCGCTCCGCTGGCTTTGCGCATCAACCCTATGAGGTCTCCCTCCTAAACGTGGATGAGAGTAATTGATTGGAGATTATAAAAACCAGTGGTGGAATGTAACTAAGTACATTTACTCAAGTACTATCTCTAAGTACAAAACAGAGGTACTTATACTTTACTTGAGACTTTTCTTTTCATGCCACTTTCTACTTCTACTCCACTACATCTCAGAGAGAAATACTGTACCTTTTTACTCCACTACATTAATCTGACAGCTTTAGTTACTAGTTTCCCTTCAAATTAAGATTTTTGCACACAAAACACACGTAGTTTATCAAATACAATGTTTTATTATAAATTAAACTATCCAACAATATACAGGCCTACAAGTACAGCTGAAATGATTAGCTAATTAAACATTTAGTTGATCGACGGAACTGTTTTGATCGGTTCCAGATTCTAAATTGTAAGGATTTTTCTGCATTGAGTACTTTTACTTTTATACTTTAAGTATGTTTTCCTGATGATACTTACATACTTTTACTTAAGTAACATTTTCAATGCAGGACTTTTACTTGTAACTGAGTATTTTTACAGTGTGGTATTAGTACTTTTACACAAGGATCAGAATACCTGCACTGATGAAAAAACAGACACACTAGCACGGTAGGTGGCAAAACAAAATGTGTGTCTGCATCACCACAAACCTGAAGTTCATCGAGGCTGAATTCACAGTATTCCCTGCGGGTTCCTTTCCCGTTGGTCAGTATCCCACAGCCACTCATCATGATTGTACCTAATCCAAGCAGCCAGGAGAATGTCAGCAATTTTCCAATGAACAACTTTTTTGTGTAACACAGTTTGTTATGCTATGTGTTTATTTGTGTGTGTGTGTGTGTGTGTGTGTGTGTGTGTGTGTGTGTGTGTGTGTGTGTGTGTGTGTGTGTGTGTGTGTGTGTGTGTGTGTGTGTGTGTGTGTTACCTGAGCGCAGATTGGTCATAGTTGCAGGATAGTCCAGGTTGTTGGGATTGTGTGTGGTCACACCAATCTCTATTGAGCCTGACCACTTGTCAACCAGCTTATCAATGCGGATCTGAAAATAGAACAGAAATACATTTAAACTTTTCTAGTACAGACAAATTTCTCATTATTCATCAGCTAAAATTAAGAGATCTTCCCTATTCTGCCTTAAGCCCAGGGATGAATAGCACCAGACCTCCAGGCATGAAGTGAACATCTGGAGTTGATGCGACTAAAGTGGAAAAATACACTGTTCACCATATTTTACTCTATATTTTTCAGCACATTTTAGAAACACCTTAAATAAATAATATACATACAATACTCCTGACTTCCTTATAAGGTGAATAGGCTTGAATCCTTTCCAGGTAAAGACTTTGATTCTTTGTCTGTGCCTGCTTAGCCATCATGTTGACATGCAACTCTCCTCGCAAACTAATACTTTTTCATAATCTTCTAGTGGGGCTAAAACAGCTGTAAATCAGTTAGTCAATGACATAAATAGTCTTACAATTTTGACATTTAGGTAATTTATCATGTAGAAATGCTAAATATTTGCTGGTTCCACCTGCTCAAATGTGAGAAAATGCTACTTTACTTTGTTTTTATGTCTTTAGGAAATTGAATATCTTTGAGGTTTGAGCTGTTGGTCCCACAAAACAATAAATATAAAAGATGTCACCTTCATCACCAATTAATCAAAAACTGACGAATAATTGATAAAGAATCATTATTTGCGGCCCTACTTCTGAGTGATCTCAAATTCGTTATATCAAATTATCAATATCAACGTTATTGGTGAGATATACAGTACTGTGATATTTGTTTCAGTATCACCTGGCCCAGGGCGCCTGTCCAGCACTCTGACATCGCTCTATTTGTGCATGTATAGGACCTGAGCATGTGTGTGTATTTCAGGCCTGTGTGTAGTGTGTTTTAACTAACAGTGTGTAAATTAAATGATTACAATGACACATCAGTCACTCTTTAGCTGTCACTACAGTATTCATGTATGAACAAACATCGTAGCAATGAGTCGCGTGATTGTTAACACCTCAAACATCTCGTTGTGTCGGAGCGGCCGGTTGGTCATCACCACGCCGTTATTGAACTCGTCCAGCGGTCTCCTCCGCTCCGCCGTCTTGTTGTTGTTGCTCAGTTTGATCAGTGTGCCACATTTCTCGTGGAAGAGCAGCGCGTCGTTGGTGGTCATCGCACCCGTCACAGCCGCCAGCCCCACCCCTCCGTTACCAGCGGGGCTGTTGTTCGTGTTTCCACCTTCTCCAGCACTTCCGCCTGTTGTCCCTGTTCCACTGTCGCTGTTGACTGCACCTCCTCCACTGCTGCTTCCCCTGTCATTTCTGGAAGAGGAGTCCGATCCTGAATTTCCACCACCGCCGCCGCCTCCTCCTGCTACTCCTCCTCCGCCGCCACCACCATCTTCCCCTCCCCCCTCATCCTCAGAGCGATAAAAAGATACTATTGCTTTGTTGAACACGTCAAAGAGCTGGTGCTCTGTTAGAACTGTAGAGAGAGGAAGATGAGGTTGTCAATACTGGTCATGTTGCACAATGTCCATCAACTGCTCTGAGGAGGATTTTCTTACCCATGTCCGGCTGCAGGTTGTTAGGGAACTTGTCTGGTCTGCTGCAGCTAAACTCAGGCACTGACCGGGCAAAGAGTGAAAGGGATACGGGTGAATACAACAAATCCCAGAATATAGGTTGTAAAAAAGAACCATATTGATAAAAAGGTCCCCATACCTTCATTTCCATTCATCATTCCATTCATTGCTGCCACATTCATCAGTGCCGTGATCCCCGCATCCTCCCGACCCCCACACACCACCACCTCTTCCTCTTCCTCCTCCTCCTCCTCCTCATCATCATCATCATCCACCTCCTCGGCCCGCCCTATTGTCTCTTTCTCCGTAGAGGGCGGTGGTGGCTCACAGCTCACCACCGTCACTTGTGTGCACTTGCCGTACAAGTCCACCACTGCCCAGAGCTTGGGCGGCAAGCCACTTGCGGCCGAACCGCAGTCCTGGCCGTTTACCCAGAGGTGGAGCTCCCCGCGGGAGCTGCGCTGAATGCCCACTCGGTCGCCCTCGGCTAGCTGGTCGAGGTCGCGCCCGTACTCCTCCAGGACCGAGCGCCCGTCACGTAGCACCGAGCAGCCTGACACGATCCAGGAGCCACCCTTAAGGCCTGTGGCGCTGCTGGGGAAGTCCAGCGCGGCAGGGTCCAGTGCCGTCACACCAATCTCAATGGAACCGCTCCACGAGTTCACCTGAGGAGAAATAGGGGAAAGGGTTAATGAATATAAGTCACAAATAATGACACATCATTGCCATCATAAGTTACCAAAACCTAATGTTAAGCCCTGCATTTGCCAAAACACTCAAAGTTTTTACTGATATGAAATGAATTTTATAAAGACATGACATTTAGAGACAGTGGCAAGTACAATAAGTTGTAACAAAACAGTTGACAGCAGCTGTCACTCTGATCACTAAAAGATATCCAAGCTGTGATGTTAAAAGCACTGTGCTAAAAACTGCAGGTAAATATCTACGTGTGCCTTGTTCCAATGATCCATCTTGTTATTTTTAGTCGTTCTGTCAGTGAAGAACGTAGCTCAGGAAGCGCTTCTTTGAAAACAAAGCAGGACAGTTGAAACACACAGTGACACAAAAAAAACAAAGCTATGTGATAGCAACATGTAATGGCAATGACTGCATCTCTAGCAGTATGGAAGAATCACCATTATTAACTTGCAATGTCGTGTGGTAAATAAATTCACCCAGGGTCAAACTAATTCATCTCTCAGTACACCTGCACCTAACTTCAAAAATTAGATGTTCAACACACATTATGCATAAAAGGTAGAGGACTGCACATTCAGTACTATATTTAGACAGGGTGCAGGAGAGCATATTAAAAGAACAAAATGGAGAGTATGCAACACTTGAGGTCATTTGCAAGTGTTGTACATCTTTTGTTTATTCAGTTGACCATGAAAACTATAATCAGTGTGTAAAGTGTGGCATTAAACCTGTGCACACAAAGCATACAATATATAAGCAAGCAAGCTTCACCTCCATTAACTTGACTTCCAAATAATTCGAGACATGAAAACATGAAACAAATGATTCACTGCAAAACTCCTTTCGTCTTTGCACGACATTGGAATCGCGTTGCGTAACACGCAGCCTGAGATATCCATTTCTTCAGCTCACATTAATGTGATACTTTATTGATCTCCGGTGCTGAATTCTATTTTTCATGCGTTTTGCCTCTGTGGTGTGTATGAGATGTGGAGTGCAGTGTCAGCTATAGAGCAGCAGAGTCAGTGCAGCTGGTGGAGATTCACTTAGAGACATTTTAGCCCAGCAGATGCTTGCCGACAAAGGCAAAAAGGGGCATGAACCCACGTCATCCCACTGAGGAGTGATCTCCTGGCCCGCTGCACTCCACCTGCTGCCCCCCTGGAGAGCGACATCCAACAAAAAGCCATGCAGCTTGTTCTTCAAGAAAGGAGAATGAAGTCAAAAATGTGAGATCAATCTTCAGCCACTCTTCTCTTCCCTGTTTCCCCTGGTACTCTGCAGGACTCCAGTTGGAGTTGGCAGAAATCCACCCTGATGAAGTGACCTTGAACATAACATTGAAGCCCTACCAGCTCCTGGGATGTTTGTTTCTGCAGCTCACCTCTGTGCCGAGCAAAAAACTAAAATAAAAGAAATTTCCTCTGAGAACAAAATCATTTTTAAAATATTGTTCTGTTTGCCTCCTCTCCTACATCTGCTCCCATGGGGTCCTCCTCAGCTCTGTGGCAGGAGCTATGTAAGGCAGTGTGCTACGAAGCCCAGCTATCTAGGTTAACAGATTTAGTAGTAACTCAGCCTGACCGGGTCGCTGTGTGGAAGAGACAGACATCTCCTTCCTTTACTCATTCACTTACGTAACAGCAGCCAGTGGGTCTCTCTCTCTCTCTCTCTCTCTCTCTCTCTCTCTCTCTCTCTCTCTCTCTCTCTCTCTCTCTCTCTCTCTCTCTCTCTCTCTCTCTCAAAGACAAATAACAGGATACATGTGTATTATGAACACTGGACAGCTTTTGAAAATAATGAAAAATTAATTGCATCAAAAGCAGAGCCTGATAAACAAGACAGAGTAGGAAAAGCTTCTCATCTTACAGATCCTACACATACTGCCAGACAGAATGTTAACAGCTGAACTCTGTATAGGGGAGAAGTGAACAAAATGATCACATTAATAAGATACATTTTGGAATAAGTTAACATTCAAACAACCAGGTTTTACTACCACAAATGTTGTATTACAAATGTTGATGTGACCAAGTTAGACTTTAAAAAAACAGTTCATTTACTGATACTTTTATTCTTTTGCTAATTGAATAATTTTATTAGTAGAAGTAATATGTTCCTAGACCATACTAGAGCTGGGCGATATTACGATATATATCATCAAACTATTTAAATGTCTGGGGGGGAAAACAGCGGCTGCACTGTGCTACAGCAATGCCAAGGACTTAATTCACACAGGAGCATACCAAACTAGGCTTTACCATGTGCAAAAAAAATATTATTTTCATGATTGATCTATCTGCCAATTTTTTCTCAATTCATAGCTTTAATTGGCTGTGACTAATATCATGCAGCAGGCTACAGAAAATAAAATCAACTCTTCACTACTACAACGCTACTACTACTACTACTACTACTACTACTATGTGATATTCCTCTAGATCACTTTGTGAATCACACAGCTTTAAATACAAACCCTAAACCATTGACAGTATCCTACGCGGGGCAAACAATAAATCCAATAAATCACTTAATTTACTTGTTCTCTTGGATTTATTTTCCAACATCCACTGTAGCTCAGTAGACAGGATGGGCAGTCATGCCAATGTGGGTGCCCTGTGATGGAAAAGTATTGATTTTCAGACATGAATTTCATGACAGAGCATGAGGCTGTTTATGAGAGCCCTTATCAGGCTGAGAGCACCATAAGGGATGAATAATCATTTACATACAGTAGGTTCTGTTAAACTTTACTGGCTCACGTGCAGCTCTGTCTCATCATGGTAGATTTCCTGAGAAACCCAACTATGCGTCTTGGCCGCACACACAATCATTCAAAAGGGTGTGTGTGGCCCACTTGGCACTGGCACAGGCTCCATAGCTGCCATGTTGTTGACAAACCCAGTCGGGTTGCAGGCTGCAGAGGCAGAAGCCATTTCAACAGATAAGCACTCCTACGCCGATAACAGCCAAAATGTAAACACTGTGCACAAGCATCAATATGATATGGAGATGCCTGAGTCACAATAGAACACAGCACAAGCCATAGATAAGCACTTATGTTTAAGTGATAGGAAAGCTACAAAATTCAAGGAAATGGAGGGGTGAAAGAATTGAATTTGTTCTTCATACTATACAGCGGAGTTGGAGATTGTATGGAAACATGAGTTCTAATCACTCCCATAGCTTCTACTCATGTGAACATATATTTAGGGGAATGTGTTTAACTTTAAGATCATTTTAGGTTATGTGATCTTTAGGAACAGCAAGTTATTGTATCTTGGTCTGATCACAAAATAAGACATTTTACTGGTTGTCTGCAAAAATGCAATCAATAAAAACTGGTATAAAATGGAACCTCTAAAACAATGGATGTGCGTAGTAAAGTAGTATCTGTAATGGAAAATCTGACATTTTCACTGAGGAATAAAAGGGAGACATTTCCCAGAAATTGGGAGATATGGATTGCTTTCTCTGGAACCAACAAGGACACAATCATATTTATATCTGGATAAATTTAAGGACAATGTGGACATGAAGAAAGTAGAACAACAACTCCATCTAGTTCCAATACTTTGCTGATGTTTTTGTAAAATATCTTTAAAAATTGTAAGGAATAATAAGTGACAGGTGAAATGAGAGAAAATGTCCCAGCAATAAGAGAGGACTAATGTATGTTTACAGACCAGTAACTAATGACTTATACCTTTTAGTGGTCAAACTCCTCATGTATTACACCAACAGGGCTGCTTGATCAGTGCTGGTTAAGGTCTGAATATGCTTTGTTTGGATCAAGATGTGTGTAAATAGTAACATGCCACTGTGAATATTATTAATGCCACTGATAGCTGAGACTAATCGTACGCATGTGTGCTTATTAAGGTTCACAAATAGCCTTTGAGTAACTATAATAGCCCAACCTGGTATGAGCACTGCAGTATTATTAGAGACAGACTGTCAGACAGGCACCTACGACTGTCACCGACTCCTTCAAAACAAAACTAAATAGAGCTACGTTAATAAGCTTAGTTGAGCTTCTGTAGTGCAATAACCAACAGCAAGTCCTTGCCAACACACGACAGAACCCCAATAGCACCTTCCAAAAAAGCTAGCTCCCTAGCCTGAGCTCACGCTGCTTGCTGCTGCTAGCGGCTCGTTAGCATGGCTAACTCACGGTACCAAAAGAAACACAAGCGGTTCGTCGCTAGCTAAGTGTCTGTTTAACAAATCCATACACAACAATGAATGTATTAAGTCCATCCGTCCCTGCTTAATCTCTGACAGCGTCTGTAATGCGCCACTGAACAATCGCAACAACCGTGGTCGCTGTCAAGCAGTGCGTACCACCCTGGGTAGGAAAAGCCCCTCACTGCGGACAGAGACAGACCCCCGGGCCGTCCCTCAAGCGCTGCTCCCGCATTCACGCTGCTCTCATCCCCGCTCAGGAGAAGCAGCAGCGGCGGGCCTGTTGTTGTTTACCTTCTTGTCAATACGGACGGTGAATACGTCCCGGTCCCTCAGCGGCTCCTTACTAAGCACCAGGCCATGGTTGAACTCCTGGACTGGCTGGTTGCGCCGGGCGGTTCGGTTCGAGTTGGACAGGCCGATCAGCTTTCCGCTCCGCGGATGCAGCTCCGCCGCCATCTTCAGTGGGCGGCCAGTATTCACGACAGTCGGGGTTTGCGACAGTAGCTAACGTTATGGCAGCCGGTAGACTACTAGACTACTGCAATCGATACGATTGAACTGCACCGCACCCATTTCTGTAATACATAAAATGACTCAATGCAACATTATTTTAAGATTGACACTTGTTTATAAATGATAGGATTGTTTTAATTATAATTCTAAAAACTAAATCCAACAAAGCTATATAAATTGAAGCCTTCATATTTTATTTTAGGCAATATATCTGGCTTAAATCGGTGTTTTTTTTGTTTTAATTTTTTTGAGTCTACATATCACTGAATGTGAGGTCTGTTAAACATAAATACTTTGGATTTTATTGGGTGGGACATTTTATTCATAGATGTAAATGTATGCCCCGAACGACTGAACTACTCTGCTTGCATAATCTCCCATAATCTTTTCATGTTTTGTTGTTTAACATGAATGTGTAGTTCAATAAATTATTATAGTAATAATAATAATAATAATAATAATAATAATAAATAATTCCCTTAAATACATACATGACTACTTACAGACATTACACACGTGCACATGTTTTCTCTTCCTTCTATGCTTCATCAACTCAAAAGGTGACTTGTACAGGCACATGTAATATATTTCAACTTTATAAACATATAAAAAATTGTCATTTTTGCTTATTCCTTAACACTATTGCTTATTCCCTAACACTGTTTTTCTTGGATGATAAACAATCTTTTTTATTTTACGTCAATCTAGGCCTATGGTTTTATCGTTCGGGTACCATCATAAGGAGTGGATGGTTTGACTCTCACATTACTTTCAACAATCCACTAGAGGGAGCAGAATCCATGTTTTAAATCTCTGTCTCACTTATACCCCATGCACTTTAGTGTTTCATCATAGTGTTTAAATCTCCTAAAACACTATCGGCCTTTGTTTTGCTTCAAATGCAGCAGTAAAATTAATATTCATGGTTAGCTATACTATGGATAATCATATTTTATTTAGAAACAGACTGTTGCATGTTCCAAGGTCACAAAATCACTCACATTTTGCAGATTAATTAGCATATTCTGTTAAAAAAGGGGCTAATGGGAGAGATATCTATTGAACAACCTATTTATATTTTATTGTAAATTCTCCACATTTTAGAGGTTAATTTGCACAAATACCTCATCCAACTACAGAATGACTATTAGTAGACATTTTTTTCACTTTAAAACACATTGTATTTTTTTTTTTATTTTTTTTTTTTTACATCATTTGGATCCAAAAGCATCCATTGCAAACACTGAATCCACATATTGAACATGCATACTCTCATGGTCTATGCAGGGCAGCTGTGAGAGGAGATTGACATGTGTTTGACAGCTAAATCCAGGTCCACATCCCTCCCTTGGACCTGGATCTTCTCCAGACAGCCTGTCAAGAATTGGGAACCAACGTCGTCCTCCCCCTTACCTGAAATGTGAAAAAGGGGAAGAAGAAAACACAAGTGACCTTGTATTGTACTCCACCAAGCTCCTTGTCTGGCCTCATCAAAGGATGTACTGTATTGGTATTTATTTTATTATAAACTGGTTGTTTTCTTGTGCTTTCAATCTTATTCATTTTGTTATTAATGTCTTTTATTATATGTTTTTTCTATAAACCCTATCTGCAAATCAAAATGATTTCTAGGACATTACATTTGAAGATATAAAGACTGTAGCTGAGTGTACAGACAATTTTAAGACACACTGCAAATCACTGCTGTTAAATCTCACCTAGGAGACCTCCAAATGCGAGCCTACCCTCTCTCCATGGGATCAAATAACCAGGGTGGCTCCCTGCGATAGATAACTTTGTAGTCTTTGATTCATCTTCATCTTGAAACACTTGCAGTTTATCTGTCTCAAAGGTTATCACCAGTCTCTTGAAAGTGTCATTCATACTGAGTTTTTCTTCACCAAAAATGAGTGTGACCTCCTGCAAATTCAAGAGAGAGACAGAAGAAGTAACTTAAACATTACTAACTCATAACTCATAACTGTGGATGAATTCATAATGGTCTCAAATCTGTGTGTGTCTGCATGTGTGACCAGTATGTGGTGATTACATGATGCAAATGTTCATTTAAGCTATGAAGCCCCCCTAACAGTGCCATGAGCAGTTGGAAACAGATGCTGAATTATTAGTAAATTCAGTTTGATTCATATGTGATTAATGTGCATACCTTTGTGTTATTATTGGCCACTAAAGCAAAGATAATCTCTTGCCCAGGAGCCTTTATGCTCAAAATGGTCCCATCCATCTTACTGAAATCTCCCCACAATTCAGTCTTGACCACATGATCTGCCTCAATGGGGAAAACTGCAGAGGATATAAGAATAAGAAAATTAACAGAATCTGAATATAGCATATTATAAATGAAAGTATGCCGTGTCATGCAAGAATGCATTATCCAGGCTAATACCAAGCTTTCCAACAGGGAAAGCTTGGTATTATATGAAGGAGTGTTAGCACTTGTCCATATCTTGTATAATCAAGCACAATGTTTTCACCTGAGGTGTTGAAAATGGCAAATCCAGTGCCGGCGAAGTAGCTGCCAGGTTGGATGTTTTGATAGCAGGGCCACAGCTCCTCCACGTCCGCCTCCCAGGGGATGCTGAGGTTTAGCCAGCTGCCTTCCCGCACACAGCCATCCATCTGCGGCTGAAACTACAGCAAAGAACGTAACAATGCATTTAGTGGAATGAACTGCAAGACAAACAGTGAGCAGAAGAGCATGAATGTGTGATTGGGCAGAAGTGTTCAAGAGTCAAGATTGTTTATGGTAATTTTTCAGTTGACATTGTCACAGGCCTGTGACAGGGTGTCTAAACAAGGAAATCCACCCTAAAAAAAACTTACCGTACTGTTACATGTTACTGGCACAAAACAAAGTGTGATTTATAGGAACATTTTAAAGTAGTATGTCTGTTTTATTACAAAGGATAGCTGCCCAACACTAAGTCAGGTTGCAGTTACAATGCAGTGTACAACACTAACCGAAATGTAATTTCTCTGGCGTTAGTCCAACAAAACAAACAACAAAAACTTCTTTTTAGTGTCATAATTTTGTGCTGACATTCAACAAAGGAGATAAAACATAAAATAGGTAAATATACTGACAAAAGCCTCAATAAACCATAATGCAATGCAGCCACCAAAGAGTTCCTTGCTCTGCCAGGCATTTGTTTGACAAAATATTCCCAATTCAAGGTCCACTAACAATTTTATTTTTATGAGCTTTAAATTGTATCACAGTCTTCATCAGCAGTTTGCTCTGTTGTCATGGCAATTGATCTGTTCCTATGCATGCATCCATAGTACCTTAGTAATACTTATTGTCCGCTACCTTGGAAAACTTCACCGACTTCATGACAAGTTCATGTTCATTTTCCGCTTGTTGTTGAATGGGAAATAAGATGCAGAAGCAGACGTTTGTACTGTAGGTGAAGCAGGTGGATGAAAAGTGGACCAAATTAATTACAAAATAACTAAAAAAGACAAATTTATCAAAAAGTATCCCAGGATGGATTAACACTATACCTGAACAATCATCTTTTCCTTGTCGATCAGGATACCGCCAACGGCCAGTCGGAGTTCACCTACAAGGATCTCCTGTGTCTGTTTGGACTGCATGCCCACCTCCAGCCTATTGGAGCCGTCCACCTCTAGAACCACAAACTTCTCTTGGTGGCTCACCTCCAGCTGGGTGGCATCAGGAGCCCAAGAAGAATTCAGACTGAAAGTTACTGCTTTGCACATGGTCACACTATACACTATGTCCAGTATAGGCCTACTGTATGATTATTTATCTGAGGTCCACAAACTTTTATGAAATTTCACTTATTTCCAGTGCAGACATTGTCGGGGGCGAATGACATATTGAAATTCTAATGTTTCTTCTTCTTCTTCTTCTTCTTCTTCTTCTTCTTCTTCTTCTTCTTATTATTATTATTATTATTATTATTATTATTATTATTATTATTATAAGTGTTTGAGCACAGTTTTAAAGTGCTTGGGCTACTCAAAAACGCACAAAAATTGGTACGCATATGATATCAGACTTGGTGAAAATTGCAATCTGACATGGGTCACAGACTTGGGCTTGGCAAAAAACTTTCACATAGAGGCATGGAATTTGGTAGACATATTTATCATATCAAGACATACAAAAAAGCCTCTTGGAGCCATACCCTAAACCCAACAGGAAGTCAGCCATTTTGAATTGAATATTCATGTTTTGGACTATTTTGGCCATTTTCAGGGAATGTACTTAAATGAACTCCTCCTACAGATTTAACCTGATTGACTTAAAAATTGGTCACTACAATCTAAAGACCTTTGCCAAGCTAAATTGCAAAGTATTTCATACATAATCACATTCCAGACCTGAAGAGATCTACATGGGTTTCAGGCTTGATTACGGTAAATTGGCTCAATAGCACCCCCTACAAAATTTCAAAGAAGTAGCCCCTGCAGTGCATTTCACGTAGATGCCTGAAATTTGGTAGGCATATGTAGCATGACCAGACTTACAAAAAAAAGCCTCTTGGAGCCATACCCTAAACCCAACAGGATGTCAGCTATATTAAAATTCATGTGCAAATTATGGATGATTTCGACCATTTGCAGATTACTTTAACATACTCCTCCTACAGAAACCGGAACGACTTCGAAATTTGTCAGTACAATCTGAAGACTTTGGCAAGGCTAAATTACTAAACTTTTGCACTTGCGTCCAACGGTGTGGGCATGGCTAGGTGTCAAATTACCAAATAACACCACAAAACAGGTAGTTGTTTCTAACTTGAGTGTAGGCCTAATGTCCAATCTGCCCCAAATTTGTTATGCTTAATTAGAGAACAGGCCTGAGAGCATGTACAAGTCAAGTCAATAATGGGTTACAGTCATAGCACCACCTACTGGCAACAGGAAGTAAGCCATGATGAAAATCCTGAAATTACCTGAAATTTACATGATGAACATAAACATGATATACAGCAACATGACATATAAATATTGTGTTCTCAAGCGCCACATAGTGGACACAGGAAGTGGTGCACAATTTGAAATATGTAGCTAATTTCTAACGCTACGCACTATATGGAGGGAATTAAGTCTAAATGCGTGGATTGCGAGGGCCTGTTTATTGCTGCTTGCGGCTTTAATTTGTTTTTGAGATCACTTGATTAATAAAAAAAAAAATCAAACTAAACTGGAAACTCACTGTGTGCCATTTCCCATCATTGAGCTTAGGGCCGCCTGCCACGCTGACAAGGATGTCTTCTCTGCTGATCTGCATCAGGGGGATACCGTCCATCAGGGACAAAACAAACCAGTCCTGTCCGTTTTTAGTGTCTCCGTAGAAAATGGCACCTTCTGGGTCAAAGGTCCGTAACTGAAAGGATGACTTGATACTGCATAAACAGAGCAGAATAGAATTAAATTCAGGAGAATGCTGGTCCATAAAGAAAATGATTCTCCCCATTTTTGATTTCTTTTTATAGGGCTATACTTTTAAAATCTTAATGCTGCTGACCAATAATATTTTGCTCTACTTTTTACCCAGACCAGTGCCACTGACAGAAGGGTACAAAGTGATAGTTCTAGGGGGTTACAGTTGGAGAAATGCAACATAATAAAGAATTATATATTATGTTATCAAAAATAAGGGGACAAGCATAAAAAATCTACAGCGGGCCCAGAATTCCTAACTATACCCTGTACTTACTTCCACTTATTCTCCCTAAAGTGCTTGTACTGAGGTTTTCTGCTAAATTTGAACTAGCTTACAGGCCCGGTTTTAATTTTCAAATATGCAAGAGACTTTTTTGCCTTGTTGATTTTCAGTAAGCAGTTGATGTGAAGCCTTCACGGTGCAGTGGTTTGCTCCCACTGACCTACCTGCGGATCTCACTGAGGTTTACTGTTGTGTACATCATTGGCCTCCAGATGTCTCTGTCCTGGCCGAGGTAGACAGTAGCCCCGCCTGATACTTCTTTCTGGAAGACACAATGTACATAAGGTACTCATTTAACATGAAATCATTACTTCAGCTCTTTTTGTCTTGCACACTTCTTAATATTCTATACACCCTCCTTTTGTATTTTCTTGTCAGATATCTTGATTGATTAGTGGTTAAAAGTGTTAGTGAGGAGTGAGGATTTTAATTAAATTATGGATTCAACTTAAAAACTTATTTTTATTAAGGTAAGTGCAAGTGGTAATGAAGTGCAAAATCAATGTTGAGACAGTGACCAGAGAGCCATATGGCATACAGTATATCAATAATACAATGGCTCCTTTAAAGGGGTAAAAACAGCTGGTAGTGTGGTTATGGCGCTGATTTGTCCTCCCACTGACTAAGCAAAGTCCTAAGTCTAAATAAATTATTAGAGTATGCTCGGATACCCCTGTTCAACTGGCATCTAAATTAGACCCAGTATGAGTTGATACATGTTTTTATCTTTCACTGGTTCATATTAGACTTTTATACTGCATTTTGTCTAAACTAAATCTTCAAAAGACCTATAAAACAGAATTAATACAGAGGATGTTTAATTGCCTAAGAGGCTCTGAGACAGATATTTGTGAATACTTAACTGTATGTGACCTTTTCATAATTTGACAGCAAGCAAAAACATTAAACATATCACAGGAACCATGTAGTGTGTGAATTTATTATAGCTACAAAATGCACATAGACCATTTATACACCATATTTATATAAAGATTTACACTCTTTGTTCCTTCATTTTTGATATGGCAAAAGGGTACACATGCTCTTTAGACTATCAGATAGAGATTGATAAAAACATTTTAACACAACAAACACACATACCAGTAAACTATAATTGTAACATTGCATGTGAACATACCTTACCCTGTCCGTTTCCCTGACCCTCAACTCCCCACCCCAGCAGAGTGAGGCTCAAAGTGAGCAACAGTTCACCTGCCATTGCTTTCCAAAACACGACCATCCTTCAGTGCATTCACCCCCCCAGGCCTCCCAGTGTGCAGTCTCCTGAGCCGTTGGATGGTCTGCTGACTCCAAGTTACCCTGAGGCGTTGGTGGTGGGACGAGAAGCATAGAGACTCTTCAACAGTGTGTGAAGAGGTGTGTGCTGGCACACTGTCCTGGGGTCCAGAGGGCAAATATGCCATGGTCAGTGCTGGTTATCGATCCCCAGGAGGGAGTGCTTCGTGGCTGTGTGGTTGTGACCAGATCAAACATGTAGGTGGACGAAAGGCAGAGTGGGCAGCAGGCAAACAGAGGATAAAGGACAGAAAGTGTAGAGTAAAAGGCAGAAAAAAATCTTAGTTAGGAGCTCGTGTAATATTAGAAATAATTCCAAATTTGGCAAACATTTCTTTTAATAAAGTGAGCATTTCCATCCGTCTGTACATCTCCTGCCTTTGCGGGTGATTCATGTAGAGTGGACACTGCAGGCCGGGTAAGTGACCTTAGCCAGACCACTGATTTGTGTTTACCCATTACACAGGAACCTTGATTCCCACAGCTGACTCATGACTCAGAGTGTGTTGTAGAGTGAAGAGGAGAGAGACATGAGAGGGAACTGTTCTTCCAAGGCACAAAACTCTTTTTTTCTCTTATGCTCGCTTTATTCCTGTGATACAGCCTCCTTCCAGGAAGGCTGTGATAACTGGGGAATACTTGGAAAAGTGCAACACACACACACACACACACACACACACACACATACACACACACACAGAAAGTAACAGTAGACAATCTGTTATTCAGTTTGTTTGAAGTTAATCTGAAATGTTAAATTACATCACATAACATTTGTTATGTGTGCACTCACAGTCTGACATGTCTATTAACTGTCGTGGAGTGTGTGCAGATAGGCCTTTGTTCATAACACATACCTTGATGTCTCAGAAGGCAAAGCACAGGTGTAAACAATAACATTAACGAAGGCTGCATTCCTTTTAGCTGGGTAAGTTTCAGTGTCCTTGTATTGCACATGTTTTCCCATTGTTATAGCTTATTGGGGCATTTGAACAGAACAGAGACATTGTTAATGTTGTTAGTAACACCTGTGCTTTTCGGCTATGACAAGTCAATATGTCAGCTGTGAAAAAGACCCACTGAGGTAAACTAATGCCTTGCTATGCTGAAAAATGGAATTTATTATTAGCAAGACAGCACTGTACCTTTAAATCCCAACCATCACTAAGGCCATCAATGCACACTCTCCTCGCCCCCCCCCCCCCCCCTTAATAAAGATGAATGTTTTGATCAATCTATTCAATTTTTGAAATGATTTCATTCATATTTAGTTTTCAATTCATCTCTCACATCATATTTTAAGAGCGCAAAGATGAGTGAGTCACCAAGCCAACTGTTTCTGTTCTGGGAAAGTGCTCATTCAAGGACAGTGAGAAATCAGCTGCCAGACTGCCAAAAAAGGAAGCTGTAATCAGCCTCTTGTTTACATGCCAGCATCAAACTTTCAGGACAAAGGGGTATGTTTATATATTTAGAATAAAAAAAACACAAATGTGTGCTGTTGTTAATATCATATAAAAAGAAAATACCATAGAATGAATTACCAAAGATACCAAAAAATATTCACCAGTGGTTAACAGAGAAGGTATTAAATTAACACTGAATTCACAGTGATTAAAGTATCAACCAAGGGACCATGTGCTTAAAAGAAGTGCAAAGGATGACCACAACTTGTTCCGTTTTCACCAATGCACTAAATGTTAAATGTACATTTCACTGGAGAATTTGCAGGGAGGATCAAACAATGTGAAAAAAGGCATCCGCCAACTTTAAGCACATGGTTCATATTAAGGACTCTAGATCAACTTGTAAAGCTTAATAGAGAAATAATGTATAACAAAAAAAAGCATGAGTCCAGACTAGAGGTGATTTCATTGGGTCATCAGGTTAATACTTTATTTTTGTTTGATTGCAGCAAAGAGAAATAAAGGGAGACGGAAACAAGGAGAGAGAGAGAGAGAGAGAGAACAGGAAGAATGTCGGAAAAGGAGACTACAGGCTTTGGGAGAGCTGTGGCTACAAGCCTTTGTATCAAATCTAAAGACAAAGTCATCAGGCAACATTAAAACATCTTTTAAAAATAACATTAACATATTTTGTGGGCTCTATATGGCACAGTATTATCCTAGACATGTACACGATACCAAAACAGTTTAGCCACACCCCTACATCTATGAACAGCTTCATAGCAAACAAAGCCATGACATCTATCTCCAAATCGTCATCTCTCAAGAAAACGTTCATTTACTATTCAAATTTCTTATGCCATAACAAGGCACCTTAACAGTTGAAATCTGGCAGATCCACATCTTACTAAAGATAATTATTTAAATATCAAAGCAGAGGCACATTCATTTAAACTAAAACATACAGTAAATAGTTTTATATTACCACCAGATTCCAGTCCAGTCACTACAATACGTCGATTTGCATGCTTTTGGTCTGTATGATAACCATGATGGCAAACTATGGCATAAGAAATGGTCCAAAAACACAAACATGTCCATCTACAGGAATGGCTTGAGATAGTGTATTGGAGACAGCAAGGCTTTTTTACACTGAAACTAACCCACAGAAAAGTGTCGAAGAACAAAAAAGTAACAGGTGGCTCATATACTGCCAAGGGATATGCTGCTCAGGCAGATTTATTTTGGTATTCATATTCGCGCAGTCACTCTTGTACGCAAAACACGTACGCCTACACGCAAAAGGCTTGTAACCACACCCAAGGGGATGCTTGTGCACCCCTGCAGTTGGTCACGATGTGTTTCAACACTCCTGTCTGAAGGGTTAGGGTGTCCCAGTACCATCACACGCACGCACGCGCATACAGACAGACAGACACACACACAGAGAAACATGTGTACTTCATTCAGAGGAGTTGCAGTGTGCGATTATATGCTTTAAAAAGGGAGAATTAAACAGCTCCTAAATAGTGACTGTGAGATGTAAATGTGGCAGCTAGTTTTGTGGAAATGTTCATAATGAAGACAAAAAATATTAACAGAGATATGGAAGATGAAAATATCAAAGGAAACAGAAACAAAAGCTGTGTGCACAATGCCAGTTTGCTGAGGATATAAACGGTTAGGAAGCAAGTGTTGCTCATGCTTTGTGGATACAGAACCCAAGTTTACTGACATGATCCTAGGACTACTGTATATATGCATACCAGACGTTATACGGTTCTTAAACAGGTTATTTGTGTCAAAACAGAAACAAAAAGGAACTGAAACCAACTCTACCATTAATGCAGCTGTACTTCATTAACCTCATGACTAAATTTACATTCATATTTTTAAGTTTACTCCCCCTTTTCACTGAAGCCATTTCCATCTGGTAAGAGGGCTAAACAACAGAAACAACAACATAGTTTAACAAAACAAACATATAGAGATAACATTACACGTAACAAAAAGGCCCCAGGAGGGCACCTGGGGAGTTTCGGCCACCACTTTGGCTGCTAAGCTCAGCCTTTTCCTACCTCTTAGTAAATGACACAGGGCAGGAGGGTATATAGTTCAGGCTATTTCCAATCCCCCCTCAGTTGGGGAGCAGGACATTTTCTTTTGTCGCCAAAGTCATTTCTGTGGGGCTTTCTGACTCAGAGTCCAACAGTTTTGTGCTAATGTATTTCTTTTCCTATCCAGAAATAACTCAAAACCCTGAATCCATTTTTCTTTTTGCTTCCTTGCTGTCACTTTCTTCTTCCTGGCTTAGGAAATGGAGCCTTTTCCTCTTCCAATCAAAGAGAAAAAAGCTACGCAAGATGAAGGCTGACTGGTTTTATTCTTTTCATTTTTTATGTGAAGGAAATGAGATGAAAAACGGAAGTGCAATGGTCTACCAGCCTTTAATTCTTACCCAGTGGCCAGCTACATATCCAAAGCAGCTACAAGTGTCCCCTTTAAGTGACCACTACTTTTCTATTTTGTGCACATAAGGTATAAACTATGGTGAATGCTATACAGATCCTACAGTGCCATCTGGCCACAAAGTCGCCAGGTTAGTTTGAGACATTAGAAGCTCAGATGATCTGTCATTGTCATAGACTCACATCCAGCCATAGCATTGACTACTTAATGATTTGGATATGAGGAATCACTTCTAAATGCACTTCTACATATTGACCTACAGCAGCTATTCCAACTAGAGTAAGAATGCTGTGCAAGTCTGACACGGAATGATCTAGCCATTCACGCACATACTCCATCACTCGCAAACACACACACACACACACACACACACACACACACACACACACACACACACACACACACACACACACACACACACACACACACACACACACACACACACACACACACATGCAGTAATACCTGCTTAAGCCCACCTCTGCATGCACAAATCCCTACATACATGTGCATGTACATGCTCATATATAACTTTCATGGACAATTTCACATCAGGATATGCCTGCATTCTCTCATACAAACATATGCAAGGTTCGATTTGAACGCTCCACCTTTAACTGTGTTGAGTAAGGACTCTTCTGTCTCATCCGTTATCCTTGCCCACACAAGCCTATCCTCATTATAAGGTGACTATAAAGGAAAGCGGACTGAACTAATTTTTGACACAACACACACCCTGTTAGCAGTTCTTATTCTTATAGATAATATAATGAGTCAGAGAGGAAGATTAATCAAGCTCTAGAACTATGACACACTACAGCAAGACAGCAGAGACAGAGAAAGGTGTGCAAGAGTAAAGAGAGGGGAGTAATAATACGTCACTATAATATCAGCCCCTCTCCCCGTTTCTTTGCTCCTTCTCCTTCCTTCAACCTACTCCTGATTTAATGCCTAGCTCTGATCACTACTGAATAAAAGAGAGGCAGGGGTACTGCGCGAGTGTACTCAGTGACCCAGTCAGCACGCACCCCTCCCGCTCCTGTCATAAACAGGCCAGGCCTTCCCGATTGAAATGTATTCCTTATAGTGCTTCTGTGTCCTACGGTTTGCTGCTGCTGCTGTCTCGTTGCTTCTTGCTACTGCTGCCGCTGCTGCTGCTGTAGAGGCTGGGATTTGCCACAAGGGGGTGAGGGGCTGCGCCCATGTAGGGCCCAGTGGCTGCGTAGTTGAAGATGGCTGGGAGGAAAGGCAGAGGCTCCACCTTGTCCCCCCCAGGTGCCATCATATTCAGAGCCACAGGAAGAGCCGCCAGGTTATAGGGGTAGGCCAGCAGCTGGGGCCCATAGAGAAGATGGTAAGGATCTGGATAAAATGGCAGCTTAGCCAGGTCCCCGCCATGAGGGACCATCATTTTTCCCAGTGGGCCAAAAGGAAGAGCTCCAGCAGGATAGGTAGACATGAGCAGGTTTTCCTCCTGCTTCTTACCAGGGCGGTAGCTGTCCGGCACAATAAGGGGTAGGGAATAATTCTGGGCATGGTAGCCCACTGGAGTGGCGTCCCCCTGCTGGGAATCTCTGGAAGAAACCGCGTCGTGGTGCTCCGGCTCAGGTGGTTGGGGGGCTCGGGGGAGAAGCAGAGCGTGGGCAGAGGGGCGGTCACCACCACCAGCTGCTCCAGTGGGCAGTGTGAGTCCTTGTGAACTAGAGTGAACCTGGCGGTTGGCTTGAGCTAGGAGACCAATAGTTGAGGGGGGCCTGCAGGGGGACTTGGGAGTGTGCCTATGTGAGCAGGATCCATTCATAGTGGTTTGAGTGGGGATATGCTGGGGGGACGGCACAGGGCTCAAGGGCTCCTCTTTAGGGACCAACAGAGAAATCTGGTCCTGTGGGGCATGTGCACCTCTACTCATTTGATGGGCCCTCTCTACCTCTTTTTCTCTCTCTTTCACCATTTTTTTGTCCCTGTCCCTTTCTCTCTGTCGCTCCAACTCTTTCTCTCTTTGCCTCTCTATCTCTCTCTCTCTAGCTAGAATGGAGGACATGGTCAGGTCTTGCGCTTCGTTGGGAGAGGGACTCCTGGACATAGATTGAACTCTGAGATCTTGGACCCGAGGTGGTTCCTCATAACCTGCATGTAGAAATATACCACTCCCACCCTGCCTCTCTCTGTCCATAATGACCCCATCCCGT
Organism: Zingel zingel; assembly: GCA_023566125.1. Lineage (NCBI taxonomy): Eukaryota > Metazoa > Chordata > Actinopteri > Perciformes > Percidae > Zingel > Zingel zingel. The sequence goes on along the minus strand of CM042336.1, from coordinate 14,172,924 downwards.
TTCATGAATCCCCCCTCAGAGCGGAGAACTGTTGTCATGGAAACAGGAGGAGCAGCAGTGGTTATTCTGGTCTGTGACATCATGGGCACATTTGGAGAGGTGTTGGTGGATGCCAAGATGTGCACAGGGCTGGGTATTCTGTGGATCTGGCTGTCTAGGTTCTTTTTGCTGGGGGTGCGGTAGTCCAGACATTCAGGTCCATTCATGACTAGCACACTCTGGAGAGTAGAGGGTGCAGCAGGCGTGAATTTAGTGGGTGTAAGGTTAACTAGGCTTTCTAATGGAGGGTCTGCAATTTCGGGGCAGGGCTCTCTCTCTAGAGCTGGATGTGTGAGCTCTGTCAGCTCAGGTTTGTAACCGGATTCTGACATCTGATGTTCATCTGTCAGTTCACTGGGATGGTCCTCATGCTGCTGTGAAGCCAAACAGTCACCACTGCTGGGTGGGTCGGGTGTTGAATAGCTGATAACAGAAACAGAGAGAGCACTGGGAGCCTGGTCTTTTTCAGTCTCTAGGTCTCTACTAACAGTGTTAACAACTGTCTCTGTTGTTTTTGTCTCTGAGTCTTTATCTTCCTTTTCTCTCTCCGGGGAACTGCTTAACTCATGGCGTCGGATATGGCGAGTTAGTGCTGAAGATGTCTTGCACACCTTATGACACTGTGGACAGGTGTGTCGTGATAATGCTCTTCTGCTTAGGCGACTTGGACTAGAATGTCTCCCTACTAAGCCTAATTGTCCCCCTTTTTCTTCATCACACTTTGCAATCTCTGGCACAGATTTAATTCCGACCCCTTCAACTTGTTCGCCAAGTGCCACTTTTGGGGGTACACAGGATGCCTCAATAGGTTTGGGATGCTGGGCTCTCTGGTGGTCTTCCAACTTATCCCTTGAAGGGAAAGTTGCTCTGCAGAAGAGGCATACAAACTCCAGCAGGTGGCTCAGCTCGTGTTTGTCCCGCTTCCTGGGGCTTGAGAACCAGCGGCCACATGTACCACACTCTGCTGCATTCCCATTAGTCCAAGGCCGCCTCTTTATTCCCATAGGAGGCACTGAGGTAGACAGAGGAGGCTTTGGAGAGTGCAGAGGAGGATTGGAAACCTCATGATGGGCCTCCTTAATTTGTTCTTCCGCATCTTTGTTTTTCTCCTCTAAAGGGACAGAGACGTAGTCTTTATTTTTCCCCTCTCCCTTGTCTCTGGTATCTCTGTCTGTTTTTGACAGTTTTTCGGCTTCCTCAATCTTCTCATCCTCTTCCTCATCTTGTGATTTCTCTGTTTCTTTATTCACATGGTTCTTGAGCCTCTCTGTCCTCCTCTTCAACCGTATGGAGCGCTTGAACTTCAGTTTCCTTTGCCAGCTCTTGACCCTCTGCAGATGTGCTTGAGCCTTTCTCTTAGGCTTGTAGGAGTAGTAAGGCCGCCATAAATTATCCTCTGTGTCATGGTCACTATCCTGGTCACGCACCTCCCGACGGAAGTAGTACTCCCTCACTTCATCTAGGGGTTTGGAGCTCTTTTTCTTGAACTCATCCTCACAATCTCCTCCTTCCTTTTCACCCTCTTCTTCCAGGCTGACTCTGCGGTGGAGGCGGTGTTTATGGTGATGGTGGTGGGAGTGGGAGTGGCGTGTTTCCTTGGCTTCTCGCACAGATGATGTTTCACTCCGTTTGGTTTTAGGTGGAGAAAGGCTCTTGTCTCTCCTAAGGTCTGTCTCAGAGATGCTGCGCTTCACTATGGCTTCCTCACCAATACGTACAGTAATCTGGCACAGGGGTCCTGCCTCTTTGACCTGTGACCCTACAGATGCTGACAGCTGCTTTGAGTTAGGGATGTCACTCTTGCTGTGGGATTTGCGTGATTTGTGAAATATTCTGCCTGTCTCTGCACCCTGTCTACCTCTTGAGCCCTGCTCTGTGGTATCTGAACTGTCTCTTGACCTTTTTCTATGGTTATCTGCACTATCTCTTTGCTTTTTGATTGGCTTGGGACTGTCCTTGTGTGAAGTCTGACTGTTGCTGTTTTCAGGGGATGGGCTGCTCATTGGGCTTTTTTCACTTCCAGAGGTGACCTGGTTGCTATGCACAATGACGGAGGATGACACTGCTGTTCCATGAACTATGACAGAGGGTTTTGTATGGCCATATGTTATCACAGAAGGCATGCTTGTTTCTGTGCTTCTACCAGTCCTGGGAGTTTTGGTTTTGCTACTACTAGACATTTTGAAGCTGCCACTGGCTCTCCCCTGCTCTAACTCTAGGGCCTCACTCTCTTGTTTTCTGACTTGGGGCATGTCTACTTGGGGGAGGGGTGTTAGTGCAGAGAGGTCCCCGTGCTCAGCAGACGCAGAAACAGGGAAGCCATCAGGGAAGTCATCTGGGTCAGGCTTTACACTCTGAGGGTGGGCCCCACTGATGAGGCTTTGTAGGTCCTCAGGGCCCAGAGTACAGCCCAGGCCAGGCATGGAGAGGGAAGGCGAATCAGTTGGTGGCAGTAGCAGGCCATTCTGCAAACTGTCACTGTAAGTCTTGTAGGGTCTCTTCTGTGAGCGCATGGGGAGAAGGCGATAGAGTTTGAGGGCGTTAGCTTTCTGCTTATAGCCCCCATTAGCTGTCTTTTCACTGGAAATGAGGCTGGGATTAATCCCATGAATGGTCTTCTGGTGTGTTTTGAGATTGTAGTAGGTGGCGAAGGCATCCCAGCAGAAGATGCACTGGTAGCGCCGCTCTCCTGTGTGCCACACCTCATGCTTTGTGCGGTACTCAGCCAACGCAAAGACCTTGTCACAGAAATGGCACGGGTATTTGCGGCGCCATGAGTGTACATTAGAGTGACGCTTCAGGCTTGATAGGGTCATGTAGGAACGTTCACACACAGAGCAGAAGTAAATGACATTGCCATCTACCACCTTCACAAAATGGTGCTCATCACCCGCCAGTAGCTCTGCGGCTGCTGCATCATCACCTTGGATACGTGCCAGGAGGCTCCGTGCTTTCTTCCCTGGCCGCACCTTACTCATGTCTGATTGTCCCACAATCACTCCCCCCTCCACTCTCACCTCACCCTCCTCCAGTGGCTCCTCCTTTGGGTGCACAGTGAGAGAAGGAGGGCCCAGGCGGTTGGATGGTAAGCCTGGCACCCTGCAGGAGGCCTCATGGGATTGCAGTCTCTTGCTGTGGATGAAGACTTTGCCACAATAGCGGCAACTGAGGGCGCGGCTGCCACGATGCAGCCGCATGTGGACGGTCAGGGAGGAGGCTGAGCTGAAAAGCCGATGGCACACCCCACAAATCAGCTCAGGCTTCAGGCTGTCGGTAGGGGGATATGAGGATGAGTGAGGGGGTGCAGTAAGACCCTCAGATGGGGGAGGAGGAGGTGGAGGTAAGGGGGGAGGGAGGTGTAGGGTGGGTGGGTGAAGACTTGGTCCATGAGGGTTTCCCACTTTCCCAGCTGGTCTTCCTGTTATTTTCTCTCTCCTCTCTGCATCCCCACCTCTCTGATAGGCTGAGGTGCCCAGACTGAAGAGGATCTGGGCAGTTTGAGAGGGTGAGGCTGTACCGTTGGTCACCCTGTGCCTCTCCTCCCATCCATCGCCACCATAACAGCCACCTGAAGAACCGCTGGAGGATCTTGGGGGCGACCTGTGAAACTGAGTCTCTGGATTGAGTTTGGAGCACTTCAGAGGAGGAGGAGATTTGATATCCTTCCTACTAAGTGCATGAACAGTCATGGGAGATGAGGAGGAGGAAGGTGAAGAGGACGGAGAGCTGTCGTGCCTCGGGGGCTTAAAAGATCTGTGCTTTACGTCCATGGTAGCATCCAGTTTCCACAGCGACCCCTCGTCTGAGCTCTTGGAGGATGGCCACCGTCGGTGAGGGGAAGGGGAGGATGAGGAGGAGCTACGACAGTGGTTTGGAGATGTCAGGGAGGCTGGGAGGGGGGCGGCGCTAAGTGGGAAGCTTAGGGTGATTTTTGCATTTTTAGGTCCATCAGCCATGTCCTCCAGCCTGTCCTCCATCATGGCCTCTCCCCGGCCTCCATGCCTTTTTGCCTTCATCTCCAACTGCTCAGCTTCCCCTTCCTCCTCCTCTTCTTCAGGCTGAGAGGCCACTCCAAGACAGCGGACTGGTTTGTGTAGCCCTTCGATCTTGCACGAGCCGCAGAAATGAACAGGCAGGTGTAGCGGTGAGGAGGCCTGATCTGGGTGAAGGGTTTTCACAGCCACTAATGACAGTGGCGGGGAAGACAAAGGTGACAACCGTTGATCCTGATGGCACGTGGCGTCCTTAATTGCACTGTGTGTGATGTTGCAGAGGGGAGCCAGGTGTTGTTCACTCAGACGTGACTGAATAAGGCCCGCGTGGAGGGGGTCCCACACCTTCTCACCGGACACCATGACCAGCCCCCGAAATCTGAAAGAGAAATCAGAAAATATGTATTAGCATTATAAATATCCTAGGATAAACGTACCAGGCGTAAATTTACATCGACATAAAGCAAAGAATAACCATTACACCCAAAGCTTTTGCAGTAGCAGTCATGATGTCCGTGGAACAGTTTTTAGAAACGGAAAAGAAAACTAAATGCCCCAGCAATGCTGAACTCCAACAACTTAGCCAGGAATGGTGAGTGAAAGGAGGGAGAGGGTAGGGGGAAGGAATGAATCTGCGGCAGTGCTGGTTTAGATTTCAGCGTGCCACAACCAAGCCTTCATAAAGGCATTCCAGAGATCCATCTCTCTCGGCTGTGACACAACATTCCCTATGCCTAATTGGAAGGCGTTCAGATTTAATCAAGATTCCCTCAGAATAGAGTGTTGACTTAGATCCATGGCCCAAACGCAAATAGTCCCACTCTCTTGCTATTTGAGCATGAGCCTTGTTAGCCATTCCTGGCAGTGGCTAGTGTTTGCCGGGCATGACTCTAACCATTTATTTGTGAAGGCAAAGACGGGAGGGAAGGAAAAAGGGGAAGAGGAGAAGGGAGGGAGATTGCATGCATGTGGACAGAGAAGGGGTGTTTTCCGCCCTCTGCATCCGGTACAATGTCAGCTAAGATGTAGAAGATGAGCGACGGGCTATTCTCATTTCCATTCTAATTCGACTGCCATGGTGGTGGATGCCGTCTGGCTCGAAATTCTCCATACATAAGATAGCTCCAGATTCTCGCGTGATAGGCAATTTGCTGTTATTACTTATTTAAAATGGGTCCATTTATTTAGGTCTGCAGATTGGAAAGAAGAACAGAGACTGTAGAAGGCCATAATGATGCAACGATAAGAAAATTCCCCAGTCATGCTTTTCTGCCTGCGTTTTCAAGCAGCAAAGCAGCTAGGAAGGCAGGCCGCTGTAAAATTCCACAGGCAGCCCTGAACAGGCAGAAACTAGGTCAGCACTGTTATTGCAGAGGGAAGAGGAGGGAGAGAGAGAGAGAGAGAGAGAGAGAGAGAGAGAGAGAGAGAGAGAGAGAGAGAGAGAGAGAGTGTGAGGATAAAGGAGAGTGAAAGGGTGATAGAAAAAGGGAGCGAGAGAAAGAGACTGAGGGTTAGTGAGAGAGCAAGAGACAGAGAGAAGGAGAGAGGAAGAGGAGGGAGGGGGTTTTTGAAACAGGAACAGTCAGACACACTGCACTGTCAGACAGACAGGAGCCCAGGCAAACACTCACACACACAAAAGCAAGCAGCACATACAAACATATAACCACGAACATGCACTCACACAAACAATTATGCATGTGTACACAGCACTTTCCATACACTCATACATGCCCACAGGCAAGACAGACAGGCATAAACAAAGTAGTTGGACATGGATAGGCACACTTGTAAATGACATTCAAAACCAAAAGATGTGCAACATGGATCAGAGACTAAGGGGACAGGTGGAATGAAGTATAGTCAACAAAAGGAAAAAAGAAGTGGCTATTAATGACGTACTTAGTGCAAGCAATGGCCTTTTCTTGTACGGGCACAACAAACCAGTTCATGCCTATTCAAGATGTATGTCTAAAAACAAGGATACAGAATCTTGTCTCACCAGGCCTGTCACATATTGTATTTAAACAGACCTTCATTGTCACTCACATTTGCCGAGCATTGACGTTGTGCAGGAAATCCCTTATGGCAAGCGCCAGTCTGCTACAAGTGGGCGGACACACTGAAAGACAGTGCTAAGGCTAAAAATGTCACCATCTCATCTGATGCTTGCGCCGCGGACAGGAAAATGCGTATGACGCCCCCTCGCTCTTTTCTTTATCTCCCTGTGACGCACACAGCCGCTGCAAAAGCAGAGTCTGCACGACACGCCATCTGACTGTGACATGCAGCTTTTAACGCACTTTAAATGTACTGTATCCACTCGTACACACAGAAATGTGTACACAAGCGCATGGGACATGCAGAAAAACACTTTTACCTCTTTAATATTTGTGCAGATGAGTGGATACACACATAAAAACACATACATCCTTATGTACAACTCACAAACAAGCACACAGACAAATGTGATCATGAATTTGGCAAGGACCCTAAGGCGAATTCAAAATAAATAGAAACACTTTTCCCACACCTCTTTGCAACAGGATGTTCTGCGCAAACATGTTGGTCAGCCTATGAAGTGTTTGTCTATTTACGCTTGTGGCACTACAAAACCTCATAGCACGAGCAGAATCTCAGCTGGTAAAGGACAAATTACTAACTAGACTCACATAAACATAAAACACATTATACCACACGCAATGGCTTTCCTATAGCGACTACTGACAGGCAGAGGGAACTGAGGCCTACTTTTAGCTATACATTGATTCAATTTGTATTCCATATCAAATGATAAATGTGAAGTAAACACTGTTGGATTTTTATTATGCAAACTTTGTTCTTTTAATTTTAAATCTTCAGAAAAAAAAGCAAATACTTGCAGGTTAGTCTCCCTCTCTTAGCGCAGTTTAACTTTTGAAACCAATTAACTTTGGGGAAATGAAAAGTGCTGTTTGGCTCAATAATCCTAACATATTGTCTGCTTGAATTTTGGGACCAATTCAAAACAGCATACGTTTTACTATTTGAATCTGAGATACTTTGTCATTAGCATCTGAAAAATATGAACGACTTTATGACCTACGAAACCATTAGTTTTGAATCCACTGAGTTTAAATGTTCAATCAGTCACTAGGAACATTGCTGCTAAAGTGGCCTTGCATAATATAAGGCAGGACGGCATAGAAGTTTGGCCTTGAACCAGCCGTTGAGCAATCTGTTTATTCCACATTGAAACTGGTACTTGTGCTGACGGACAAATAACTGTGGATTCAATAACCATGCTTGTTTTTCTTTTCTTTTTTTGCCATCTTTGAGGAAATTCCTCAAAAATCTAACCCGAAGTATTGTGTTTTATGCAGTTCAAACTAAAACTTAACTTGGCTCTCAAATAAACTGTTTTAAGCTTAATAGTACTTATAATTGAGGATTAAAAATCAGATCTTAGCTAATTACATTTTTAATACTGTTTTAGTGCCACTTAATTTACTTTCACATTTAAATGCGGATGTAAACAGCTAACATTTGCACCGAAGCCTCATTAAAATGTCCTTTAATAGAGTACAGCTGAAACGATCAAGTTATCTCTGCTTTCCCTGTACTCCCACCATTAAAGGACAATTCTGGTTTATTACAACTTCGGTCTGGTTCGGTCTGTCCGTTTGTTTGTTGGTTTGCCTGTCTGTCAGCAGGATTATGAAAAAACTACAAATCACAAGGCCGATATATAAATTATTTTTCACTTTTGTTAACTTTGTGAGATAGGGCCTTTGTGCTGCATTCATGTGGTTTTCGGAATGATCCAAAAGAATTTGTTCTGGATCATATTTAATGTCTCATGATCAGTTTCCTTTGCTCTTCCTTGTCACGGAAATACTATAAACAGCTATCAACATGTTGTTTAAATGCTCTGAGCAATAAAATACAACACATCTTCTTTGTAGCGTCCACGTTTTTTCCACGAATTTAGAGCTCATGAACACACCGAAGTCGGAAGAACAAATTCCCAACTCAGGAAATGGGAATATCTGAGGAGCGTATGAATGTATTATTTGCCTTGGCGGAGGTCTGCGCTCTCCAAGTGCCATTTTAGTTTTATATAGTTTTGGCCATCATTGTGCTCACCAAAGTAGTTGCTGAGCTCTGGGAACACAACAACGTCGCAAAGGCATAATTGGATGGGACAAGGAAAACGGGTGGTCAGGTGACAGGTTTTAAATGAGCTAAAGGTTTAGAGATGATCTAAACCACTGTATTTTGACATGAAACTGACAGAGAGCACACCAGAAATGTTGGTAATAATCTGTTACTGCACATGAAACTGCTTACAAAGCTACAGTAACCTGACGGAGTAAAGTACTGCCGGTCAAAGCTGAACCAGGAAGTTGGCCTGTAATTTGCTCTTTCCTCTTTCTTAGCAATGTCACTGCATTCACAGATCTAAGAAATGAGTTTAATGAGTGCTATGTTATTTTTACTGATATGCTTGATGGCCAGAACTATACAAATAAGAACCAAATTGTAATAACCAGAATTGTCCTTTAACTATATCTTTAGCAATGATATGTCATCATTGTGTGTGTGTGTGTGTGTGTGTGTGTGTGTGTGTGTGTGTGTGTGTGTGTGTGTGTGTGAGAGGGGTTAAGGGTCGTGTCGGCAAGGCAGAATGTGGGGGGCCTCGATGTTCCAGCCGATGTTCTTGCTGGTAAGCCAGCGGCGAGGAGCATGTGGGAAGAGGAAGGTGTTGGTTGGGCTTTCTCCCCAGTGAGGGGCAGCCAGAGGGGCCCAACTATCAGAGCAGCAGTTGGACTGTGAAGAGGACGGTGCATGTGTGCACATGAAGGTGTGTGTGGGTGGGTAGGGGGCATCGTTAGCAAGAAAACAGCTACTGAACTCTCCACAACCCCCCGGCCAAGAGAGCGTGGTGGAGCCAGCCAGATGGGATAGAGGGAGGGAGGAGGTATGGGAAATGGAAGTTGGTATGGGTCGGGGAGTGGTTGAGCGGAGGTGGTAGTGGTGCTTGTGGTGGTGGGAGCGGGGGAGGTAGGGGTAACTTCAAACACGTCTCGCCTATGTTCACATTTCATGGTTTCCTTGTCTTTCAGTTCCCCCTCAGCATGAATGACTGCATGCTCCCTCTTCTCCCCTCCCCACGTGTAAACTGTCGTATGGTGGTGTTTTCGCATGCCGCTCCACGCACCAGCGAACCTGCCCACGTCTAAAACGCCATACTCTCCACACTCTGTTAGCTCTCAGCCCAGCACGTAATTCCCATAATTATGCTCGCTGCAACAGAATCATGAGAGGTATTCGGAAAGACTCAGGCCAAAAAAAGTACCCCTGGAGAGCAGTATCCACCACCAGTGACCTTTTTGAAGTAATTTTCCCAAAATCATTTTCAATTTCACACGCAGTCCCTGTTGAAGGGGATGTGAAAGCCCCCTTTGGAGTTCTCAGTCTCAAACAACCGAGTAACATTGAGGTATTAGCAAGGCTGAGCCAGAGCGGCATGTTACAACAGTCACCATAAACTGAGAACTAGAGAAGATGAAGCGTTGCACCAGTTTCCTGAATGCGTCCACATCCTTTATGTTTGTGGCATTTCAAAAAACGGCATAATCAAACAAAGCCGACCAACTCGGTCTTGCAATTTGCAAGACTTGCACGTTAGCACTTTAATACCCAGGGCAGCAAAAGGCCCAAAGACAAATATAGTAGACATGATTTATCTGATGTCTGGCCCAAACACAAATGATCAAAAGGCTGCCACCTTTATGACAACATCATCTGTGTGACACCACAGAGCAGCGAGAAACTACACTTCCTAATTCCTGACCTATGACCCCTACCCCTGTGGCAGTGTGGATCATATATTCCATACATTGAGCACAGGGGCTTGGCTTGGCATCCATTGAAACCAGGAATGTGGAGAAGTTGGCATCAGATGCTATGTTGTTTTGGGGAAAAAGTAAGACTTCAACAACAACGGGTTGGTGACATCAATATGCCCTCTGCTGCTCTACGAGAGACAACCTCCAGCTAAACAACAGGTTGGTAAAATGGAGGACAAACTGGGCTACCAATGACAGAAATAAGAGACAGAACCAGTCGGTGGAACTAGAGATGTTTACCATCGCCTACAAGTATTCCCCACAAAACACTTCCCCTGATGTTGGTAGTAACTTGATGAGCAGGATAGGGAGACTGGCCCACCATGTTAAGACCCCAACAACAAAGCTCATATCTGTACTGACGTGTGCTGACCGCCCCCGTCTGCAGTCAATCACAGAGATGTAAGAGGCTTCGATAAATTAAAAGTTTCATCACAATCTCAAAACGAGTCATCGCTCTTGAAAAAGAACTGCGTGGTGCGCCAGCAACAGAGGAGAGGATGAGGGAGACAAGGCCTGTTACTGGCGCGCGCACACACACATACACACACACACACACACACACACACACACACACACACAGACAGACCCAGCACAGGCACACACATACATAAATACGTGTCCACCAACACACACTGCATACATATGCACAGCCCAACACACGCACTGTCAAATAAAAACCTTTTCCTCCTCTTCAAGCGCGGAGCAACCGCCGCCACAGCAGCAGAGTGAAGCAGAAAAACAAGCAGGAAAACAACAGAATTCAGCCTCTCTTCCTCTTATTCTCTCTGGCTGTCTCTCAGGAAGGCAAGCATACAAGAGAACGTACCTCGGAAAACCTCCTGCTGCATCTCTGCTGCGATGTGTTCTCTCCCCTCACACTCCCTCTCTCTCTCTCTCTCCCCCTTGGTCTGTGTATGCGCACGTCTGAGTGTGTGTGTGAGAGAGAGGGAGAGAGAGCGCAGGGAGAGGCGGTGCACACACACACACACACACACACACACACACACACACACACACACATACAGGCAGCAGTGTGTGAAGACAGAGGGCAGGAGCGATTCTCACACTCAAACTTGCTCGCTCTCTCTCACTCACTCACTCCCCCTTTTTAGCTCTCTCTTCTCTCACTCCACATTTTGCCTCTGACACACGATTCCTAGTGTTTTTGCTCTTTTTTCCAGCAAGTGAATCTCCCCCCTATGCCCCCCACTGAATCCAATCTTCTTTTTATTTGGAAGTGTTGTTCCCTCTCTCCACACACACACACACACAAACACACACACACACACACACACACACACACACACACACACACACACACACACACACTCTACTTTATATACACAAAGCCCAGCGATAGGGAGAGGGAGGGAGAGGCAGAGGGAGACAGAGTGGGAGAGCAAGCAAGAGGACGCCATTTAAGCAGTTTGTTACGAGCACTGCAAGTCCCCAAAATGGCTGAAAACAAACAGGAACCACGCCAACTCAAAAAACCTGGGCACAAGGACGGACGGACAGACACAGACAGGGAGTGAGAGGAGAGTGGGCGAGAGAGACAGAGAGAAAGTAAGACAGAGCGAGGACAAACTGGCACTAGTCAAATGGCAGATGGGAGCACTCTGTGAAACAAGTGAAATTGCAAGAAAATGGAGGCATTAAAGTGGTACTCCAGCGATTTAGCACTGCACGTTGCTAAAGTTTAGGGACTTAAAAGAGACAGATTAAAAAAAGAATGGTAAAAATCGATGCAGCACAGGCAGATATATCCTGATCTAAAGTCTCTCGTATGGGTCAAGCGCCAAAAACTCTGGATCCTACATTTCCCAAGATGCAACTTGATAGCATATTTTACTAGACTCTCCCTGCCTGGCAAATGCCTGCATCTTTCAAACTACACCTTCCCAGTATACAACCTTGTTACACAACGATGCAACAGGCTGTGCTGATGGGACAACTTTGGAAAGTTGTCACAACGACAATAATTCTATCCTCCATCTTGACAATTGCAAAGTAAACCATTGTCTACCATATTTAATTGCCCAACACAGTATAATGCTATATGATGTTGCCTTTGGTTGCAGGAAAAGTTGCCGTTGTCACTGCTGACACACATATTGCAAAGAGTGGAAACATTGCATTACACAAATTATTTTCGCTGCAAATTGCAGATACATTTGTGAGTCCTACAGGGCTATAGCAGAGTAATGCATGGGCATAGTGTATGCTGTTTGAAATGTGTCAAAATTACATTGCAAACCGCAGCTTGCATGTTTAAAATTTGGTAAAATAGACCTGAGGATCAAGTGTTTTGCGGCCTAAGCTTTTTGCCACTATGCCATCAAAATGGCAGCCAGAACATTTTTCCTCAGACTTTAGAAAACTCCCTCCAGACATCACACAACTGTTTTCACAGGCTGAATAGTACTCCCCATGACGAGTAAACCAATCTTCACATGTAAAATCAGTGTAGTGCCTCTTTGAAAGAGAAAAGGGGGGTTAAAGGTGGACAGATAAGGACAGAAACTGGGGAAGAGACACTGTCCATGCCCTCAGATAAAAGGGTTTAAGTGATATCAGTGACGATGCCGGCCCTGTCAATTAACTGCTTTTAGGTCAGCGTGTGAATCTTAGTCTCACACATGTGGCTAAACTAAAACTCCTGGTGACAAGCTTATGTATTGTTTTACAGTACAACTAACGCCCTACCTTCACCAAAACAAAGGCGCCACTGCACAAATCAAGTCCTGCAGCTGGACATCCCTTTTGATTAATCTGTATCCATGCAAAATGCCCTCACAACAACAACTCTCTTCGTACTGGTTGCTCTCGCCCTCGCACGTCATGGTCAGTGGAAATTCCACATATCTCTGTTCTCCCTCCGTCGGCCATGAGCCATGAGCCACTCTGCGGCCTTAGATCAGGAGGTATTCTACCAGCTGGAACAAGAGGCTAGAAAAATGAGAGGAGGGGTGGAAGAATGTTCTAGCACCGTTATGCTTCAACACTATTATACTTCCCACTGTCCTTTTGAGTGGAGCTGCTACCCCCCTGACTCCCCCCCAGTACCCACCAACTGAACCTTAACGCCAACAACCCGCCCTCCTCCTACTCTTCCCTGCCCTTTCCCTCTCTCCCTCTCTTTCATCACTCTCTCCTACCCTCATTGTACGCTGCCACATTTGTCTCCATGGGAACCGCTCTGGGATTGGGTGTTGTTCCTGTGACCTCTCTGGCTGTTGGAGTTGGACGAACCCCCCCCCCCCGTCCTCTCTTTTGCACTCCTGCACGCTTTCAAAGCATGCAGGATGTGTGTTGATGGGACACATGACAGCAGTTGTGAGTAGCTTCAGGATAGGACAGTAAATTTAAAATAGAAGTAACAATTTGTCTGTGTGTAAAGCAAAAGAAAGGAATGCTGTGTTTGTGAAGCAAATTGCCCGTTGGCAAAGACAAGTGTGTGTGTGTGTGTGTGTGTGTGTGTGTGTGTGTGTGTGTGTGTGTGTGTGTGTGTGTGTGTGTGTGTGTGTGTATGCGTGTGCGTGTGTGTTCCAGGAGTGCAACCACTCGGCCTACACGTGTGCTGGCATTGTCCCGTGGCTGCAGCCAACTACAAACTCTGTATTCAGAGGTAACCCTGTTGTCCCTATTCATGGATGTTTGGCCAAACGTGATCATAGCTTTTCATGCTGTGCTACCAAGCGACACATACATCTGAATCAAATACACAAAGATGGAAGATCTAAGGAAGCCATCTTGGTGGAAAATTTAAACCATTAGCTCATCAAGACTTTCAATATATTACCATTAGTTTCATGATTAGCATTAAGTTTGGTCTAGGGCCTTTATGCAGGGTTTATCAACAATCTGGCGTACATATATTTCTTTAAAAGACTAAAAATGCATTATTTTATATTATAAAAAATAAAAATATATATATAAGATGTGGTCCAATTATTAATATTATTTTCAACAACACAATTGACTGTAATTAAAAAAAAAATTATCATATAAATCACACACGTAAATGGTGCAGTTAAAGGCACCCTGTGGAGTGCTAACTAGAAGCGCTGTGGGAGAAAGGTCTTGAAGTGTGTCCTTCTATTGTTTTTTTTTGTCCTGGTTTACCAGCATGTGCATGAGGACACATATGTACACACTATGGGGGTAAAGTAAAACACATCTCTGCCGACTGTGAAGGGCAGTAACAGTTGACAACGTTAATATGAAATAGCATTTAACATTTCATCTTTTGCAAATGTTTTATGGGGTAGCAGATTCATTCAACATGTTTGTTAGGCCTTAAACCTGCAACAATAAATTTTTGTTGGCCCCAGTGGGGCAACAGAAACAAGCCGTGACCATGACACTGACATATCACCACCTTTTGAGTTGCCTCCAACAGGAACAAACTCATACACATCACACACAATGCCTCCAAAACTATTGGCCTCCCCACCCCCAACTTCTCAGATCTCAGCAGCAAAGCCATCACACGCAGAGCTAACATCATAGCACATGACCCCAGGCACCTCCTCAACCCATTCTTCACACTGCTTCCGTCTGGCCGTAGATACAGATCCCTGGCTTGGGAATGGGCACGCTATGGCAGGATTTTTGGTCTCTCTGCCATAGCATCACCAATCAAAACTGTTGTGTGTGTAGGTGCTTTGTGTGTAGGTATGTGTGGGGATGTATCTGATTTCTCTCATGTGGTCATGTTGTAGTGTATGTATCTATGTATTTTTGTGAGGTTTTGTACAGAAGGTGGCAACAAATTTCCTGTTGTGTTAGATGTCCAACTGTCCAATATTCACTCTCCTTTTAGTCTCAAGCATCAAAAAGGAAGAGCTTTATAGAGTCCGGTTATAATTATCTGTAAATTCATTACTGTAACCAACCCCTTTCACATTACACAATAGTCATTTTAACTATTGTTATCATAAAAAAAGATTCATTATAGCCGCTTTAAAGGGAAACACAATGCATTCTGGACTATATACCTGACCATTGCACATATACTGTATTATATATTCTGAACTTTTGGACAATCCCTTTTCAACATTTTTGCACATCCTACACAAAACCTTATTTTCCTAGTCTAAAAGTTTATTGTACATATTTGTCACAGTGTCTTTTACGTATTTTTTTATTATAATATTCTGTTCTATATTTATGATCTTGTCTGTTGTAGTACTTTGCTTTATAGTTTATTTCCTCTTACTATGTTGCATCAAACACCAAGGCAAATTCCTCTAAGTGAAAACGTACTTGGCAATATATCGGATTCTGATTTTAGCTTTTTAGTTTGCTTACAATAATAAAAAAAAAAAAACACTGAAAAGGCTGAGTCAGTTGTCTTCACTTTCCTAAAGTTCTCTAACCCCGTCTGCTTTGGTTTTAGTTAGGGCTGTAAATCGATTAAAAAATGTAATCTAATTAATTACATACTATGTGATTAATTAATCAAAATTAATCGCATACATAATTAAAGGTGCCTGAACCGACAGTTTTTAAGAAAGTAAAAAAAAAAAAGAAAAGAAAAAAGAAGGGTACTAAACAACAGTCGGGTACATTAAATAACGGCTTGTTTATTGCTAAGGCCATGTGGTCAAAATGAAATGATTTAATAATAATGTATAACAATAACTTATTTCACTAGTAAATTGTTGTTGAACGACAAAAAAAACCACCAGATGGGAAAAGAACATTTAACAATAACTTTGAATGCACCACGAGGCTGTAGTTTACCAGTTTCATCGAACGCACCGTCTGTGTTGTTTTTCCGACAACGGTAGCTGCAGATTGTTACATCCTGGTGTTGGAATCCTCTACAGTAAAACACTTTACACCGTTTAGCGTTAGCTGTCAGCATTTTAACCGTGTTTAATCCAGCTACTAGCTAGCGGTAGGCTAACGTTAGCTGCTGTCGGGTATAGTGTTAACTAGCGTCACATGCAGCGGTGTTTGTGTTGTGTGTATTGTTTGTTTCAGAGCATCAGAGAGCAGCGCAGACATATCAGTGGCACCAGATTTCGGTAGCCAACCCTATTCAGGAAGAAGATTGTTCCAATCAATGATCCAGGCAGCACATTCTCGTCTCCCTCCTTCATTTTACAGTTGAATGGTGGCTAGAACTCCTGGTCAAACGTCAATACTTTTTTCTCATATTAATTAAACAAAATGAACCGGTATTTTTGACAGCCCTAGTTTTAGTGCAACTGAACCTTTGTTTTGGGTGCATATCAAGTATCAAATATTTAGCTTGGTTTTAATTTTGTACATTGTTAGTTCAGAAAAGATACAATATAAAGACAACAGTTATGTGACCAGTAACAGTGCATGACGATTGTGTGCAACACTACTATCCAGGCTTCCTACTGATACATGTGTATGAATACATCCTGAGGAATGCTCAAGGGTTAGTAAACATCCTCAATGATCTCAAAGAAGGAATGACTAACCTGCTCTCCAGCTGACTTGGACATAGATCAAAGTGGGAAGTCAAACAATGCTCGAGGAGTTCAAATGTCAGTGGTTTCTTAAAGAGGAAGCAGTGGCTGCACAAGGCCGACGCAGCGATGCTTTCTGTGTGTAGCCTGAACACAGAAATGTGAGGTAGAGTGAAACCACAGCACATGCATTTTCTGCAAGTACAAGTTCAGATAAGCATGACAAATGTTTACATTTGTAGTCGCATGCGCACACAGATGGAAGGGTGTTTAAGCCCTCCGCATTGTCTCACAGACGCAGTGGCGGTACAGTGGGTAACTTGATGAAACCTCCCTTGAGACAGGGAAAGATGAGCGTGCTGGAACATGTTCTGAGCTTACTTCTCTGCCGTTTACAAAAACTAATGTCAGGGCAGCACTTTCAACAGTATGGAACAGAAAATACACAAACAGCTCCCACATGAAGACATGATTTCAAGCAAAACGCTCTTCCTCAAAATTCTAAGTTGTAAATGAATATTAATCAAAATGTAGGATGTATACACAAGCAAATGCCCCACTCACAAAAAAGGTTAAATGTCAAAGTTATAATGAAATTCTTTAGGGGCTGAAGTACCCTGCAGTTCACATTGTAGAGCACAGAGTTACAGTAATGCCCCTCCTCTGCTGGGATTTTTGACTTCTTTCATGTCTTAGTGCAGAGACGTTGTTTTCACAAGACCAGCAAAAATAAAAGTGATACCCCATAATCTATATCTGTTGAGCAATGTAAAATTCATATTGTGTACCCACTTGTCTATCAAAATGTATGTTAAAGCTTTAGTACGTAACTTTTTGATATTAATGAACGTCCGTTACATTCAAGCCATTGCCAAATGAGTTGCTACAAAGCTAATTAAGACGATCAGCTCCACACAACTCTCTGTATTTCTCAGTATGGCTGTGTTCAGAAGATTGTGTCGTCCGGTGACTTCTCCGCGCAGAAGCTCGAGTGAAGATAATGACCTCTTCTGAAGAGTCCATCATGTTTTTTTAATCCTCTGTGTCCTCCTTGGCTACTAGCAACTGCGTGGAGGAGAGGTGGGGTGCTGTCACGGAAGGCTTGTATCATGTGGACGTGCTGACAGTGTTGTTGTCATTACTTAGAATTCCTCAATGGGGGAGACAGAAACTACACACTATAGCTTTAAACAAAACCTAACAATAATTTTTCATCTATTCCAGGTGAGTCGTGAAGAAAATCTATTAATTTAGTATGCTGCCTTTAACTGGCAGATGACATGCTTTTCTATGTTGTTATCTTGAGTGCCGGGGTTCATTGCTGTGTTACTCTATTGTATATTGTAATGTGCCAGATATATGTCAAACTTGCAAAATGCATATCCATATATATTTATATATCCATATACAGTATATTTTTCTGAGAGAATCCCAGCTTTTACTTCCCAGTAATGTGTCAATTTTTTTTCCTGATGCACAAAGGGGTGTAGAAAATCCATCTAATAAAATGTTATAAAGAGATTTTGAGGCAACCGTGCTTCAACTTGGCCCGAGTGATTAAGAGGATTTCAACTAGGCCAGTAAAATGTAATAAAAAATTCAAATATTAGAGTTTTGCCCCTGTGAGATGATGTAAAGGATTGGAATGCAGTAAAAAATCATATTTCTTTTTTTTTAAGTTATAATTAGTCATAGAATTACCTCAATCGTTGCTCTTGTGAATGGCTGGATAATTCTACTGCAGTACTAAAAGTATTCAAATAAAACAAGGAAAGAATTGACTATTTTGTTGAACTAGTTACAACGACCAGTAGACTTATGCAACCGGTGACAAAGTGGCAAATAGACACTGCTTCAATTTAAGGTCACAAAATAACAAAAATGGCTGGTATCACAAAAAATATTTTGTGACTACAAGAAAATAGGTCCATTATGTCAAGTTTAAGAACTTATTTTCCTGTGATCACATGAAAATAGAAGAGAAAAATCTTTCCTGTGACCTTTCGCATAAAGCGCTGCAGCTTAACAAACACTGCATTTCTTCAGCAGCTGAGTGTTACAGCTACAAAATGTTCAGGCGTTTTCAGTTTTTTAAGTTTCAGTAGAGGAGTTAGCGAGTTCAACGCTGCAAGACAACACTGCAGGACTAAAACACACAAATCCCAGAGAGACTATCCTAAGCAGATGTCCACAACCTGCATGCTGCTAAAATGAGAGTATGTCTATATACTGTACAGGATTAAAGCACCAGAAGGATTCATAGAGTTATGCTGACAAGTGATGTCAGACAGTTATATACTGTAGTTGTGCTGGACTTTTCTAATATAACTCAATGGGCGGATCCATCAGAGTATCAGATGACAGATGTGGGGTTTCATCGTGCGTAGCCTGACAGGCCGGCTTCAGACGCAATGAGCAAGTTTGTGTGAGTGGAGAAACACTGCTGAGTCACACAAACTGTCCCTGGTTCCACACAAGAGATACAATGATTTAAAAAAAAAAAGGAATTAGATAGGGTGTAGGCCACACAAGAGTTACAGTTGGCAAGCAATTTAAAATCAATTTAATACGCAA
This sequence comes from Zingel zingel, assembly GCA_023566125.1. Classification (NCBI taxonomy): domain Eukaryota; kingdom Metazoa; phylum Chordata; class Actinopteri; order Perciformes; family Percidae; genus Zingel; species Zingel zingel. The sequence continues at coordinate 14,153,976 of CM042336.1, read as the reverse complement.
TAAACCACTGGCAAAATATGGTTGTATAACAGGAAAGAAAAAAAGCAAAGGAGAAAGAGGAAGAGAGGCTTTGGAGTGTGGACGTTACGAAAGGAGACTGGAAAGGATAGGTGGAAAATCATCTGGGAGGGGTGCCTGATATGGTGTGGAGGGAAAGGGGGGGGGTGGCTGGTTTTTCCACTGCCAGAGAGAGAGGACGGCTAAATCAAATTAATTAGCTCCTTCATCTCCAGGCAGCTACTCAGGCATGCTGTACTGGCAAAGAGAGACAGTCGGAGGGAGGAGGGGGGGGGGGGGGGGGCGTTGGCATAAGAGAATGGGAGAAAGCGAGATAGGACATGGTGGAGGGGTGAAAAGCCTGCTGTGTATGTGCGCCATTCAGGAGGACGGGCAGCGGAGGGGAGGGGTGCATAATTCTCTGATAAGCGTGAGGGTTGTTTTGCTGGAGCCTCTGTTCAGCCATGAGGAGGAAGTGGCTGCATGTTGGCTGACGCTGTGTGCTGCTGTGCTTCGGGGCGATGCTACTTCCTGTTTCTAGACAGCCTGTATTTTGAGGACACTGTAAACAACTCCGCTTTTCTGCACGCCTCTTTAAATAGCACGCAGACACTTCAATCAGAACCTCCTAGAAAAACGGGGAGCTGAGAATGTCTTGCAATGAGAAAGAAAAAGAAATATATTAAGGGTTTTGAGCCATGGCGCAACATGAGGTATACGTATCCTGTGATCACAAATAAAATAATAAATCAGTAATAATTTCACTGACAGCAGAAGAAAAGAAAAAGGAAAAGGGGGACTAGAAAGTGAGGCAGATGGTCAGAGGCAATGGCAGCATGCCAGGGGAACAAAACAGCAGTACAGCAGAGAAACTAAATACAAAAAAGTGAGAAAAGAGGCAGGGCGAGTGGTACGACCAGGACAGAGCCACTGCAGGCAGCATGTGGCCATCTCTGAGGCTTAGTGTGCAAGAGAGAGGGGTGAAAGAAATGCAGCAAGGGAGGGAAGATGAGAGAGTTGAAGAGGGAGTCAGGGAAAATATGAAGATTTGGGCGCAAATGGTAGGTTCAGACAATAAAAGGAGGGAGGAAAAGCAATCATGTGACTACAAGGGTGGACTTGATTCACAATGAGATAAAAAAGCTCAGTGAATGAGAGGAGAATGATAGTGAAAAAAATATGTTGTATGGCAAAAGGGGAGCACGAGAGACAGTGCCAGAGGTCAAAACCTTGGGAGAAGAGAGCAGTGGACAGCTCAGTGCAACAGCATTGCCTGGACGAGACTTGGCTGCACTGTGAGAACCCCAGATTAGCACTAAGCCGATTGCAACGCGAGGTAGGATCAAGAGCAATTAATTTAGCACCCAGATAGTTCCAGGAAGAGGCTGAAAGAACCTTAACAAAACGTAGATCTCCTGCAAAACTCAAATACTAGCTGACTTAACATTCCTGCATCAGTCTGTTCTCTACAAATTAACTGCCTAAAAGGAATCCTGTGTAAAAGAGAGTAGAGGAGAATTTGGAAGGTCTGAAAGGGTGTGTGGATGATAAAAGGAAGGATAAAGGAAAGATGAAGACGCTTGGCAGGGGCTGACATCAGCCAAAACAAACACCCAAAGAACAGGACATTCTCTTGCGGACAGAAATGGGCCGGCCTGTTCCAATGGGCTCTCAGAGAGAGCATGCCTCCGACTCTGCGTCACCCATTTTTATTACAAAACAACATCCTGGTGCATAATTTGAGTAGAAATGAAGACTAAAACTGATTCTTTCTCATTTATATAACAGGCGATTCACTCTTATTTTGCATGCAAAAACTACACACAAAAACGACTAGCATTTCCTACCCGTTTTTTTGTCGGTTTTTTGATGGTACCTTTATGTGGGCTGATACTGTAGACTAGGATTGGTTATTTTTACAGCAATAAGTTCCCAGAATCTGATTCACAAACTTTACTGAGGCCTATAAAAATAGCAGGGATGTTTTCAAACAACAGCATCAGCATCACAGCCTTCAGGCCATGTTGCCTTTGTTATTTTTTGGAGAAAGTTGTCCATGCGCACCAACAGTATGTTTTTACCCTTTTTTGGTGGATTCAGGTACAACGGCTCACTGACTCACTGCAGTTAGTTTAGGCTTTGTGATTGTAAATCAGATTGAAAAAATAAATAGTCTGCACCTCCCATCATGCTTTGCATTTGCATTTGTCTGTCTCGCCCTGCCTCTGTGTTTGCCTACTTTATTGTGCTACAAAGCTCCCCCTTCCCTAACCCTCCACCAACCCCTGAAACACTGTCAGGCTCTGACATCAACAGACAAGAGCTCCCCCTAGATACATGAATCCTCACCCCTTCCAGGAATGAATGCCTCTGGGAGGAAAGCACATGCTATATACATCTATATGAACTGCTGAGGCATGAACAAAAAATGATACCTAATTATACCAACTGCCAAAACCATCAACTGCAAGGCCTAATGTTATCAGGGTACTCGCCAGTTTCATCGGCTTGGATTTGACTTTTTCAGCACTTTGAATCAATTAGAATAATAAATATGGACAATTCCATCACTGAAATAACAGAAAATGTAGGCACATCTAAACACATCAGAAGCTAAGTCAACAGTGGGATTCTCACTAATACAACACTGTTAAGACATGAAATAGAACAAACTGTAATAAACTTATAAGCATTTAGTGCCTTAAAATTAGAAATCATCATTTCACACATTTTAAGGCTTTTCAAGTTCTTGCAAACACGCAGTTTAAAGTAAATGTACATGTTTAAATTGCAGTAGGCTACAAGTGGAAGAAGAAACCAGATGCTGTAAAGGTAATAATACAATAGTGTAAAAATACTCAGAAGTAACATGTTAAAGTCCTACATTTAAAATGTTACTCAAGTAAAATTGTTGTGTTAACAGCTAAATATAGGCTACTTTACTTATCAAAAGTACGCATTATACCAAATGGCTCCTATTATATTATTAGAGGACCATGAAAGTAGATTTTTACAGCTATAGTGGGTCGAGGTTGGGCAAATTTTAACAAATTTATATCATGGCATCCATTTAAAAAAAAAAAAAAAAAAAAAGTTCCATAAAATGTTTTGCATGTAGTCTAAATCGGCAATGACGTAATTAGTAGTTAGAGTATAAATTGCAATATTTACCCCTTTAAAAAAATTGTAATGAGTCACAGTATAAAGGCTCATAACATGGAAATACTCGAACAAAATACAAATACCCCAGACACTACCTAAGTACAGAAATTGAGTTAATATACGTAGACTACACTGCAATATATATATATATACAGTATGTCAATTATGAATCTTAAGGTGTTTAAGGTTCTTACAATTTGTCACTTTAACCTGACAGCAATCCCAACAGGCGCCGTATAGTAGGCATACAAGCACTTACCAGATTGGTCTGTATACATTTCACTTTTAATCCGAAAAGGTTGAGAAAATCGGAGGCAATTGGTTCCGATATGATGCAAAGCTTTTGCAGAAATCCTTTATCGTTACAAACATACTGTAGATTGTCCAACTACTCAAAAGGCGGACGACTTACCACCAAACTACAGACTTAGACAGGACACAGTGAAGCCTGTATGCACTAACCTCCTTGCAGCAGTAGAGGGAGCACGGTTGACAGCCTGGTGGGACTCGTTTCCGCATTGAAAACGTGGTTGTGCAATGTCTTTGGTCTTTGCAACGCTGATCATTCTCATTATGAGCCAGAGGAGGGAGCCAGCTGGTCAATAATGAATCCTTTGTATAGTCATGGTATTGCATGGCACATGGTGAACAAAGTGATTCACTGTCACATTCTTCTACGCATGTTAACCTGGTATGCACGTAGTTCTTTCAGTTTATTAAAATAACTCAAAATAGAATATGGTCTGACTCTACAAGGATACTGCAGATGTGGCATCATTCCTAGCTCCTGGGCTTGAATGCTGCCTTCTTCTGCTGGACCTGCCAAAAAGAAATGATGGCAAAGAGGCATGTCCATGCTGGTGGCAGCACATAAACACTAAGCTGTCCCACTTAACATGGACGTAATATTTTAATATGACTTAAAATGAATGTTGTTGAAATACTCAAGAATAAAACAATCCCACCGTCCAGCATATTGGTTCAGTGTCTTTATTTAAACAAAAGGCAGTAAAAAAAAAAAGTTGTAAAGGTTTTTTTTTTTTTCGTTTGTTTTTTAGCACTGTGACATAGCCATTACATTTCACATTTTAAACACTAGCTACATCATACTGAGTTTATGCAACATAGCACGGAGAGATTAACATGTGGTTTAACCAGTTTAGCTTTTACTTACACTTTAACGTTAAATATATGAAGAAAAAATGTACAGTAAAGAGAAACATGTGAAACACCTTATGCAAATACAACAACAATACAACAACACTGCTTGAATGGGACAATGGAGATATATGGCTCTCAAATGGCCATATATTAACACAGTGATCCGTTCTGCTTTTGGACATTTATATAGCCATTTACATCGGGCAAACGTGTTCCCTTCCCTTGGGCACAACTAACGAGAGCTAACCGGATAAACCTATTGTGTAACAAGCTAATGTCATCTTCTAGTCCCCGGTAACAATACTTACCTACAATGTTAGCACCTACATTTTACGTAACGTTAGTCAAAAGATTGACTAGAGGGTGGAATACCTCCATTGTCATAATCACTGTACAAACAGCCTATTGACTAAACAACAACCATATACTTCCTATTACAGACTAATATGCACGTAGTTAGCTAGCAAAATGGCTTCAACTTCGACGAAGAGTCCAGACACTTGAAATACTGGCTAGCAAACTTCCAAGCAGTTTCGACATTATATCCTATCAAGTTAAAATTAGTTAGATAAAACATTAATATAGTCGCTCCTTATTTTGTCAAGGAGCTCAACATTTTCTGAAAATGTGCAGCTATGTAGCCGGTCAAGTTAGCCAGCAAGAATATCCCAGACTCCATCTTTCTCGTTCACAACAAGAAGCATATTGTCAAACACCGCCATGTTGGGCGCTAATGTCCAACTATACGAGCTATTATAACCTATACTGTTGTCCTCATGGCAACGTTATAACACATTACCACTGTGAACAAAACCCATCTACTACAACCTTAACACTAAGACAAAAGTTGACTGGCAAAATCAGGGATTTACTTAGCTAGCTAGCTAGCTAGCTAGCTAGCTATGTCCAACCGTAAGCCACTTCTTCCCCCTAGGATGGCGAAGGCAGGTTGGTAAGGTATAGGCAAAAGGAGTGGGATTGGTTAGGGTTAAGGTAAGAATTCCAGGGTAAGCCAATCAGAGACAGAGTAAGGCAGAGCAGGGCGGGACAATGTCAGAGTAAGCCAATTAGAAACAGAGTAAGGCAGAGTAGGGCGGGATATACCTTCGCCATCCTGGGAAAAAAAAATCGCATTCAGTTAACGTTATGTACAAGGCTAAACCATCGGGCTGCTTTATCTTAGCTACACAAAGACATCTTCTGAGCATACTTAGCTAGCTAAACGCCTAAAATATTACTTTCCAAGCGTAGCTACGTTAAAAAGCTACATAAGTTAACGTTACTCAATTCATGTTGAAAATGTGTACAACAAACATCAGGGAACATATTAACGTTACCGTCGTTGTCGGAAAAATAGTCAGATCACAGGCTGTAACGTTAACGCGTAGAAAGCAACATTTGAGCGTTTAGCTAGCTAGTATTTAAACCCGTATTCAGCTGGCTGGTAACGTTAACGTTAAATTACTTGTAATTGAAGTTAGTGGCCATTTAAATAAATACCGAGCTAAAACCGCCAAAACGACCAGACTGCTATAGAATCGTGGCCTACGACAATGTTTGATATTTTAACAAAAATATTAAAAACACAAGAACAATTGAACACAATAACTATATATGTATTACACACATAACATGTTAATGTAAAAATCCTCAACAGCTGTTAAAAAACAAATGTTAAATGAACACTTAAGGCTTCCCCAGACTTTCCTACAGGGCGTACGGAAAATCCAGTCCACTCTCCGGACATCGCTTTCAGGCGAGTCCGAGGCTTGCAACAAAGTCCCAGAGATCCAAAAATGCAGAGGAAGAAAACCCGAAAAGTCGATGTGTTTCCAAAGTAGCTCAAAAATAATCCATGATACAGTGTTTTGAGGTTAAAATATTATGTATTTCGACCATTTCCTCCTGTTTAATCAAAGGTCTCAACAGGCCTCAGCCCTGAGCCTCTTTTCTTAGAGCTCAGGCTGATCTAGAGCGAGACGAACGGGAGGACAGAGATTTTTTTTATTTTTGCTCAGAGGGAAGAAATTCACATCGGCCACACTCGGCAAATATCGGAAGCAGGGCGGGTTTTGTTGAAATGATTCTAAGAAGGATCTTTTCTTCGCAGCCATTGGTCATCTATTTTGTACTCCTCAATATTAATAAGAAAACGGACGAATCGACAGGATTTCAGTTGGATATTCATATATTGCATGCAAAATAGATGCCGCACCGCCTACTCTGTTTTAATAAAACCAATCGGGATGAGTCTAGGTTCAATTGACGCCCGCCTTTAGTTCCGATTCGTTAAATAAAATAACGTGCTCTCTAATTGGCTGTACGCGTGATAAAATGAATTATTCATTTCACTGTCTTGAATGGCCAATGAGCGTTTTACTACAGAGAACCATGTCCCACCTTCTAAAGAGTCTGTCCCTGTCTTTCTGAGTGTGCAACCCCGTAGTATGCACTCAGTCTATATAACCAAGCGTTGAACTGCTTCATGCTCAGAAGCGCTTAGAGCGCTCCGGAGTGTAGATCGGAAAAGGGGAAGGGAACAGTCGGTAGCCATTTTACTTAGGACCAAAACACAAATAACTCGGCTATAAAGGTAACCGACAGCAGAGGTTCCTGGGATATCACCTTCGGAGACTTTCCGGTCACCGTTGGCGGCCGGACCAGAGTCGTGGTGACAATTTAAAGCCTGCTCCTGCTCACAAAGCGGCGTGCCGAAGAAGGACGCGTCTCTTTGAATAGACAGGATGCACGGACCGCCCTCCGGCGACAGCGCATGCCCATTGCGCACGATCAAGAGAGTTCAATTCGGCATCATCAGCCCAGATGAGCTTGTAGGTTTTCTATTTGGGGGAGTGGGGTATTTTATTAGTACTCGGACAGATCACACGTCACTCTTGCAGTTTTTTGACTAATCTTGTACTTTAACATATGTGGCAAAGACATGGTTCTGTTTACAACGGAACATGCTCGCTGTTAGCCTAGCCTAGCTAACTAGCTGTGCCAGGCTGGAGCTTGTGCTAACTAGCGTGTTGCAGGAAGTTTAAAAAACTTTAAGCACAACATTCTCAAAAATGATCCATGCTATCACATGAATTAAACCCCCTTTGTATTTATGCAATGTACCTTGTAGGCCCATCAGTAAATATACATTTAGCTTACTTTATAGCTTATCGTTATGTACAGAGCTCGCTTGGTTTTTCCACTGGTCGCATAGTATGCATTAGTTTGTTTTCTCACACATTGAATGAATAAAAGGGTACTTCAACAACGTCCGAAATGCATGTTTTCTTTAACTCAGGGTTGGGCGTTTAGTAGTTTAATGGATTAATGAATGATAGGTAATGTTATTGAGCATAATGTTTCATATAGTAAAAGTTGATGTTAACAGAACTTTATTCTAGCCACATTTAGCTAACGTTACCGTTGGAAAAACTTTGATTTGTCAACATTTTATATCCGTTATTAGAAGTAATTTCATGGTTTATAGACATTAAGATTCTATCACTGATGTTGATGAATGTTAAATTAAATATTTATAACTCACAAATGTGTAGAGGTATTTATATTCTAACACTGTTGATAGATGATCAACTGCTGATTGTTGTAGCATAAACTTATAAATATGATGTATTTCTCCCCAGAAACGGATGTCGGTTACAGAAGGGGGAATCAAATACCCCGAAACCACAGAAGGAGGACGTCCGAAACTTGGTGGCCTTATGGACCCAAGACAAGGGGTCATAGAACGAACTGGAAGATGTCAGACATGTGCAGGTATAATGTCATGTTAGCATTTCATATGAAAATAGATTATTGATCAGTTGGCTGCTGTCCCTATCTGATGTCCTTACTTAATGACAAACATGTTTTTTGTTTCCTCAGGCAACATGACAGAATGTCCTGGCCACTTTGGGCACATAGAACTGGCAAAGCCAGTTTTCCATGTTGGCTTCGTAACAAAGATAATGAAGGTTCTTCGATGTGTCTGCTTCTTTTGCTCTAAGCTATTAGTGGATTCAGTAAGTATATTCAGCATATTTCTGTACTTCACAATAATAATATGTGGGAGATGTGGGTTCAATTCCCACTGCGATACATCAACCGATGTGTCCCTGAGCAAGACACTTAACCCATAGTTGCTCCAGAGGCGTGCAGCCTCCGACGTATATAGCAATTGTTAGTCGCTTTGGATAAAAGCGTCAGCTAAATTACATGTAATGTAAAAAAGTATAATTTCAGTCTTGTTCATAGTCTTTTGATGTTTAACTTGCTCCCATCGCTGTTACCTCCAGAACAATCCAAAGATCAAAGACATCCTGATAAAATCTAAAGGGCAGCCCAGGAAACGTTTGACACATGTGTACGAGCTGTGCAAAGGAAAAAATATCTGTGAAGGAGGGGAGGAGATGGACAACAAATTTGGAATGGAACAGCAGGAGACTGAGGAGGACATTACCAAGGAGAAGGTATATGGGTGCAATCTTTTTGTCATAGTTAATTTGCATTTTGGGTGTCTACATTCACGGCAGTGCCTAACTTGTTTTCTTTCTTATGCTTTTGCTTTCACTTCCTTCAATGTGACTAACGTAGGGCCATGGTGGCTGTGGGCGCTACCAGCCACGTATCCGACGCTCTGGCTTGGAGCTGTATGCCGAGTGGAAGCACGTTAATGAGGATTCACAGGAGAAGAAAATCCTGCTGAGTCCTGAGCGTGTGCATGAGATCTTCAAGCGCATCTCAGATGAAGAGGATGTCATTTTGGGCATGGACCCCAAGTTTGCCCGACCAGAATGGATGATTGTAACTGTGTTGCCTGTGCCTCCACTGGCTGTCAGACCTGCTGTAGTAATGCAGGGCTCTGCTCGCAACCAGGTAAAGTAATATATCCTTCAGACTGATTGTTTTGTTGTGTTGTTACACTGTGTATTTTGTTCCTGCGTGTTTTTAAGCTATGTAAAAACGAGACCTACACCTGACGACAACGACGATAACAAATCAATTGACTTCTGTTTTAAAGGATGACTTGACCCACAAGCTGGCTGACATAGTCAAAATCAACAACCAGCTGAGAAGAAACGAGCAGAGTGGTGCTGCAGCTCATGTCATAGCTGAGGATGTCAAACTGCTCCAGTTTCATGTAGCCACCATGGTGGACAACGAATTGCCAGGCCTGCCAAGGGTACGTCTGCACTTCCCAGATGCCTTAAATATAGTTAGATTTGTGCCCAGTATACGATTCAATGGAGAATAGTGGAAATACAGTTTTCTGTACTACATTTTTGCACAGTATTTCTATGGTGCTTGAATTACATTTTTACGTTACATTTTTCCTTCCACAGGCAATGCAAAAGTCTGGGCGCCCTCTCAAATCCTTAAAACAGCGTCTAAAGGGGAAGGAGGGGCGAGTCCGAGGTAACCTCATGGGCAAGCGTGTGGACTTCTCCGCCCGAACTGTCATCACCCCAGACCCCAACCTGCAAATCGACCAAGTGGGCGTACCACGATCCATTGCAGCCAATATGACCTTCCCAGAAATTGTCACACCCTTTAATATTGACAGGTACCGCGAAGACGTTAGCTGATTCAACTTTACGTAATGCACAAAAAACTTTATTCCAAAAGCATTTTTATGAAATGTGATGTCGGCCAATTCATTCTGATGACCATCCTAGATTACAAGAGCTGGTGCGAAGAGGCAACAGCCAGTACCCAGGAGCCAAATACATCATCCGTGACAATGGAGACAGAATTGACCTGCGATTCCACCCTAAACCAAGTGACCTTCACCTGCAGATTGGCTACAAGGCAAGATTGAAATGCATATAGCAGCCTTAGAGCTACGTCTACTGCTAAAACTATCTTTTGTTAGATGATCGTTTCAAATATATATATTTTTTCTACCGACTAAAATTTGTATCTGTTTAGGTGGAAAGACATATGTGTGACGGTGACATCATCATCTTCAACAGACAGCCTACACTACATAAAATGTCCATGATGGGGCACAGGGTGCGAATTCTGCCGTGGTCCACATTTCGACTCAACCTTAGGTGACTTATATGAAGTGTTTCTCTTGAAATAGACGATTTATAGATAAATAAATGATAAAATGACAATTACAGTCACAATTTTAGGTAATTGTGAATGCATTTTGATGTCTTAAATCAAACTTGTGTTACATTAATGTTACATCATAGTGATTTTTGGACTGCATCACTTTGGTCTTTGCAAATTCCTGTCACTGTTACATTATCCCTGACTGGAATGAGTTACCTATGCGGTGTAGCAGTTCTAACATCCTATCCTCTCGTCTCCCTCCAGTGTCACCACCCCATACAATGCTGACTTTGACGGGGATGAGATGAACCTCCACCTGCCCCAGTCCCTCGAGACGAGGGCAGAGATTCAGGAGCTGGCCATGGTGCCGCGTATGATCGTCACACCCCAGTCCAACAGGCCCGTCATGGGTATCGTGCAGGACACCCTCACAGCTGTCCGCAAATTCACCAAACGAGATGTCTTTTTAGAGAGGGTAAGGAGATTGTTACGGGGTCACCAGCTGCTGCTTTTTCTGGTCTGAAAGGGTCTCAACACTGCATTTCCACACCACAGGGTGAAGTAATGAACCTCCTCATGTTCCTCTCCACTTGGGACGGGAAAGTGCCTCAGCCAGCCATCCTCAAGCCCCGTCCTCTGTGGACAGGCAAGCAGATCTTCAGCCTAATCATTCCCGGACACATTAATGTGGTCCGCACACACAGCACCCATCCTGACGAAGAAGACAGTGGCCCTTACAAACACATCTCACCTGGGGACACCAAGGTACAAGTCCCTCATTGATCATGCATAGATTAAAGACTGAAAATGAACGACGATGCAAGTGACCCCGCATTCAACTCATTCACACAGGTCATAGTGGAGAACGGTGAGTTGATCATGGGCATCCTGTGTAAGAAATCTCTGGGAACCTCAGCCGGCTCCCTCGTCCACATCTCGTACCTGGAGATGGGCCACGACATCACCAGACTCTTCTACTCCAACATTCAGACTGTGGTCAACAACTGGCTGCTCATCGAGGGTAAATGAACATACCTTTTTTTGCTTTGTGTCAGTGGTATTGAGTGATGTTTTGTCTAATATTTACACGTTTACTCTTGATATTTTCTTTAGGTCATTCCATTGGTATTGGTGACTCCATTGCTGATGCCAAGACCTACCTTGACATCCAGAACACCATCAAGAAAGCCAAACAGGATGTGATAGAAGTAAGCACAAAGTATTTGTATGGTCACCAACATCTCAGATTTTGTTATTTCAACATAAGGGGCTTTCCGACCGGAGGGATTTTTGCAGTTCTTAGAAGTAAACGTTCCTAGAACACTTTTTTCGTCGTGTTCCGACAGGAAGAATTTGGGGATTTTTAAGTTTTCCTAGGTGTACGTGATTGGTCGAACTTATAAGTCACGCCCACTGGCAACTCGGAACTTGCAGACAGAGCAACAACCAACAACGGGACATTTTTAACAATTTTCGCCATCTTATTCATCATTAAATTCACTTCTGACAATGTTTTAGGCAAAAAATTAACTGTTTACATTTCGAATATAGGCAGTCTTGCGAAAATGTATGCCGAATTGACAATTTGCTTCAAAGTTTTCTGAGTTGAGGAGCTCCATGAAGTGAGGCGACAGCCAGCAGGTGCCTGCCCCGGCCTCTAGCTCGTCACTCGGCCAGTTATGCTCAGACACCTCGCTGTGAGCTGGAGGTCTCTCAGACCGCTCTCGTAAATAAGAGGCTTTTATTTCGCCGTTAACGGTTTGTTTGTTTAAATATCACAACACATGTCCATCATAAGATTAACGGGAACCTGTGGTTAACTGTCTTTTCGGAGTTAAACTCCACAAGCGTGTCCTGAGGCTCGCCGGCTGACACACACACACACACACACACACACACACACACGTCCACACACGTCCACAGTGCAGCAGGCAGAGGCGGGGTCTGTTCCGAGTATAATAAAGCCCCGTCTGTGTTGAGCAATTACGTGAATTACTACGAGAATGGACGTGCATTTAATATAGGAAAATTGCACAAGTATTAGCATCATTTGTTGTTGTTGTATGTGGCGATAAGGTCTAATGACGATGCTATAAAGACCGTTGCCGTGCTTGCCACTCCCTTACCCCTCCTACCAGTCCCTATGGCCACTTGGCCAGTGGGAATGCAAACGGAAAAAAAGATTTTGGGGGAGAGTAGTTCTTAGAACTGCTTAGAAGTGTACTTTTACTCTAAAAAGTACAAGTACTATCCGGTCGGAAAGCACCTATAGTTCCACCTGTTGTTGTTGTTGTTGTTTTGTTTTTTGTTTTTTTAGCAGAAATTACAAATAGAAAAGTTATACATTTCCTATGCGTTTTGTCTGCCAGGTCATCGAGAAAGCCCACAACAACGAGCTGGAGCCGACCCCTGGTAACACACTGAGGCAGACCTTTGAGAACCAGGTGAATCGTATCCTCAACGATGCTCGTGACAAAACGGGATCCTCAGCCCAGAAGTCTCTGTCTGAGTACAACAACTTCAAGTCCATGGTGGTGGCTGGTTCTAAGGGCTCAAAGATTAACATCTCACAGGTAAAATAATCCCTTTTAGCTATCACTACCTCACTGTAGATGAATTATGGCTCTGATTCCCATGATCTTTGACATCTCTTTACCGTCTTACCTCCTTATTCAGGTTATTGCTGTGGTGGGGCAGCAGAACGTGGAGGGTAAACGAATCCCCTTCGGCTTCAAACACCGCACGCTGCCTCACTTCATTAAGGATGATTACGGTCCTGAGAGTAGAGGCTTTGTGGAGAACTCCTACCTGGCTGGCCTGACTCCCACAGAGTTCTTCTTCCACGCCATGGGAGGCAGAGAGGGTCTGATCGACACAGCTGTCAAGACTGCTGAGACTGGTAATTCTAGGCAGCTGGATGGGAGAGTGCCAGAAGAGAGTCAGGATATATGTCATAAATATACAAGGACAGGCTTTTAGTAACTTTTTTTTTTTTTTTAATTATTAGACTCTCAGACCTAAACCTGCCCAACACCAAAAAAGCCTTTTTAGTTTTTTTAACGTGGTAAATCTGTACCCCACCAGGTTACATCCAGCGCCGTCTGATCAAGTCCATGGAGTCGGTGATGGTGAAGTATGATGGCACGGTGCGTAACTCCATCAACCAGGTGGTTCAGCTGCGTTACGGGGAGGACGGCCTGGCAGGAGAGAATGTTGAGTTCCAAAACGTGGCAACACTCAAACCGTCACACAAGGCCTTTGAAAAGAAGTAAGTCATACACCCATCAACTCAGAGAATTGGAGCATTGTGTTTTCTTTGACGATTAGTTTCTTAGCTTAATGATGTTCGACCTTAATGGACAAAACCCCCTTCATTGATTGAGATATTTGTATAAATTTGATCGCAAAGTCGCTTTCCAGTAGCTTGTATGGATTTGTGATTACTGAAAGGGAGTTTTAGTCCCAAACGCGGTGTAACTTCACTCAACTATGTGCATAATATTGTTTAATTGTCTATAATCAACAGCTTAACTCTTTCTCATTTTCTGTCTAGGTTTAAGTTTGATTGCACCAATGAGCGAGCGCTTAGGCGGATGCTGCAGGAAGATGTAGTAAAAGACGTGCTGACAAATGCCAATGTGCAGAGTTCCTTGGAGAAGGAGTTTGACAAGATGAAGGAGGACCGGGAGGTCCTCCGAGCAATTTTCCCCACCGGGGACAGTAAGGTGTGTGTGCTCACATTTGTAGACACACCTCTGCTCTTAAGTAGTGTCTTGGTCTGCCACGAGAAATCAAAAATATTCATACACTGCAATTCATCCTCGTCTGCAGGTGGTGCTGCCATGCAACCTGGACAGAATGATCTGGAACGCTCAGAAGATCTTCCGCATCAACACTCGAACCCCAACAGACCTCAATCCTCTAAGGGTGGTCGAGGGTAAGCTCAAAAATAAAATAACGCTCACTGTTTATTCTTTCTCTTTTAAAATTAACTCATACTGCCAAGTTGCTACTCAGTTTCTTCGCCATATATTTAGTTTAGATTTGGTGAACCATGTGAAAGAAGCACTAGCTGCAGAATTAGAACGAGGAGGTGGTGGCCTGACCTCAGGTGTTTTTTAAAGCCATGTAAAGCCACCTGGTGACTCCCTGCGTGTTCCATTACAAGTAGAACAGTTCAAGTCCTAATCCCTCTCTTTGCTAGAGAGAAACAATGATCTCTTATAGCATCACAGTATCAAGGATTTCCCCCACTGTCCCCATCAATCTCAATCCTAGCACGTGTGTTTGCACCTCCAGGTCTTCAGGATCTGAGTAAGAAGCTGGTGATTGTGAATGGTGATGACCCACTGAGCAGACAGGCCCAGCAGAACGCCACTCTGCTCTTTAACATCCACCTGCGCTCTACACTCTGCTCCAAACGCATGACCCAGGAGTTCCGCCTTTCCACTGAGGCTTTCGACTGGCTGCTGGGAGAGATTGAGACCAAATTCAACCAGTCCATTGTAAGTTTAGGATATTGTCTTATTTGGAGTTGCCAGATTTCTACTAGACTGTTTGTTTAAATCAGTCCCTCCAGAAAAACGCGATTATGCGATCGCGTAATTCAATGCATAATCAGCAAAGTCCGCATATTTATGCGGGGGCAGCATTTTTTCAAGTACGCCGCACTTTCGCCGCATAAATTGCCGATTTCCACGCAAAATATGCGGGGCTTGCATGATTTCATAATCCCCGCATTTTCGCTGCAAAAAAAGTCACATATATCTTAGCAGAAAGTTGAAAAATGTTGCGTTTACTTCACACAAGAGCAGCCATTTTCCCCTGTTGCCATGGGAACGTTATGAAGTGACATAATTACGCGACGTGAACATCATCGAAAAGCTGCAAACCCCGCGATGAAGCCATGATGAAACCGCAATTTTTGCAAGTTCTCGCAAATTTTACAATTTCCCGCAATTTCATCGCATAAAACTGCATAAATACCCGCATATTCCATCGCATTTTTTAAGAAAACGTGCCGCATAATCAAGGATTTTTGCCCGCAACAATCACAAAAAAACTTCTGGAAGGACTGTTAAATACTGAACTTTGAAGATAAGATATATCTTATTTTTTTATTATTATTATTAATCCTGTTTTCCTGTGTTCCCAGGCCCACCCAGGTGAAATGGTTGGCGCTCTGGCTGCTCAGTCGCTGGGAGAGCCAGCCACCCAGATGACCCTCAACACTTTCCACTACGCCGGTGTGTCAGCCAAGAACGTAACACTCGGTGTGCCTCGTCTAAAGGAGTTGATCAACATCTCCAAGAGGCCCAAAACCCCCTCGCTGACTGTGTTCCTGCTGGGTCAGGCAGCCCGTGACGCTGAGAGGGCCAAGGACATCCTCTGTCGACTGGAGCACACCACACTGCGAAAGGTGTGAGAAGTTATTGGACAGTTCCTCCAAATAATGTAGTTTTTAATCCACAACCCTGACTTACGCGGACAAAAAAAATAATTTCATCCTAATATAAAGCAGTGACTAAAAGTTTTTCGTTTTAACATAGGTGACGGCAAACACCGCCATCTACTACGACCCCAACCCCCAGAACACGGTGGTGGCCGAGGACCAGGAGTGGGTGAACGTCTACTACGAGATGCCCGACTTTGACGTGACGCGCATTTCACCGTGGCTGCTACGCATCGAGCTCGACCGCAAGCACATGACTGATCGCAAGCTGACTATGGAGCAGATTGCAGAGAAGATCAACGCAGGTGGGTTGTGTGTACACATTCTGTAGTCTGTAGCTCTAACAGAAACTAGCTAGTTCTCCCTAATGACACGTGTTTTTGTTTTTTTTCTGCAAGGTTTTGGAGAAGACCTGAACTGTATTTTCAATGATGACAACGCTGAAAAGCTCGTTCTGCGAATCCGAATCATGAACAGCGATGAGAGCAAGTTCCAGGAGGTGAGCATCGGTATTATATTTAATAACGATGAACGTGCTGTGGTCAGTTTGCATGTTAATCATAACTGTATTTTCTTTGTCTAGGATGAGGAGGTGGTGGACAAAATGGATGATGACGTGTTCTTGAGGTGCATCGAGTCCAACATGCTGACAGACATGACCCTACAAGGCATTGAGCAGATCAGCAAGGTAACAACACACACACACACACACACACACACACACACACACACACACACACACACACACACACACACACACACACACACACACACACATAATGGCATTCAGTAAAAAGGGGTATACCGGTCTGTGGCTATAAGTCAACTGTCCTACACTCTTCTCCTCCAGGTGTACATGCACTTGCCCCAGACTGACAATAAGAAGAAGATCATCATCACAGAGGATGGTGAGTTCAAGGCCCTGCAGGAGTGGATCCTTGAGACAGACGGCGTGAGCCTCATGAGGGTCCTCAGCGAGAAGGACGTAGATCCCGTCAGGACCACCTCCAACGACATTGTGGAGATCTTCACGGTACGAAAGCATAAAAATAGCTTTGTCTCAACAGTAGAATTACAGCAGGTTTAAAAAGAAAAAATATGTTTTCCCTCCTCTTCTGCTCTCTCTTTAGGTCTTGGGAATTGAGGCAGTGCGAAAGGCTCTGGAGAGGGAGTTGAACCACGTCATCTCCTTTGACGGTTCCTATGTCAACTACCGTCACTTGGCTCTGCTCTGTGACACCATGACCTGCCGCGGTCACCTGATGGCCATCACACGTCACGGCATCAACCGCCAAGACACAGGACCACTTATGAAGTGTTCCTTTGAGGAGACGGTGAGATCATCATCAATTAACTGAAGACACTACTTTTACTCAACGAATGCTGATTTTAAAAAAAGAAGACCATTTTATTAACTATATCCTTACCATTCTATTCTTGTCTTGCATTTCCTCCTCCCTAGGTGGATGTGTTGATGGAGGCGTCGTCCCATGGCGAGAGTGACCCCATGAAAGGTGTGTCGGAGAACATCATGCTTGGCCAGCTCGCCCCGGCTGGTACAGGATGCTTTGATTTGCTGTTGGATGCTGAGAAGTGTAAATATGGCATGGAGATCCCTACAAACATACCTGGCATCAGCGTGGCTGGACGTAAGTGGGAAGATGTTTGTTGGATATAAACTTGAATTGTTGTTTAATGGTAAGAGCTAGGATTTTTACGTTCTGTATCCGTCCTATTCGCAGCCACTGGAATGTTCTTTGGCACTGTGCCGAGTCCCATGAGTGGCATGTCACCTGCCATGACCCCGTGGAACACAGGAGCAACACCGGCCTATGGTGCCTGGTCACCCAGCGTCGGTGAGTATATGTTCTGGTCTCTTTGGCTCTTCCCCCTCCACCCCCCTTTTTTGGGGGGGGGTTTCCTTCACTGAGTTTTGCCCCTTTCTGTTTTTCCTCCAGGAAGCGGCATGACCCCCGGAGCAGCAGGTTTCTCTCCCAGTGCAGCATCAGACGCAAGTGGCTTCTCTCCAGGCTATTCCCCGGCCTGGTCTCCCACTCCTGGGTCTCCGGGATCTCCAGGGCCTGCCAGCCCGTACATCCCATCTCCAGGTTAGACACTGCAGAAAACATTCATTTAGGTTACAGGTTGTTTAAAGAATTGTAATAGTAATTTAGGTGATGTTGAACATTTTTCTCCACCCTTAAAAGCCTTTCTGTTTTTCTCTTTAGGTGGAGCCATGTCACCCAATTACTCGCCCACCTCCCCGGCCTACGAGCCTCGCTCTCCCGGAGGCTACACCCCTCAGAGCCCCGGCTACTCCCCAACATCGCCCTCCTACTCCCCCACTTCTCCCTCCTACTCCCCAACCAGCCCCAACTACAGCCCGACATCTCCTTCCTACTCACCCACCTCGCCCAGTTACTCCCCAACCTCTCCGTCCTACTCTCCCACGTCTCCATCTTATTCCCCAACGTCTCCCTCCTACTCCCCTACCTCCCCGTCCTACTCCCCCACATCCCCGTCCTACTCCCCGACCTCGCCGAGCTACAGCCCCACATCCCCGAGCTACAGCCCGACGTCACCCAGCTACTCGCCCACCTCACCTTCTTACTCCCCCACCTCCCCCTCTTATTCTCCAACCTCTCCATCCTACTCCCCCACTTCCCCGTCCTACTCGCCCACCTCACCTTCCTACTCGCCGACCAGCCCAAGCTACAGCCCCACATCGCCCAACTACACGCCCACCTCACCCAGTTACTCCCCCACCTCTCCCTCCTACTCCCCTACATCGCCCTCTTACTCCCCAACCTCCCCCAACTACACCCCGACCAGCCCCAACTACTCCCCAACCTCGCCCTCGTACTCTCCCACCTCTCCGTCCTACTCACCCTCCAGTCCACGCTACACCCCACAGTCGCCCACCTACACACCGAGCTCCCCCTCATACAGCCCCAGCTCTCCCTCCTACTCCCCCACCTCCCCCAAATACACCCCGACATCACCCTCATACAGCCCCAGCTCCCCGGAGTACACCCCCACCTCTCCCAAGTACTCCCCGACGTCGCCGAAGTACTCCCCGACGTCGCCGAAGTACTCCCCGACTTCTCCCACCTACTCCCCAACGACCCCAAAATACAGCCCCACCTCTCCTACCTACTCCCCCACCTCCCCCACTTACACCCCCACCAGCCCCAAATACTCCCCTACCTCCCCTACTTACTCGCCAACTTCACCCAAGTACTCACCCACATCTCCTACATACTCGCCAACTAGTCCTAAAGGCTCCACGTACAGCCCCACCTCCCCTGGATACAGCCCCACCTCACCCACCTACAGCCCGGCCATCAGCCCCGAAGACAGCGACGAGGAGAACAATTGATGAGCCGCGGAAGAGAACGGGAGGCCGCTGAAGAAACCCTGTCACCTCACGGGTGTACACCTGAAGGACAGCGCCTTTTTAACCAGCTGGAGGTGGCGGTACTGGGCGGCCACAGGGGTCCCAATTGTTATTGTCTTTCTTTGGGGAAATCTCTCCTTTGGGACCTCTGTTATGCTCCAGTCTTGACCATCTGAGACCCCCCTCCCACCCCTTAATACCAGAAATAGTTAAAACTACTAGGTGAAAGACCTGACTGCTCTGCCTGAAGGGAAAAATGGCTGCCTTTTTGAAATAGTTTTTTAATTTTCCCATGGGGTGTTGGAGCAAAACTGCAAAACCCAAGAGGGAATGAAAAGGAGAGGAAGATGTGGTGAACACATAACGGGGCGAAAATGTCCCCTTTTAACTTTATAGTGTACTGCATCCAGTCTCTCTCTCGTTCTCCAAATGTTGGGTGTATAGTTGTGGAAAGCATACATATTTCCAAAAGCCTTTTGGAGAGTGGATTGTATTTATCACTAAAGCATAAGCTCTAAAGAAAATCAAGAAGGTAAGGTTTAGACTTTGTTTACTGCATATTTCAACAATGTGCATCTTCTGAAAACTTTTGCTGCTTTTGTAAAAGTACAGTGGCTGCCATTTTTAGTGGGCATCTTGTGGATCAAAGATGGAGCTTAAGGTTTTTGATGTATTAAAATGGTTGGGTCAGAATGTCCAAAGAAGAAGGTTGGATGGTCAACAGAAATACATACATGATAGGAGAGAGAAACTGGCTTGCATGGAAAAGAAATGTCACTCTTGAACATCATTAACTACATAGGTGTATGTACCCATCGCCCTCCCCTCTTCCTCCTTCACACCCCAAAGACAAAACCTGAAAGATGTCATGAAAACACCCACCAGCATCCTCTTTTCCTCTACCATTTTGGAGACTTGTGCATCAAAAGCGCAAAAAAAAAAAAAAAAAAAAAAAAAAAAACTTTTCCAGATAATATTCTTCCCTTGACAGTGGGAATTAAAAGATTTCTATGAAAAAAAAAATAGAATTATTATTCTGTCTTACGTTTTGATTCTAGGAGGACATGAGACACGTGGATGAGGGACTAGTATGGCGTTGCTGCTTTTGTCATTGTTTGCATGAGTAGCACATGTTAATGCATTTTAATCAAGCTTTAGGTTTAAATTGTTTCAAACCCCTCCCACTTCTTGCTAATCTTCGTTCCATTTCTGATAGCTGACGTGTACACAGGTTTATTTGGACTATTCAATTTATTTAAGAGAGTTAACAACTATTCCGTGTGAATATGAATAGAGGAAAATTATGATTTCTTTCTTTTTTCTTTTTTTTTTTTACTTTTCTCTTGTTTGCTTTTGCTGACTTTGTAAACCTGTTTGCAGGAGGCTCATGTTGATATACTGTGGATGAAGGGGCAGGGAACGGAGGGGAGAGAGCTTTTTTGTTTTCATCCCCGTTCTCCACATTTTTTTTGCCATGGCGGCAACCGCTCTTTTCACTTAACATGTTGCATGCTGTCACCAGGTTGTGACGGTGCTTCAGTTAAAGGTAGAGGGGCAAAAAAGTTGAGTGCTCAGTTCGGGGTTTTCACTTCTTGGGACACCAGAGGGCAACATTTGTCCTTCTGTTGGCCTTTTTCTTTACAATGGCGTGGAACAGTGTATTTTCTTTTAAGCAGAGGTTGTCCAAAGAAACAGCACTTTTGGCTTCTCTGTTAAAAAAAACCTTACCCACTACATTAGTGTGAACTTTCTTTTTGAATTTGGGTGCTTTCTCACAAGACTCAACCTAGTTTGAATGTGTTAGGGAACTGTCTGTACTCCTGATAAGGGAAACATTTTTTTTTTTCCTTTCCCTCCTTGTTCCATTTTATCATTTATTGCGGTTTTTCAATTTATTGGACTAGCTGGGCCTCCTCCCTCTTCCCTCTTCATCCACAAGTATTCCTCATTTCAGAAATCAGTGTTCCTTTTTTCTACCAGTGTACGTACCTCTGATGAGGGGAATCATGGGGAGGGAGGGGGGGGGGGGGGGGGGAGGGTGTGACTGGGAGTCCTGAGGAAATAAAACGCAGCCAGTAATTATTTGGGTTATGTTCTGAAAATGTTTAAATGATTTGTCATGATTTTTTTTAAACTTGAAGATGGTCTTGAATTGAAAGGACTGCATCTTCTAGCCTTTGAGATAAAGCAGGTTTGGTAATTGCACTTAGTAAATATTATGGTGGACCTAAGCCCCCAGACATTTTTTTTTTTTTTTTTTGTCCACTATGCTTGCATCTAATCCTGTTGTCTTAACTCTGTGCTGTCCAGTCAATTCAGGACATCAGGACTCCCAGGTTGTATGAATGTGTGTATGCGTGTGCAGTTGGTGTGCGTCCGAGGGCAAGACAGGGTTTCAAACTGAGGAAAGGCTTCACGTGTCTGGGCAAAGGAAGGTTTAACTTTAAATTGCCATTGTATAAAAATCTGTTCATTATCTCATTATCTGTATCTTTGTTCTGTTTGTTTTTTGACTTGGAAAAAATGAATAAAAGTTTTACTACATGTCTGTCTTTTTTGTGTACAGCAGTGAATGTGCTAATGTCAGTTTTATGCAACAACAAATGCTACATTTTACAGCATTTGGGGAAAAGAAAATGCGACATTTGGAAGATATGGAGACGAATACCAGAATACTCTCGCTTTTTTTTATGTAATTGGGGCAAAGTATTTACTCAAGTGCTGTACTTCAGAACAATTTTGAGGCACTTGTACCAGAGTATTAACGTGTTATGCCACTACTCCAACACTAATTTAAGATGTCATATAAAACAATTGTCTCAAAAACATGATGCATCATAGATTTAAGTTAAAGTATAAAATAGGTAGAATAAGCTCCACAATGACTGGCTATCACATTAAAATGATGCTTAAACGGCAATTAATTATCAATAATATACTGTAATTGGTACTACAGCCTAATATAATTATAATATAATTGCTCATTATTTTACTGTTAATGGTTTAAAGTAAAATTTGCTAATAATACTTGTGTACTTTTAGAGAATTTTACTCATTTGCATTTTTGTATTGCTAGTTTTATTAAGTGAAGGGTATTAATACTCCTTAGTTTACCAAAATTGCAGTATTTTTGTGCATGCTGACAGACTTCTCTTATGATGGCTAGTTTATTGATGCAACAGACAGTCACTTGATTAGTCTTAATGGAAAACACCTGCGCCAGTGAACCATGGGACCTAAGCTAACACGCTCCTTCCTTTTGGGGGCGCGCTCATCTAGCTGTGAACTCACCTGCCCGCTGATGGGAAGGTAATTTATCTGACGTTAGTTAATAAAAAAAAAAACAGGCTAGTTTGTCTGTTGACTGGCCTATTTTGAGAGAGATGACTTCAGCTGAATATCGTTTGGAGGTCCTCTCATTTTGGAAATTGAATTTACAGGTACAATATGGAGAGTTGAGGCTGTAATTTGTATTAATTGTCAATCACTAATTGACCTTAGTCATCTTACAAACTCAGCCAAACTATAGCTAGCTCAAGCTAACT
The DNA here is from genome assembly GCA_023566125.1 of Zingel zingel. NCBI lineage: Eukaryota > Metazoa > Chordata > Actinopteri > Perciformes > Percidae > Zingel > Zingel zingel. The sequence continues at coordinate 14,131,205 of CM042336.1, read as the reverse complement.
GTTTATCTCTTGTAAATCTCTGACCATGGCTGTAAGTATATTGAGTGAGCACATAGAGCATTAAACAGATGCCTTAACATTAGCAAAACTGTACTTTAAACTGTACTGTAAATTAAATAAATTAAATATTACTGTATATCACATCACTAATATAGTATTTGTTTGCAACAGTCCTAAGGGCTATTGAACCCTAAAAGGGATTAGAAAGGATACTTTGCCTGAAATGGATTGTGCAAGTAACAAAGACAAGAAGAGAATTACATCTACAAGGATGAGAAAAACATACCCACTATGCTCAACTGGACTGACAGTATAGCTCTCTAATATAAAAAGCCTTAAAAATCAGGTTATGAGCAGATTTGTGTGCAGACCGCAGGGCTGTTGGGCTACTTTGTCTAAACAGTCATTTTACTTCCAAAAACTGCACAATTTTTCATGTCTTAATATTGTTTTAGCTCCATCTTCATTGTTTGTGCCATCTCCCCTCTCCAGCAGGTAGCAAAGCATCTTTTCATTGCCATCCCTGACCACCAGATGGACAGAGGGCTCTGCCACATGCACAGAACGGTTTGGACCTCACCATGGTGTTTGTTTCCCCAGAAGAGGACACAAAGTAGGTTTGGCCAGAGACAGTTATAGAAAGAGGATCCTTGGTACGGCCAGAGACGGTTATACAAAGAGGATCTTTGGTATGGCATACAGTTCTCCTGTTGGGAAACTCATCTTATTTCACACTGTGTGACATGTGCTTGTTTCAGCTCTTCATTAATGCTATATGATATTTATACTGATATGTTTTAGTGTTTCACTCACCCATAGCTGCACATACTGTATGTGCTATCTTTGGAAAGTTTTGGATCTCTGGTTGTGTGGGTTTAAACAATGTTTAGCTGCACAATGTGAGTCAGTAATGACCTACTCACCAAAGGGTTAAATAGAGCTTCTATAAAAGAAACAGTGATTTACTTTTTTCAAATAACATGATCTGTCTGCTACTTAAAACCTTTGTGGAAATTGATTACCTAAAAATTATCTAAGTGACCCTAGTCATTTTGTCCCACAAGCATTCATTTATTGTAAGACTTATAAAACTAACTTTCTGTCATATTTGCTGAAACTGACCCTATGTTCCAGTAGAACTACATGAAGCAGGTCATTTAAAAAAAAAAAATCCGGCTCCTCTGGCAACACCTATAAAATGTAGTGCGATTTGCAAAAATCCACCGCTCCCTGTTCAGATGCACCAATCAGGGCCAGGGGGGGTGTCTAACTGCGTGTCAATCACTGCTCATGCACATGTATTCATTCTCCCTTGTGAGGGGAGGGGCTTAGGAAACCATTTTGGGCTTCAGCAGAAAGGGGGGAGGGACTGAGAAGTTGTCGATATTCAAATTTTTTGGCTTCTCGGATCTTCGCAATCCTACCTACAGCACCTTTTTAAAAGGTTTGTGGATTTTCTTATACCGTAAAACGTTTACTTTGATTATCCAATGAAATGCAGTTGGTTGAGTGGTACTTGGTACATTATTTTTCACATGAAAATGTACGAGGTACAATTCCAGTGGAATGTAATCCCATCAGCACCTTCAACTTGTTGACAGTGATCTGAAACCTTCAGGATGGTAATCTTCACCTGTGGAAATGATGAATCCCACGTTTCACTCTCATATAATCTGAGGCTACCCTGTGCTTCCTACACACATGGGCGTGTTTGACTGGGGGAATCCATGTATGACTACTAGGTGTGTTTGGATCGGTTGTTGTGGTGATACTTAGCAACCGTGGACACCGTGACATTGAGTCATTAATGACAGGGCAGTTGTTAGGAAAGTTTATAAAAAGTGACATTTGTTATGTTTGTGTTGAACATTATGTACAAGGAGACTAGAAAGAAATTCAGAGCAATAATATTTTAGTACCACTAATAAAGTTAGTGGTACTAAAAAGTTGAGGGTGGGATGTTGGGAATAAACATGTTTTTGTATTTTTGTATCTAATTTTTGTATTTCGTAAAGAAAGTATAATAAAGTTTAAGTAATAATCAGATTGAAAATGATTTGTTTCATCAGATGGACAATGAACTTGTTAAGTAGGCCTAGTTTGCATTTTCTCCCTCCACTGTACGTCCTGATTCAATCAAGTTTCCGCATTTTTTGCTTTTGTGGTAAAGTCAGTGGGCTGGTATGAGACCGAGGCAGGAAATATCTTGTGTGTGAGAGAGAGAATTTGTGTGTTTAGGGACATGTTACTTCTTGCATGACTGCCATTCCTCTCCACTTTCTGCTCAGACGTGTTGTGTCCCACTGCCAACTCACTCTTTAAGGTATGTTTTAACCTAAACTTTATTTTTGCAGTACAATCTGCTCTGTTCTTTCTTTGTGTTTTTACTTATTTTCTTCTGTATTTAACCCTGAAGCTTTTTTTTCCCTTCACGTTTCCTCCCAAACACTTCTTTCCCTGTTTGCTCATCACATTCCTTCTCCTGAAATCAGCTGAGGAATCTCAAAACGGGATAATGAATCTTTAGTTTAACTTCAGCGAGACTCAAGTCTCTCAGAAATCTATCTTTTCATTCAAATTCTTGGCTTATTCTCTGCTCCACCTTTTCTGTTATCAATGGGGGAAACCACCCAGTGTGTACCCGTTTCACTTCCTTCACATCATCCTGGTCTTCTTTGCAGCAACGGGTGGGGTGTCAAAGTGGCCGTAACAGCCTCAGAACTTGGGACTAAGTTGAGAAAAGTAAGCTTGATTAGAGTGACTTAACATTCATATTAAACTCTATTTCCTGTCTCCTTCCTCTTTGTTCTTTGGTCCTTTCAGTTCCTCCCCATCTGCATCACTTTGTCTCGATTTCAGTTTCATAAACGTACAGCGCACACAGCTATACAGATGCAAACACACACACTGTATGCACTCATCAATTGACAGATTGCTCTCAGATCTCTCCACGCCTGTTGCTCTGTCTGCCTGCATACTGTCTGCTCTCATATTTCTGTCTGGTTATCAACGCATGAATAACTGATTGAGTCAGTCACCCCTGTAGCTGTGACCTTGTGTTTCCATCTGAACCCCTCTGATCTCCACGTCTCCTCCACCTAACCAGACACCACTGACCACTCCAGTAGCCCAGGCCAAAAGGTCAAGCTAAAAGTCTATCTTTTAATGCCTCCGTTGGTAACATTATCAAGACTCACTTTTGAAATGTATTCCTTACTTATTTTCTTTCATTGTTTCTCCCTGATGTTAATGACTAGATATCCTAGAGATGGTCTGTCTGAGCAGAGGAAACAAAATAATTCCTGAAAATTAACTTTAAAAATTACAATAGATGGGTAGCGGCAACAACATGGAGAGAAGAGTCAAAAGGATAAACGGAGTAGGTCTTTCTCAAGCTCTGGTCTCGTGTTATCAGTTATCAGTGTTCCTATTTGAGGTCTGCATTGAGGTTTTAAGGCGAAGTAATCAGAGACACGAATCACAGTTGTAGCGAGAACAAAAACATGGCTATGGTCATAGTTGCTGAATTCGTACAAGATTGACCCAGAATGTGACTGTGAATTACTTTATGCTGCAGATTGTGTTGTGTGATCAGTTTTCTTAACAGCATAATCATTAGCTTCCACTCTCCTACTAATTCCACCAACTCTGTTGCTGTGTTTGTTTCCCTTCATGTAAAATGAGGGTATACAGGGTAAAGGAAGAGCTAGAGTCAGAGGAAAAGGGAAGAGTGGACAGATGGAAGAGCCAGCAGTCTGCTATCCCAGTAATTATCCACTTGGTGTTTAGCTTTAGCCAGGAACCAGGAACCCGACTCTACTCCCCCCACACGCGGCGTCCTATCCACAGGCCGCAGGTAGGCTTTCATCACACAGGCTCTAGTTACCTCCCGCATATAAGCTAACCAGGCCAGGTGAGCGCAAACACTGGTCCTCGCCAGACCTCTCGATCCCTTACAACCACACACACAAACACCGGGTCACACATACATACACACACACACACACACACACACACACACACACTCCAGTGGACACGCAGAATGGAGCCGGAGTCAGACAGCATGCCGGAGGTACCAGAGGAGATCTTACAGTTAAGTGGATCAGGCCTTTTTCTCTACCTCCTTACTTACTCTTGGAGCGGCTGTCTAAGCACTGTAACCTTAACTCAGGGCCCCTGCATGTGCTGCCTCAGGCCCTTTCTCTCTGTCCTCGCTCCTTTACCTCCTCTACGCTACCATTTTATGTGTTCAAATATTCACTCTGCTGCATTGTCACCCTCTCTATCTGGTTTGTTTTGGTCAGTTAATTGACCAAAGTATTAGCTTAGTTATTAGATAACAGGAGTGGAGAGTCGTAAAACAATCTTTCAAACTTAAAAAACAGCCAAAACAGAAAGGGGCGTAGCTCCTGCTGACATTCTGTTCGACTGGCCACAATGCTGACGGTTAGTGCTAATAGTTTCAACAGTTTTGCTGCCTAATGAGGCTCTTTCACATCATCAGTGTCCTCAGTCGACTCCAATCACTACTCATGTTGTCCAGTCCTCTATCAGTTATGATGCTTCCTGGAGCCGATCTAGCAGCCAATTAAAACAAATTGCTGACTTAGTTTTCTAGAAAAGAAACAAGTGCAGTAAATGCTCCACCCATATTATATTGATGTTTATTTTAACACTGATATTTATGTTGATGTGTAATGCTGCCAGAGATTAGTTTGAAAATGTAACAACCCCCCTCTCAAGCTGCAGGGCTGTTCTTATCAGAAGAGAGGAGCCTCAGCAGTTAAGTACTTGATTCAGTTGCAACATGGGTTTGATAAGGTTTTAATTGTGTAATCATCCAGGAAACGCCTTGTGGTTATCCGTAGAAGCAGGAAACTGCAAATATGTAACACTTAATATATTGCATCAGATATCTTAGAATTGAATACTGGATTTTACGAAACCAATGAAGTCTTTTTTCTTAAATCATCAAGTCGCTTAATCGGTTGGTCAAAAATAAAAGTTAATTCTTGCAACTTAAAATCTTAACTCAAGGGCCACAGATTAGTCTGTTGTTTTTTAAGTAGATATGAATAGCTTAGTTAATCAAGTGGCCTAAGTTACCTAAAAAATAAGCAAAACATAAGTTTATGATTAAACGTTAATTCTTGATCTAAGAAACTTTTTTTTTTTTTTTTTTTTTTGGAGCTTTCAACTGCATGGTCTTCCTCAGTGAATATAGCTCAGTTAGTTGAGGAAGACCATGAGATGAAAGTTGAAAGCTCTAGATACAGCTAGTAAGTGGAACTTAAGTTAGGGTTTTCTTTAAGTTAAAATTGTGATTATTGTTTTGTCATCAAACCAAGCATAAATGTCAAACAGGCACTGGTTCCTACTTGTTAAATGTGTATATTTGCTAACTTTTTAGCTTTTTATATATATATATATATATATATATATATATATATATATATATACACGTTAACTAAACCATTACGCCTTTAAATAACAAATATAATCTTGAGATGAATCAATAATAAATAGAATTTGCAGACCTACACCCAATTGCCTTTTATTAGTCTAATGCAATAAATCTAGCTTCAGATTGACATTACATTTCTATAAAGGGGCCAAACGATGAATGTATCTCAGTTTTGGCATCTGTTGCCACAAAACATTATTGTGGGACAGCGTGAGAGAGAAAAAGGAAATGAAAGGTAGCGATAACTCGTCTCTCTACAAACCTCACTTTATTTTAGTTGTGCACAATATAGCAAGGCAAGAACAGACAGGAAGAGACAGGTGTAGTTGGGTGACACACTTAAATATAAAAATGTAAATATATGTTTTATATAAAAATATATTTTACTTTGTGACATGGTGGGGGGAAACTAAGACAGAGAGAGGTGTACATTAGAGTGACTCAAAGAAACCCATGGCTCATTCTCACCCTTTGATATGTTCTAGCTTGCATATAGCCACACCTGCTTTTGTGACGCTACTGTTGTTGTGTTAGTGTGGTTTGCTTGGTCTTGTGTTGCATTAAAGTGGTTGTGCAAGGGCTGCGCTACACTTATTGCGGAGAAAGCAGCCGACATGGTTGTTCAATTTAAAAACTGAAAGGAGGAGTTAATGTGCTTACTATATACGTACCTGTTTAATGTATATGATAGCATGTTTTGTGTAGCATGAGAGTATGTGTTGAGAGATGCTTATTTTCTGTATTTTGTGTTGTCTTTGAAAAGTGGACGGAGTCCAAAACAAATTTCCTTTCGGGGACAATAAAGTATATCTTATGTTAAGCAGCAATACAACCCCTGATGTTGTGTCAAGTCTAAGTGTTATAGCGCTCATCACAATAACCACTCCCTCCACTCAGTCTTGTGGCTTGGAGGCATCTGTGTTGAGCTCTGGTCTTGCAGTCAAATTTGACTCAACATTTCAGTCAGTGTGGAGAACAGTCAAGCTCTGTTAAAATATCAAGAAATGGAAACTTGTCTTCTAAACATGACACGTTTGTTACTTTCTTCATTTTAAACTATCTTGCGTGCATGATTTCTGCTTTTACTTCTCCTTACTTCTTTGACCAAAACCACCCATTCCCACATGGAAACAGTGACACAACTCCATGTATTTATGCTTCCTGTTTCAGCCAGCCTCTTCCCCTTCTGTGGGAGGGGATTTTGTATACTGAGTATGACTCGGAGCGCCATTTGACTGTTATCCATTGTAAAAATCCCACTTGTCAGTCTGTGGTGACTGTTTCCAACTATTAAAGGAAAATTTTGTGCTCTGTCTTACTGTTCTATTCGTCCCATTCTCTCCCTGCAGTATGCTCCACTTCCAGCCAGCACCAGGTCAGTTTGGTCCAGAGGTCCGCGAGCCGGGCCTCCGAGTATGGAGGGTGGAGAAGATGAAGGCGGTGCTGCTGGATCCCTCCGAGGTGGGAGCCTTTTATAATGGGGACTCCTATCTGGTGCTGGAGAACCGTGGTCAGTCTGGAGCAGACCTCCACATGTGGATAGGTAAGAGAGAAACATCTGGGTTAAATAATGTGTTCATGCCATTGAAGAAAAAAAAAGTGCACTACACAATAGGGTTATGTAGCATGCAGCGATGCAATCTGACTCAAGACTAAAGATGTTTGTACACTTCTTGTGAGTCTGAGTAGGTGCCACATTTATAATGATGGCATCTCCTTTCAGGAGAAAATCAATCAGTAATGTCAGACGACTGCTATTTAATCAAGTCAGCTTCATTTATTTATCAAAGAAAAAGCAGACCAAATACTATTTCCTCGGAGCATTAAACACTAATAAAACCGAATAAGAGCTGAATGGGGAGATGGAATATTTTTGAGTAAAAATAAGAGAAGAGATTATCTAAATCAACAAAGCAGACATAATAGGAATAAAAGATTAAATTAGACCATTTCCAGACCTATACATTGCAGCCTATAGTAACAATTCTTTTCAGTTATTTAAATAGATCTGGTGTTGTGCTCAGTCTACCTCAGTGAGCTCAGACCGTTTCCTCATTTGCAAAGCAACCAAGCCAATCAGAATTCAAGGGGATATCCTCGTCCCAGACCACAGCAAAACAAATTACAACAGAAATTTGCCGTAAAAATAGCAACAACTAGTGGTGACACGCAGGTATACGCAGTATACCCACTAAGAAAGCTCAAGAATTTCCATATACCCACTTAAAAATGTGCAATGGCACGTAACAACATACTTTCCATTAGAATTTTGATATATTTTGAATTCTCATTTGTGTTTAGTTTTTTCTTTGTATAGGCTAAATAAAGGTATTTCCACTGTAAATTTGTACATACGAGTGTGTCAGAATGCAGGAAATAAAGTCTTTGACGGTCAAAATTTGCCTGGGGGAGGACACCCAGACCCCCCCACTATGATATGCCCCCCCCAAAACGCCCATTCTGGTATGTATGTATGTATGTATGTATGTACATACATACACAGTATAGCATACCCACTACAATACATTAGACTACACCACTGGCAACAACTGTCAATAAGACTGACACAGCGGTCCTGGTTGTTGTAAGTCGACATACAGAAATAACATCTCTTAAAAAAAGTCCTGACTTAAGGAGTTTATTGTCCTGTGTTTACTACACACTGGGCCCTGTGCTGCAGTTGAAACGCTAATAACCCTCCCACTAGTATGAATGACACGAGACACAGCATTGACCTGCTGCATCATTGTGTGAGGAGAGAGGCTGCATGGAGAGGGATGGAGGGATGATGAGAGAGAGAGAAGTCCCAAGGTAAACTGGGATGGTTTTTGAGCGGTAGCACATTAAAAATGCAGAACAACCGTTACAGTACTCAAATGTGGCTGTTGTTTCCAGCATGTATCCGGTGCTTGGGTAACACTAAGCTGATTGTCACAGCTTGGAAAGGGCTCTCTGTGCTCAAGCATCCGTCTCTCTAAAGCCTCCCTCCCTCCTCCACCTGTTTACGATTGATAACCACTGTGTTGTCTTCGTGCGTCTGCTGACCGATACAGTTTGCTCATCATCTTTGTCTCCGTGACACATCACCTCTGCCAACGACTCTGTTCCTCATATTGTGGCATGTTAACCTTTCTTGCCTCATTTCCTAATGCTTTTCTCATGTGTTCTTTCACTTCTACTGCATTTCTATGTTCTTTCCTTTCTCTTTCCCCGCTGCCTAACTTTATCCTTCAGCTCTACTTTGGAAAGAATTGCATAGTTTTTGGCTTCACTTTAATTTTTATGGTGGTTTTGTTTGACAAAACAATCCCAACTCAAGGTCCAATTACCATTATTTTCCGGCACTTTTCAAGATTGTATCATTAAAACAATGCATCACGCGGTCTCCATCATTTTGTTGTACAGCTTTTAGTCATGTATAAATGAACAAGTACATGGTTTTGACCTTTTTTGTAAGTCATTATCAGGGATCAGAGTAGGAGAAAATATCTTGGTTTGACCTTTTTGTACATTCATCCATGAGGGAGTGTCTTAAAAGGTGTCAGATTACCCAAAACCACAAGGTTTATAGAAAAGAATAAATCAGAAACGATGAACAAAAAGTAATGTAAGCTTAACAGCCCAAATGTAGTTCTTTCCTTTCTTACCAATCCCTTCTCTGTTGTAGGCGAGAAGTCGTCTAGGGACGAGCAGGTGGCGTGTGCCATGCTGGCCACGCAGCTGGACAACTTTCTGAGCGGTGACCCCATTCAGCACAGGCAGGTCCAGGGCTACGAGTCCCCGGAGTTCATGGCTCTCTTCCCAAGAGGAGTCAGCTACAAGGTGAGGAAGGGACAGACCTGATCGTGGATGTTCAGATGCTTTAAATGCCAAGGAAACGAGAGAAATCTGCAGGACAAATGTCTCTACTGTCAAGCACAATCTAATTTGTTTAACGTTGGCTGCACAGAAATGCTTTATTTCATGGATTAGTAACTTCTTAATCATTTTTCAAGACATGATCCTGGAAAGTGATATAATTTGGTACCAATTAGAAGTAAAATAGGATTTTCCTTAAAAGATATGCTCCTTAAACCCAGGAAAATATTCATTCATTATTCATTTTTTTTATATTTCTAATGTTTATGTAAGACATAAAAGGCCATTAAGACAAGATAGAAAATAATCACAATGCAAATTTAAAGAAACTAAAAAGTAAATTGGATAATACATAAATGTATTATTAGAAATGAAACTCTTCATATGTTTAATTTAATTGTAGGCTTGTCTGTAGACCAATTTCATCTGCAGCTTTGCCTTGACTATGGCAATTAATTCCAATTGATTAATTGGATGTGTACCAATCATATTACACATACAAGGCATTTTACATGTATACTTCACTTGCAATGTCAATTAAACTTGCCCAGCATATTTTCAATCATAAATGAGAAACGAAATACATTGTCTTTAGACATATCTCTCATTTTATAAACCATCTTTTTATTGCTGGGTGAATCCCTTCTATCACTTTACAGCACCCTGGATATCATGGCCAAAGTTCATCCATGCCACTCGATTAGCACATGCACCAAGTCGTTAAAACAAACCAGGATGTGAAAGCATGAATATCTCTCACAGGTGGGTGGCGTGGAGTCGGGCTTCAGGAGGACTCAGGGCTCCGCGGCAGTGCAGAGGTTGTACCAGATCAAAGGGAAACGTAATATCCGTGCCAAGGAGGTGGAGCTGTCCTGGAGCAGCATCAACAAAGGAGACTGCTTCATCCTAGACCTCGGAGAGGTGAGGACACAAATGCAGTAGACCTAAGTACTCAGAATACTGCTGCAATCCCGAATAAAAAGTTTGTTGTGAATCTTAAACTGTAAATTGCATGAGGTGAATATGATTATGGTGTGACCTCATGTTGTTCCGTTGCCCTGCAGATCATTGTGACGTGGATCGGGTCGCAGGCCAACATCTTTGAGAAGCAGAAGGTGCGTGAGATCGCCTCGCTGATTCGTGACACAGACAGACACGGTAAAGCCCGAATCGTCGACAGCAATGAAGGAGAGGAACCGGAGGAGATGCTCAAGGTAAATACATACTTTTATTAGAACGCCACTGGGGCGACCTCTAGCTCACCCAGTAAGAGCGTGCGTCCCATGTAGGCTGAGTCCTTTGTAGCGGCCCGAGTTCGAATCCGACCTGTGGCGCTTTGCTGCGTGTCATCCCCTCGCTTTCCCTTTCCTGTCTATCAACTGTCACTATCGAGTAAAGGGAAAAGTCCCCCCCAAAATAATAGTAATTCTACTTGGAGGCCAAATCATTTTAAAGGAACAGTTTGACATTTTAGGAAATGCACCACCCTCATGGTTGTATGCTGTAATGTTAATAAGTGAGCTTTAGAGGGGCTGGTAGGCAGATTTAGTTACTTTTGGACAGAGCCAGGTTAGCTGTTTCCCTTTCTTTTCAGTTTTTATGCTAAGCTAACTGTCTGCTGCCTGTAGTTTCATAATTAGCATCCGAGCTTCCTGTCTTGTTGCTGAGCAGGTCCTGGGACAGATGCCTCAGCTGGCAGAGAGCACACCAGAAGAGGACAGCAAAGCAGACGCTTCCAACTCTGCATCCCTCTACAAGGTAACTTCATCTGCAAAGCTTTTACAACTGCACAGACCCATCAAACTAACATTTACATCTGCCTCTGAAGCAATGCATAAAACGATGTACATTTACTCTTCAGGTGTCTAATGCGACAGGTTCCATGACGATGACCAAAGTATCGGAGAAGAGCCCGTTTGCCATGGATCTGCTGGTTCGTGACGACTGCTTCATTCTGGATAACGGCGCCAATGGAAAGATCTTCGTCTGGAAAGGTGGGGAAATACTTTTGACCCCGAACCAGCAAACTCATGCTGCCTGAAATGCATACTGAGGAAAGTGATAGTTGCTACATGCCAGTGATATTCAGTATCTAATTGGATCAAATTTTAATGTGCATTGTGAAAAATAACGGTCAACAGTTTTCACAGGGAGGTGAGTCCCAGGATGCACTTGGAAATGTGGAGTAAGAGTGTTTCTTAAAGAACACCAGCATTATTTATAGTTGCTGTGCAGTCCCACGCTGTCCACATCTGATTCATTGTACGTTTTAATTTTAAAAATTCAATTCTGCACAGTGTCAGAAATAACTTAAAATAAGCTGCTGTCTCTGTTAATATCCTAAAGCTTTAGTGCGTAATTTTTTTTATACTAATGAACCGTTACATTCAAGCCATTGCCAAATGAGTTGCTAATTAAGACTATCAGCTCTACACAACTCTCTCTGTATTTCTCAGTATGGCTATGTTCAGAAGATTGTATCGTCCGGCGACTTTCACGCACAGAAACTCGAGTGAAGAAAATGACCTCTTCTGAAGAGTCCATCATGTTTTTTTTTTTTTTTTAATCCTCCGTGTCCTCCATGGCTACTAGCAACTGCGTCGAGGAGGGGTGGGGGCGCGTGCGTGATCACGTAAGGCTTGTACCATGTGGACGCGTCAACAGTGTTGTTGTCATTACTTAGAATTCCTCATGGGGGCGACAGAAACTACGCACTGTAGCATTAATGAAAAATAATTATTACAATAATGTGTTCAAAGAATACATATTTTCAGAGTTTTTTTTCTGGTAGACATTAATTCCAAAGCAAAAATAATGCAGCACGAGAAAAACCACTCAACTCTCACAGTGAAATACAGATACAACAGTGTAAGCAACTAAACTAAATTAGGCCTCCATAATTAAGCCTGCCATTCCTAGCGGTTTGGATGGGCACATTTTACACCTCCATGTAGGGTAAGAACTAATTGAACAGTTGACGTAGTTAATCAAAATTAATATTTAAAAAGAAATTTAAGCGTTTTGGTTTGTGGTCCAAAGGGTGTAGTCATGTCCTTATTATATTAATATCCTCGGAACAGCCCTGGCAGTACTGTGGATTATACTGAACTAGTATTTCACTATTGTTTTATTTTACTTATTTAAATCACTTATTTCCATTTGTTTGTATGTGTGTACATACTACATATACAATATTATTTTTACACTCATTAATATTTACTTGAGACTGCTGTAGTTTTTTTCTCCTGTGGGCACCAGAAGGAGAGGCTGTTGTGCTACTGAAGATACAACTAAATTGTCAATCTATATTAGATGAAATTAGCAATATGCTATAGCTCCTAAACTGCCAGTACTTATGGGAGTCATTGATTGTCAGGTAACGGAGCAAATGCTGAGGAGAAGCAGGTGGCCCTACAGATGGCGGATAACTTCATCGAACAAATGAAGTACCCCAGGATGAAAACACAGGTACTCACACTTCCTGTAAATGTTATTTTAGTTGCTCTCCAACTATTTGCATGTCACCAGCTCTGGCTCCTGCAGCCTTTACACAGCCACTTGGTATGATTGATGATCTAGTTAATCACGTCAATACATTTACTGTAACATCGTTATGTATACAATACGTAAAGTTTCTGTGTGTTGTGCTGCAGGTGGAGATACTGCCACAGGGGAAGGAGACCATCATCTTCAAGCAGTTCTTCAAGAACTGGAACTAAAACATTTCATCGGAACATTTGACAAATCCTGCACGCAAGAAGAAGAAGCTGTATATCTGAAAACGGACAGCATCTGATACAAAATACATTTTTTATATGCATTTACATTTATGTACATATTTGTAAGGTACCGTGCTGACACAGCACGCTGAAGCTTGTTTTGAAATTGGTAAAATAAGAGATGTGATGCCACTTTTTTAAAGTAAATGAGTTTGGATTTCTTTTTTTTTCTTCTTTTTTTTTTACAGTTTTAGTGTTACCGATTTGAAAAAATAAAACTGAAACTGCTTGCTACTTGTCGAGTGGTTTGATGTTCTTCCCCTGTCAACCAGTTCGCTGTGAAATGTGGTGCCTCCACTCATGACAGCAGCTTTTGCATTTTATTGTTTAAACTATGCCCTTTCTGTTGCCATGACTGTTGAATGTAACCTGCGCACAATAACCTAGAATGACGACCTCACAGTCAACTGTAATTGGTGGTGGAATTTAACCCCATACATTTACTCAAAGGTTTCACCTACTACCTATTAGGCTGATTACTGCATGGTCGTCACCCTGCCTTCTGGTAGGACAATGATGCAGTGTTTTATTCTGACGTTCCTTCAATAGCTTCAATAGCTTCAATAGTTTCTATTTTCTTTTCTTTGACCTTCATTGAACATCTCTTATCTTGAAAAGAGGTGTGACAAAAGGTGTGCTTTAAAACTGCCTGAAAAGGGACTTTTACATTAATGTATACAAACCAAGATCAGTGGTGTGGTCTTCGTGATATGCAGTATACCCACTAAGAAAGCTCCAGGATTTCCATATACCCACTTAAAAATGCCCAATGACGAGCAATGACAAACTTTCCATTATGTTTTTGAATTATAATCTGTGTTTTCCTTCTTCGCATAGTCTAAATAAAGGTATTTCCACGGTAAATTGGTGCATAAAAGTGTATCCGAATGCAGAAAAAGAATGGGGAAGGACACCCAGACCCCCCACTATGATATGTCCCCCTCCTAAAGGCAGATTCTGGCCCATATATATGTATATTTATATACAGCACAGTATGCCCACTACAATACATTAGACTACACCACTGTATAATATTATAATCAACCCTTTATTATGGTTTTGTCCTAGTTCCTCAATCAGTCTGAAAGTCCTTCCCTCTACTTCCTGCCCAAAATGGACTTACTCCAGATCTATTTTTTTATGGCAGTTTATGCTGGAGAGGAGATATGACTGATTACAGTAAATAACAAATCTCAATCATGAATGTTATGTGTGTCTATGCAAAGATATACAGTTGTTGACCAAATATTCCCTTGTACTTACTATCAAATGTATTTCTCTTAATATCTTTTAACATAGTATTAGGTGTTTCAAGAATCATTTTACACAGTAATTGATGTCTATTATAAGATCTATTTTTGCTAATTATATCAGCTCCCACTGTATAAAAATATAATAACCGTAACAACTTTGTTAATAAATGTACTAATAGTTACAGTAACACCACTGCAAAATCCAATCATGTATGTCACTCTGAGTGTAATCCAGAGACTTACTGTATATAACCACTATAAAAAAATCACGCCTTCTTGCCTTCACTGTAAACGTGCCAGCTGCTGCCGGGAAGCCGTCAGGATGTCGTGTCAGAGAGCTCTGCTGAACGTTTCTCTCGCCGCCTCACAGGCCATAAAAAAGTCCAAAGCTCAGGGAGTCAGAGAAGAACAAATAGGTTGATTAGAGAGCAGCTGCTGTCCAGTCTTCTCCACCAGCAGAGCTGCACCAGCGCTCCCTCAGACCAAAGGTATGACACAACCAACACCAGCACAGGTTCTATACAATACACTGTATCAGTCTACGGTACAGGTCTGTGTGATAGGACTGATTTTCTTCTGAATTTATGTTTCACACAATATTAGAATATTTCTTTGCGTTGTAGGTATACATTGATGTCTGTGGTGAATATTGGGTAGTATTAGGTAGTATTCTGTAGATTAAATTATATTTTAAATGTGATCACAAACCTGAAGGCATTCATTGTACACATAAGAAAATTTGTCTCACATTCTAAATCGGTACTCAGGCATCACTGTTTATAAATAATCATCGTATATGAATAAATTATTCATATGAGGAAATATTCAATTGTTTTGGCAGGTGTTTATCATTTACATTACCAAACAAGTCATTATAGAGCAAATGTATAGCTTTCTGTAGACTTCATTCACTTGTATCTGAATGTTAAGCTACACTTTACAGCAGTATTATATTTAACATCCTGTAGTTTCATATTTCAACAGATATTTTGAATTTATTTTCTTAACAAAGAGAATGTAAATATTTATAAAATATATGTTCTATTGCTACAGGTTAAACTACTCAACAGTCTATAAAATAGCTAAAATTAGCTCCAACTGCACATGAATGCATCAGCAAGAATAATCTAATATTATAATAATCAAAAATATAAAACCTACAAGGGCCATTTTACTTTTGATACATAAAGTACATTTAGCTAATATACTTTCAATGCCGGAGTTTTTTTTATTGTTATGGAGTATTTTTATACTATTTTTACTTCTTCCATCATTGGTCACCAAACATTTAATCATTTTCATGTGTTCTCTGCGCCACAGAAGTGAGGACGCCAACATGGAGATGAAGAGTATCCTGAAAACCTCTAAAAGTATTTTTTTTTTATATTGTTATTCAATTACTGCCAATGCCACTGTTCTACTATATGTATGTTTGATAACTTACTATCTTTGCCTGGTGTGGGTAGATAATGTAATGTCCCGGAGCTTACATTCAGTCAGATACTCAGTCAGATATTATTCATGGTTTAAAGCATTTGAGCGTGACTGTAAATGTTAATCGCGACACCCCCAGACCCTCTGAAAGGCTAATAATCACATTTGTATACTTCCTTTGTTGGAAGAGTAAAACTTATTTTCCCCTCATTTTCTGCTGGATGTTGTGTGAACTTACACTTAAAGACATTGTCTCCTGAATGTGTCCCCCTGCAGGAGTGGGCATACTGAAGGTGGGTGACAGCAGCAGCACCCAGAGCAGCTCCATTGGGGCCGTACGCTGGACCCTGCCCGAGGAGGACGTCCAGACTCACAGCTCGGCCCCCAGCCGACCCGCCAACAACCTTCCCAAACACTCACAGGTACATTAAAACATCCTGGATTTTGTTGAAATTGATCTTTATATCTTTAAGTGATTATAGGTCTTTTTTTCTTTTCTTTTTAAATCTGTATGAATTGTCCCATTTGGGCTTTTGTCTGTCATGAAAACAACCTATAGTAGGAATAAACATTTAAATGTGAGCTGTTGTTTCCTGCAGAAACATTGTCAGAACGGCCTGAAGGATCTACGCAGCCTGCAGGAGTGTGTGCAGTTCATCCATCACTGGAAGAAGCAAGTGGACCAAGTCTGCAAGGTAGGACGTGACAGAAGGAAGGAAAATGTAAGTCAGTGGCTCAGCAGACTCATATTCATGTTATTACTCATTAACAGCAGTCTTACAGTGTAAATTTAGAGAGAAAAGGACAAATGTACAGAAAAGTGTGTGAATGTCTTGCACGTCAATTGTAGACTTAAGGAAGTACTGATGTTTGTTTGCCCCATATTTAACCCTCAATTTCCTTTTTAATATAGAGGCTTGTTTGTCAAGTCAGGGGGGAAAAATGACTAAATGAACATATGAGATCCTTTTGATACTGACACAAAAATGGGAAAAAGGTGTCAGGCTACAGTTGATCATTTCAGTCCGTTAAAAGTTCATAGCTGGAGATAAAGTGCAAAGTTTCTATTCAATACACATAGTTACAGTTACAACACCTTATTCAGTGCGTAATGAGTTCAGGTGA
This sequence comes from Zingel zingel, assembly GCA_023566125.1. Classification (NCBI taxonomy): domain Eukaryota; kingdom Metazoa; phylum Chordata; class Actinopteri; order Perciformes; family Percidae; genus Zingel; species Zingel zingel. Next base: position 14,114,292 of record CM042336.1, on the reverse strand, counting down.
ACCAGTATTTATCACCGCACAGATTGGAAAAACGTTGCTATGAGAAATTATTACTTTCCTTAGTCATGCAGAGTGATGACTAGGTTATTTGGGTGGGTGGATGCTGATAGGATACATGTTTATTGACTCTTTAACAGCCTGGTTACCTGATTTTTTTTTTTTTTACAAGGGGCTGATAAAGTATGACTTTAACCTGGCTCTTTTGACATCTGTAAATGGAAAACGTCACACGTAGCGTAGTTAACACTGATTCAACCTGTAAATGAACTGCAGCTGATTGTTTTTAACCAGAATAACCTCTGAAATATCAGCTGGTGTAAACAAAATGAGTCAGTGCCCAATTTTCCTGAGCTCTGGCCTGGAAACTTACATCAATGTCGACACAAGCTGGCTGTCATTTGTCTTTTTGTCATTTAATTGTCATAGTAGAACAGCATTATGTTTTTAAGAGTGTATGACATTGTCTGACAGTGTGGCGTTGTGTTTTAGCAGAGCAATGGGAATCCAGAGGAGGTCAGCAGTAAACAAGAAGCCCAGAGTACAGACGGGCATACTGAGCACAGTCTCGAGGAGAGCAGGAAACTGATCCTGGAGTGGGCTGACGAACTCCATCATGTCGACAAGGTCAGTAAACACACACACACACGCACACACACACGCACACACGCACACACACACACGCACGCACACACGCACACACGCACACACGCACACACGCGCGACTATACTGTATCTATTTATTACAGATTAAAGGTACAATCTTTGTAACAGATAGGGTTGTGAAAGAAAATATATTCTGATCTAAGAAATAGCAAAAATATCATTTTTTCACCTTACTGATTTGGTGTCCTTAGCTCCTGAAGGAGATGCCCTGTGCATCAGAGAATGAAGAAACTGAAGAAGAGGATGCCGATGAGGAAGCACAACAGAGGATTATGGTGTGGGCGAAGGAGCTGCAAAAGGCGACTGAGGTGAGGAGCTTGTGGAAAGGTTTTAGCATACAGAAATGAACACCTACCAAGTGTGAGCCATTTGTCTGTTGGGCATAAAACTCCAGGAGGGCAGAATTTATCACAGCACAAATACAGCAAAAATGTTTAGTTTACTCTCATGCCAGCAAGCACTTTGTCAGAGTTGGTGCCACGTTTTTTAAGGCAAAACAGAGCAGTTGAAATGAGAGTTTGTGTTTGCAGAGTTGTGGTGTGCATAGCGACGAGCTGGGTAAAGTGTTGCGTCTGCTGGGCCTGAAGAAGAAACGGCTGGTGAACCTGCTGCCTCTGCTGGAGTTCATCACCTGGTCTCTGCTCAAAGAAGACAGCATGGTGAGAAACTATAATTTGCAAAAAAAATTGTGTTTGCCATAGAATTATGTTCAAAAATCAGGTTCCTCAGAAGGCCAAAATGAAATTGAAACTATGGCAAGTCAATTGAATCCAAAGATACACATTTAAAATCTGATAGCGCAGAAATAAACCATTGTTGAAGCCGTAAAACACAGAACTGATCGATGCCATCCAGTGCAAACATGACCAGGTTGTTAATGACTTTACGCAACGTGCGTTTGAGTGAACCCTGCTCTTTGAATGCCTGCAGAGCACCAATAAATGAACACAGTTTATATAACCCTGATCTGACTCTGCCCTGATAAACTGCAACAATAAATGTCCTTGATAAGAGATAGTGAAGACTGTAGATAGAAATCATCATATACGCAGATGATGGTGTTGTGTATGTAGCAACGTGCTTTTTTTTGATTGTTTAAGGGAATATTTTGCAGTTGGTGCCCGGTTTTACTTATTTCAGCTGGAGTTTAGGCATGCATACTTCACGTGACGTTCTGCTACTTGTGCAGTAACAATAAACTGCCATTTGCTCTATTTGTGCAGGGTTATGACCTTTAGGACTTATATTTAGTGTTAACACACTTCCAAAAACGGTGCATTACTTTGTATTATTACTCTCATAAAGCCAGTGGCATCACCACAGCCAGCCAAACGTAGCCAAGTGCTAAAAGGATTTTTTTTCCTTGGAAGGTTCATGCATCATTTACTGCTTATGATTATATTTGCAAACTGCATGGTCATAAGGAAAGGCCAAATTAGGGAATCACTACATCAAAATGCAGTTCCAATGAAACAAATTTAATTTTATCTTTCTTTTTTTTCCTTTTCAGAAAATGATTCCACAGTTATGGTTACTGGCAAAGCAAAGGACCTGGAAAGCAGGAATTACAAGATACATCCCCAACACAGGTGTGCATTTTTGAAATCATTTTAAAATCATCTAAATCTTAGCTTTCAAAATGTCATTGATTTGCCCAAATTAAAAGTACAATTATTATTATATTACACTGATTTTTAGAACAGTGGTGACCACTGATTCTCCTTGCAGACCCTCACACAGTTGTGTGTCTTTGAGCAGTTCATTTAAAGAGGGATTGTTTCTTCTCAGAATAATTTGTAGCAGCAACATTGTCAAAAAAACAAAAGATAATGTTAAGAAGTATAATTTAGTTTACCCTATCCTGGAAATCATCTCACGCTTTAGATTCATCTTGCCACTCATTGTCCCAATCCTTGGTAATCACTGGTTTAGACCATGTACAATACACATTTCCATTTCCTGTTTATCCACTGCGACTTTAATATAATATCTGTCTCTATTTTCAGTCTGGAGTTGGATTTGCAGCGCAGCAGGTTAGATCATCTTTCACTTTCTCTTCATGTTACAACCCGGTCTCACGGCAGTTCGTGAAATGGTCATGTTATTTTGATCTATTGATTCGTGTACAGATGTTATCTCACATAGAGCAAAGAAAAAGCAAACCTCACATTCACAGGATGACAAGTTTATTTGTGCCTCTTTTTTTCTGCACAGCTGATGTGATTCTCGACCCCATGACCAACCACCCCTGGCTGCTGCTGTCCGAGAACCAGCGTATGGTGCAGGAGGGCCTCTCAGCGTCCGACCTGCCGTACAGCTCCCAGCGCTTCGACAGCTGGCCCTGTGTGCTGGGCTGGAAGGGCTACAGCAGCGGCCGCCACTACTGGGAGGTGGACATAGCCAACAACGGCCACTGGCGCGTGGGACTGACCACCGCCGACTCCAAGCGCCACGGTCGGTTCCCCATGACCCCAAAGCTGGGCTACTGGACCCTGTGGCGCAGCACGAGCCATTTCTACGTCTGCACCAAGCCGGAGACTCCACTGCCCATCAGCCTCACGCCTCGACGTATGGGTATCTACTTAGACTACGAAGAGGGCCAGATCTCCTTCTACAACGCAGAAACAAAGTCCCACATCTACACCTTCACTGAAAACTTCAGAGGGAAGCTGTACCCTCTGTTCGCCCCGCTGGATGGTCGCACACGCATGACCATACAGGATACAAATACTGACGGCGATGAGCCTTAAAAACTCTTTTTGGACGCTTGGTAGAATGCACTTTGACTTGAACAAAAATTGCATTGACCAAAAAAATACTGAAACAAAATCTGCACTAAGATGAAGATTTCTATGAAAACTGGTATCATCAGTTAGATTTTAAATTCATTGGAAAGCACAAGCTCTGACTTTATCAAAGTGCTGATGATATTGTTAATATACTGTATGTATCTGATCATATCTCAGATCACACCACTCTAAAAATAGAAAGTAAAAATCTGCAATGATATAAGTGGAGATTTTTTATCAGACCGCGAGAAACAAAAACATTTGAAAACTCAACTTTGAGTAAATATAAAAGTATTTATTTAAATAAATTCATATGTATGTGTCGACTTGAAAGTCTGAACACATTCTGCATCTACATACATGAATGCACTTTATTATGCACTTTCCGGTATGCACATAATCAACATTTCAAATACATATGTTGTCTTTCATGCTTATCTTGGACTTTTTTCATCACATTACACTGTTTCTCAAAGATATTTCAGATTCCACCCACATATCAACTACATGTACATGTAAAAATGTAAAGCTCTTCAATAAAAGTTCTTTGGACAAAGGTCTCCTGCAAAGCTGATTTATCCATATATATATCCCCTTATTATCCCCTTAAATAACTTTGCATGACTAAGTGTAGCTGATGTGGGAGCGCCAAATTCTGTAACAATATCAAATCTTTGGTATGAAGATATATAAAACGTGTGTAGATGTGTGTTAGGAGTCTCTCTTACAAGCCCAGGGTCCATAAACCTCACAGCTGGCAGCAAAGAGACTTCCACCTCCTCTCAGGTCTTCACAGTTCCTGTGATCAGCATCCCACTCCACCGTTACCCTGCAAAACACACGTGTATGAAATACTCATACAGTATATATATATATATATATATATATATATATACTTGTACTATATTGTTGTAATAAAAGCAAATTGAACTAAAATGTTATGAGGTTTGTGTTTTAATCTTCAAGAAAATACACAAATAGGTCAAAACCGTGTTTTCTGTCGATATTTCTTAGATACATCATTCGGTTTTGTATTTTACCTGACTCGAACACTGAAATCCCCCTCGGGATAAATAAAATGAGCTCTCTGTACTGCTTCTTCACAAATAAATGTCTAAAATTGGATACATCATTATTTTACTGCGTTACAGATAGAGCCACAAATGTTTTTTTTTGTATTTATTGATCATTAGCAGACTTAGTTTCTTCCCAGTGCATGCTACCAAAATGATGCCTTTTAATTAAGTAGATTCAGTAGAAGAAAAGTAGGATAATAGTGAAGTAGGCAACACTCAGTTATCTTGTCTATCAGCAATAAAGTGCTGAATGTCCCAAAAGCTTCTCCAGCTATATGAAAAATGTAAATGATTCTCTTTGGTCCCCCAAAGTCAATCCCTATTGTAAAAAACATCTTGGCTCCAGGTCTAAAAATGTTATACCAGCAGTCAGAATATTTGACAGTGACCATCTATTTGAAAAACATTAAAGTAATGTTATCAGATGAGGAGCATCTACAAAAATAGGGTTATACTACTTATTTCTTCTGATTATTGTAATTCATTGTATTCAGGCTTAAGCCAAAAGACATCAAGCCTTCAGCTTGTATAAAATGCAGCTGAGCTTTTAATACTAAAAGACGAGATCGTATCAGCCCTGTTTTAGCCTCTCCTCACTGGTTACCAGGAAGTTAGTTTTAAGATTTTTACAGAATGCTTTAAGAGTACCTCCATTTATAAAGACAACTCTCATTCACATTTGTTAAATGTGCCAGTGTTTGCCAGCTGGGTAATTTTTAACTTTAGTTGATCGGCAAGATGTTTGAGACTACACTTTATGGTTCGGCTCCTAGTTACATTGCAGCTACCCTAAGAGCTGGAGCGCAGCCTTAGATAGGGCTCAGACTGTGCCTAAGGCCCTGCTCAAAACTAAAGTTGTGCAGGCTTTGCAGTCAGGGCCCCTCAGTTGAGGATCTGAGACTTCCAGAATCTTAACACTTTTCAAAACAAAATATTTATATTATGCAAGCATTTTCCAACATTTCTTTAATGTTATTACCTTTTATTTCCATATTACTTTGCATTGTTGGGATAGTTTGTAATTGAGTGTCTGAAATGTTGTCTTTTTAACCACGTAAAGCATTTTGTAACTTCACAGCACTCAGTTTTCATTGATTTCAGTCTCAAACCATCAGGCTGGGTCCAAACTAGCAGCTCAAGGATCCTGCTCTATATCAAGTTTGCAACACATCTTATGGTTCTTTGAGCTACATTCGTCATTTTCATGTAGTCTCAATGACAAGGCAAGGCAAGAGCATTTAAGATACAAATTTATTAAGCTTTACATTTAAAAAGCCACACAATCCAAATTATGGAGTCACTTTAGCTGATGACCTTCTGGCTCCTGTTGAGAGAGCGAGAATTAACAGAATTCCAAAACACAAATAACCAAATTTCAGATAAACCTACCTGGATGCGGTTGTTGAGACATAGTTTAGAAAGTCAGACACTTTCTTTGAGACATCGTTTAGAAAGCTGGATACTTTCTCTGAGACATCGTTTAGAAAGCTGGACACCTTCTTTGAGACATCGTTTAGAAAGCTGGACACTTTCATGTACTGAGCAGAAGACCAGAAAGCAGGGCGGATTGAAATACATCTTTGGGTGCATCTGGTAGCTGACTCTGGTGTTTGAAGTATTTTAGTGGCATTAATGGATACTTTCTCTGAGACACTGTTTGGAAAGCCGGATACGTTCGAGCTTGTGTTTGGAAGGCCAGATGCGTTCCCTGGAAAGCCGGTTACATTCTTTGAGATGGTGTTTGGAAGGCCAGATGCGTTCCCTGGAAAGCCGGTTACATTCTTTGAGATGGTGTTTGGAAGGCCAGATGCGTTCCCTGGAAAGCCGGATACGTTCTTCGAGACTGGGTTTGGAAGGCCAGATGCGTTCTCTGGAAAGCCGGATACGTTCTTTGAGATGGTGTTTGGAAGGCCAGATGCGTTCCCTGGAAAGCCGGATACGTTCTTTGAGATGGTGTTTGGAAGGCCATATGCGTTCTCTGGAAAGCCGGATACGTTCTTTGAGATGGTGTTTGGAAGGCCAGATGCGTTCCCTGAAAAGCTGGATACGTTCTTCGAGACGGTGTTTGGAAGGCCAGATGCATTCCCTGAAAAGCCGGATATGTTCAAGACATTGTTTGGAAAGCCGGATACTTTGATGTACCGAGTAGAAGGCTGGTAAGCAGGTTGAATTGAAACAAGTCTTTGAGTGGACAATTGTGTTTGAAGCATTGTAGTGGGCTTGATGGTGAGACTCAGTAGACCTAGAGTATAGAGACCAAACAGATGTTGGCATGTGATATATTAAGGCTGTTGAGTTTCAGTTTAAAAAAGGGAAAACACCAACCTTCAGTGGCGCGTGCAGAATGCACAATACGGCCGACACCAGCTGCGTCAGACTCAAACCTGAATACTGAGAGAAGTCCAGCCAGAGGATATGTACACTGCATTATCACCCTGCAAGAGAAGAGGGATTTGTTTGCATTTATAAGAAGCTGAGGGAGTGGTAATAGCCAAAATAGTTGGGTTTAAAAATATACCTGTCAAAATTATTGTTGGAGTCCGCTGGAGCATGCAACTTCTTACTGAAGAAAATCTCATTTTCATATGTCACATAGTCGTTTCCAAGCTGGAGAAACGAAGCATTACATGTCGGTGCTCAAATTGCCAGATATAAAAGTAATTTTGTGAATGAGTTCAACAGTTCCATTAGTAAGCAGCAGCAGTACCTTGACTGTGGATCCACAGCTGTTGATTGGAAAAGAGAAGAGAGCCCTGGTGCTGTCCATCTCTTTGGGTCCACAGTTTTTGTTTACCAGGTTGGTTCTAGCAGGAACTCCTTCACTTGTGATAACCAAAGGCAAGTCAGCCACCACAGTTATCCTGCCATCAGCCGAACACACTGTAGAGAAATGAGTTTTAGCACTTGCGTCAACTATATGGAGATCCCACCTGCTCTTACAGTATTAAAAATACATACAATAAAAGCCCTTACCAATGAGTTCAGTAGCAGAGAACTGACAAGTCTTGACAATTGACTTTTGGACCTCCGTTTCATGATACCGCATGAGGAGCTCAAAAGTGCCGAAGAAGCCCTTCAATGTAATGTCCTTAAATTTAAAAAAAATAAAATCCCAGCATATTTACTGGTATCAATTTGTAATCTAACGTCACATTAAAACACAAGTGTTGATTATTCCAGTTAGTCTCCTCTCACCTTGTACTTGTAGCCATGAGTGAAGAGCGGCACCTCGAGCAGCAGTCTCTGGCTATCGTTACTCATGACGTAGCCATGCTTAGCTGCCAGCTCTGATGTCAGCAGCTCTGAGCCAATACTGATCTCCCACAGGTAGTCAATAGGCTGGTGGTCCAGTTTAAAGCTGATGCCAGACTCAGAACAGACAGCATCAAAGGCTGGAGGAGCTGTTAATACATCACAATGAGTTACCCTGCTTCATACACAAGAAGGATTGACCAAGTCTAAAAATAAGGCTAGTGACTTACAGGAATCAGTTAACACCATCAATGATGCTAGTTGGTAAAAAAGCTCATTTTCAGGCAGAACAGTCAGTGTGTAATGGATGTCCAGCCTGTGCTGCATCGTTGCATCTTTGATCAACTGAAGAAAACAGAAAATACACGTTGAGTCAAGCAGGATGAAGTTTCCATGTATAAACCAGCATGACATCTGAAGAGCCAACTGGACAAATAATGCAAAGACCTTTTACCTGCTGCATGACAACAGGGTCATCAAAAGGCACCTTCAGAGTGTAGCCATGGGTGTGGTTGGGAGAAACAACTTTTGTGATGTTGTGGCTGCTTGTATTTGTAAATGGAACTGTAAATTTCTGTCCATTCAAATGAACCGCAGCCAACTCTACGTCTTCAGGGACGTCCCCGAGGTAGACCGTGAATGTGCGCTCCTCAGGAACCGTTCCTGAAATGACAAGCCACTCAGATTACGGTTTCTTCAACTTGGCAAGTGCCTCGTTAGACTTACTGTTTTCAGTGAAAACTGGGCGTGGCAGCAGGGGAGTGGCCAGTGTCCTGTGAATGCGAAGTCTGGTGTCAACATGATCCTCATCCACTGAGATTTGTTCCAAGTAGAGATGAAAGATGTAGAACTCGTAGAGGTTCCCAGACACAATGCTCTGTGAAAGAGTACAATTTATCAGGAATTGTAATTTGCAACTAGATAAGAAGTAGATAACCCTGATTTACAAATTTGAGTGCATCAAATTGCCTCAGACTAATTTGCAACTTTTCCCATCAGTGCCTCCTGACCTTCCTGTATCCTCCTTCAGCATTATAGGGGATGCTAATCTTGACTATGGAGTTGTGCTGCTTCACAGTGTAGCCTCGCTCTTCTGCAACAGGCTGCTCCACAAGTTCACCATTGACTCCAATGTTGACCTGCATCCTGTGTAGACCAGACCCCAATGGATGCAGCACCTCAGGAGTCTCCCACATAATGTAGCCGCTCTTGTCATATGATCCTTTATCTGTGGGATATTTCACCAGTATTAGTTTTATTTGCTGTATGTCAAGGGGAAAAAAGCCACAGCATAAAAGATTGTAATACTGACGCATGGAGCAAGCAGCCACCAGGTCAACCATGATTAAAACCCAGCTTTGTCTGGAGAATAGTGTTGCATGGACCACCTCTACTGGAACACCATTCACCTGAAGGGGGGGGGGGGGGGGGGGGGGGAGAAAAAGACTAAATAAACACCTGCTTTGTACCAAATGCTTTACTGTACAAAACCTCGAAGAATTTCAAAAACCATGGACTAGATGCACTAAACTCTGAATCAGTGGTTTACCTCAGTGCTGAATGAGTCAGGTTGTCCATACGGAGCACGAAATACAAGCCTTCCATCTGTCATGTCAAATGCATATCCATGCTTCTTTGCCGTTTTAAGGCTAATGGGCATCGGCTCCTGCTGCACCCGCTGAACCATCACCTGCCAATCTAAAGTGGCTGAGGGATAGGCCTGAATAAAGCACATTGTTAAACCGCCATTTAATTGTATATACTATTTGATGCATGTTACCCAACTGCAGGTGACAAATTTCCCAGAAGACTATGTCAAACATACGGTTTTGAAAAGAGTATCCCATTCATCCTTTGTTCCAGCTGGACAGGCCACATCACGCCTCACAGACACCTACAGAGAACCCAGGGTTAGTAAACATTTTAAATTACACATATTTTACATAAGATGCAACCAAGCTTACTTCCATGTAGTTGACCTCACAGGTGACCTCTCTGGGAGACCAGGGGAGAGAGGGAGAACAGGTCTTGTTCAAAGCATAGGTGACTTCCTTTCCTTTGTGTATCACAATCAAGTTGAAGTTGAATGTGAACACTTCATCCTCCTGAAATATCCAGTAAAATAAGATTTATTAAAGCAGTGTCCCTGAAAAAAGGACACACATTGTGAGCATAAATAACCCAAAACTGTTTTGTACAGACCTTGTTGTCAGTGTGGCAGCTGAAGTAAGAGGCTCTGAGCTCCACGTGTTCCAATGGAGGTAAAACACTGACACTGTAGCCACACTTTGCTGCATACTGCTCAGTGATGGGGTACACACCTGTCTCATCTGAAAGACAAATCACTAGTTTTGTCTGCTCGAACGTCAATTGTCACTCTTCATTCAGTGAAATATTTGGGTTTAATTGGTCAGATTTACTAAAAGTAAAAACATGCCAGGTCAGTCCTAAGAAATTAGGTTGAAGAGCCACTGTAGCTCAAGAGTGTGATCCCACATGGTTTCTGACCCCTAGTTTGTAATGAAGCTGTGCAGGACTTACCAACAGCCTCAAAGGAAGGTTCATTTCCAGTGAAAAAGAGATCAACGGCTATCATGAAGTAACGATCACGACACTCCATATGAAGACCTTCTGCATGAACAAATGGGTTCAAATCTCAATATATGTGCTAAGGACTAATAGGCATGTGTTTAAGCAGATGTTTTAATTCTTACCATTGGGAATATGATCACATTTTGCAGTTGTCACCACAGACAAGAAAAAGGTCACACTGTTAAGACAAAAATCATGTAGTCAAAATGCATATAGAAATTAAAACCATAAAGTGCACTAATTGCAACCAAGAGCTTGTAAATTGCCATGATCCCACACCTTACCTAAGGCAAAACACAAAAGCCATAGCCACTGATGCGTTGGAAGTGTCTAAAGCTAGCCTAGCTGCTAGCAAACTACACCTGCTAACCAACACAAGCTAAAGTGAACCACTTGCTTGTATATCCTGGCCAAACTGGCACTATGTACTGCTGTCTGCTACACACCAGTTTTTATAAGTCAGTTTCTCTACCCATGAGGGTTAAAGGCAAATCTAACCTCATCAGCTGCAACTGATTGAAAGAAACCTTGATTGCTAATGAGCTACACATGTGGCTGTAACACCTGAGGGCCTCTGGTTGGTCGGTGAATAGCCTGACTTGTAAAAACTGGTGTGTAGCAGACAGCAGCACATAGTTTGGCCAGAATATACAAGCAAGCAAGTGGTTCACTTAAGGTGGTGTTGGTTAGCAGTTGTAGTTTGCTAGCAATTAGGCTAGCTTTAGACATTGCCAACACATCAGCGGCTATGACTTTTGGGTTTTGCCTTAAGTAAGTTTATTTAGTTGTGACACAACCCATTAAGTTTTAATTGTGCTGAAATATTAGCATGCAAGACACATGCTTCTGTCTTACAGTGTTACCTTCTGTGTGGTCAGCTGTAGAATGTGCTAGCTATCCTGATGGTAATTCAAGATTTTTGCTCATTTCACCTACAATAATAAAAACAATGTATATGTAATCTATACATATTTTGACCATAACTTATTCGTGCACACAGGAGATCTTCATATGGAATGTCATGAACGTTGCTTCATGATAGTTGTTGATCTCTCCTTCACTGGGAAGGAACCTCACTTTGAGGCTGTTAAGTCCTGCACAGCTTCACCCTGCTGGGCCATCACTACCTGAAACAGGACTAGGCCAACATGTGCTTTGAGGGTAATAAAGTATTTAAGGACTCTTATATAATTTTTATTCCATTAGTACTGCACCTTCAATCTAATTAACAGGGAAACATTTTTTATTAAGTTACTGGTTTGCTATTTCAGCTCTATACCTTTTACTCTCCAAGGACGGGTTTGGAGTTATTTTTGAGCTGCATTACTCGTGTAATATTTCTCTTCCAGCTGGGACAGGAGTGTACCCCATCACTAAGCAGTATGCAGCAAAGTGTGGCTGCAGTGTATATATATGAGTCTGGCATCAGCTTTAAACTGGACCACCGACCTATTGACTACCTGTGGGAGATCTGTATCATCTCAGAGCTGGCAACTAAGCACGGCTACATCATGAGCAACAAAAGCAAGAGACTGCTGCTCGATGTGCCGCACTTCACTCATGGCTACAAGTACAATGTGAGATGACTAACTGAAAGCATCAGCTTTTATTTGTGCTGTTCGAATGTGGACATCAGTGACTAAGCTGCATGTTTTTTTTTTAGGACATTACTTTGAAGGGCTTCTTCTGGACTTTTGAGCTCCTCGTGCGGGATCATGAAACATTAGAGGTCCAGAGCTCAACTGTCAAGACTTGTCCGTTCTCTACTACTGAACTCATTGGTAAGAACATTCGCTAGAACACATCTCTATACAGTGTGTTTGACTGATGGCAGGATAACTGTGGTGGCTGACTTGTCTCTGGCCTTCACAAGTGAAGGAGTTCCTGCTAGAACCAACCTGGTAGACAAAAACTGCGGACCCAAAGATGGACAGCACCAGGGCTCTATTCTCTTTTCCAATCAACAGCTGTGGATCCACAATTAAGGTCATTCAGAAAATTAAATTTACATCTGGCTACTTGGGGTAGCAGTGGCTCAGAGGTAGAGTGGGGTCAGCCTTCAACCATAAGGTGGCTCCTCCAGCCACATGTCACTAAACCCTGAAGTTGCTCCCCCATATGTGGCTGTCCACTGCTTCTAATCATAGACTGTTAATATTAATATATTAATATACAGTCTATGCTTCTAATACCTAGGAAGGGTTAATTGCAGAGATTGAATTTCACTACTTTGTACTGTAAGAAAGCTTCTTCAATATGTTTAGTTTATTTCATTCAATCACATAGATATACAACATCACATACATAACATAAATGGTTATGAATGGAATGAAATGGAATTCATTGACAATCTCTCTTGAATTGGTTGTTTCATTATTTTTTTTAAAGTGGTTTGGAGTATGATTGCGCTGCACTAAATTTTTCACTTGTTTCTCCAGCTTGGCAAAGAGTGGTGACATATGGAAATGAGATTTTCTCCAGCAAGAAGTTGCGTGCTCTGAAAAATCCAGCTGATTCCAGCAATTATATTAACATGTATATTTTAAGCCCATCTACAGTGGCACTCATGAGTTTATGAACCCATGCTAAATAAATGTCCTTCCTTAAAATACAGGGGGTATAAGTAAGTACGCCCCTCAGTTAAATTCCCAGAAAGGCAGACAAAATTGGTGCCCTTAAATGGTGGATTTTTCCTCTTTTTTTTTTTTTTAATTAAGGCATTAAGATCAATTTCCAAAAGATGATTTTATTTTATTTATTTATTTTTTTAATTCCTCTTTTTAGTCAACTTTAGAACGGGTTCATAAATTTATGAGTGCCACTGTATGTTGTATATTTACACCTCAGCTACTTTTAAATTAAATCTGGAAAAGTAAACTGCAGCTTTGAAACCAGAAAAAAGTTAAGTTAAGCCTGTAACTGTAACATCAGGTGAAGTATGTGGGTCGGTACACAAAGTAGGCTACTGACAAGTTGTAAGAATATCACACTGTGACGCATGTATACAGATAAGCCTGAAAATGAACAAGGTTGTTCTTTAAGTTTGTCGTTTTAATCCTTGCTGTGAACAATTTTAAAGCTCTGCAAACGCTAAACACAAAATCCCAGTTTATTTACACTAGTTGTGGTAGGAGATGCTCTTTATAACTAACCTGGAGGTGTTTTCCTCTTAGCATCATCCTCCTGGTTTCTCAAATCCATGCTCAAATTGATGCTCTTTCTCCTCGAACTTCAACTGTAAGTAAGTAAAGTTTATTTCTATAGCACATTTAAAAACAGCTCGCGCTGACCAAAGTGCTGTACATAGCACATTAGCCACAGGGTAATAAAATAAAAATAAAATAAAATACACGTACAAATCAATGATTTAGGCTAAAAAGGACATTGAAAGACAAACGCTTCATTACAAACATAGCAAGATAAGACAATTAAAATGCCGGGAAGGCCAATGTAAAAAGATGAGTTTTGAGCCTGGCTTTGAATATCACAATTGAAGGGGCATTTCTGATGTCAAGTGGCAGTTGGTTCCACAGCTGAGGGCCAGCAACAGAAAAGGCTCCGTCACCTTTTTGCTTAAGCCGGGACCGTGGGACATAGAGGAGGCCTTGGCTAGAGGATCTGAGGGACCTGGGAGCTACATGAAGATGAATGATATCAGCTATGTAGCTGGGGGCCAGGGCGTGAAGAGCTTTAAAAACCATCAACAGTATTTTAAATTGTATCCTAGACTGGACTGGTCTAGCTGCTGCGTTTTGCACCATCGGAAGCCATGCCACCAGAGTCAGAGGGAGACCAAAGTAGAGAGAGTTACAATAGTCTAAGCGGGAGGTTACGAAGGCGTGGATGACTTTTTCCAGATCATTGTATGACAGAACAGACTTGAGTTTAGAAATTATTCTTAGTTGGTGAAAACTGGTCTTTACAACAGAAGATATTTGTTTCTCCAGGTTAAGATGGAAGTCTAAAATAACACCCAAGTTACGTGCATGGGGTTTAACATAGGGGGCAAGGGGACCAAGGTCAGCAGGGATGGCAGTTTTGGATTTTGAAGGACCAAAGACAATAACTTCAGTTTTGTTATCATTTAACTGAAGAAAATTGTTAGCCATCCAGATTTTTATTTCTTTCAAACAGTCTAAAAGAGGCTGGATTTAAGTGGGATGTACAGTTGGGAGTCTTCTGCATAGAAATGGAATGAAATATTTAATTTTCTGATGATGTTACCTAAGGGGAGCATGTAAAGGCTGAAGTGTACTGGACCCAGAATGGATCCCTGAGGGACACCATAAGACACAGGGGCAAGGGATGAAGAGTACTGGCCTATGGATACTGAGAAAGATCTTTGGTGGAGGTAGGAGTGAAACCAGCTTATAGAGCTGTACACTTAATGCCAACCCACTGTTCAAGACGCTCTAGTAGTGTACCATGGTCTACAGTGTCAAATGCAGTGCTAAGATCCAACAAGACCAGAATGGCATTATCACCTGAGTCAAGAGTGAGCAAAAGGTCATTTGTAGGGATGTCCCGATCAGGTTTTTTTGCCCTCGAGTCCGAGTCATTTGATTTTTGAGTATCTACCGAGTCCCGATCCGATACTTTTATAATATATAAAGAAGAGCGAAAAAACAGATCCAGGATGTTCTTTTTTTTATTTAATTAACCTTATTTTAACATTCAACAACTCTGTTAACAAACAGAGCACTTCTGTGAGGTAGCTTGAACAATCAAGTAATAACATAAATTCTTCACTTTTGGACTTTAGTGCAACAGTAAATATAAAAAAAGTCTAATATAAAAACAAATAACACCTCAGCTTAAAATACCCGGCAGGCATGTAAACAAATAAAAAAATAAAAGTGCCACAGTGTTTGCAAAGCCAGTAATGTGCTTTTAGGAACTGCACTCCTGACTCTTACTGTCTGCAAACATACTCGCGCTTTCCGCTTCAAGCTGCTTCCGTGTTCTACTTTGCCGGCATTTAACCAATCGCGTCTCTGCAACAAAGTGATGTCATGCCGCACGCGTTGCTGTTTGTGTGGAGTCAAAAGGGTCTAACTCTGTGCCACCGCATAACTATAGATGTGTTAAAAAATAATGAATATAGATAGATAGATAGATAGATAGATAGTCCTGATCAGGAGGTCACTTCCGATCGAGTCTGAAACCACGTAATCGAACCCGATTTCCGATCACGTGATCGGATCTGGACATCCCTGGTCATTTGTCACCTTTAACAGGGATGTCTCAGTGCTGTGGCGGGCTTTGAACCCAGATTGAAATGGCTCTAGGATCTCTGTGGAGTTGAGGTATGGAAGCAGCTGCGTTAACACCACCTTCTCCAAAATGGCAGTTTCAATATAGGCCGGAAATTATTATGACACTTTGCATCTAGGTTATGTTTCTTTAGCAACACTTGCTTGTTGACTCAAATTTACACCTTCTCACTTTCACACATTCAGTTGAACATAATGTGCCACCCCATTCCTCATATCACAGCTGTTCTCTTCAACATGGGAGCTCAAAAACAACTGTTCTGAGCCTTAAAGGCTTGTTGCCGGTTAACAGAGGAAGCTGGCTGAGCTTACCGGCAGCTTATATGTGCAGTAACTATTTCTAACAGCACCATCTCAGACCCTGGATGTGTTTTTATGTGCAGCTATACAGCCCAAACCTGGACCTGACATAACAGCAGATACTTATCTGCTGACCTGAACTGATCGATCTGCTGCTTATCTATTGATTATCTTCTCATTATCAAACAAAGCCATCAGGTCAAGGTGATTCTCACATTGGTCTGTAATCAAGTTTGTTTATAAAGGAAGGAGTGTGTGACTTTTCATTTCTCATAGCTGATCAAATTCCCTTTTCTTGTATGGCTATTTTGTTTCTGCTTTTCTTTTATCTGTTCTGTTTTTAGTTATTTTAAAATTAGATTGGAAACTAACAGACAGAGTTGAACATGCTACTTGTTATGTTTGGAAATTAAATATTTTTTTTTTAAAAGAAAAGGGAACTTAGGCCATTTATTGTCTTTATTATCATTATAAATATTTTCTTATTTCAGGAAGCCGTAGAATTGGAGTAAACCTTACACAAACATTGTTATTAGTGTAATAGTATTGCATAGTCCATTCAATAAAGACTTCAAAAAAAGTTGCTGTGATGTGTATTCAGCTGGAAAACTTTGACGGCTGGAACATGTTCAATGAGTTTTAATTTTCACTGAATAACTTATTTCTCACCCTTTCTTCATTATTTAGTTACAACATCAGACCTTTCTTTTCCTGTTGGAAATGGGGCATACATGCAAAACATCAAGGGAAATAAAATGATATAAAACAAATACAAGAGGAAAGCAGCAAAAGTAGAAAATAGATTTCAGTGTTATAGTTTTTTTTTGTTGTGGCATTGTTTTGAAAATTAAAAATATAAAAGAGTCAGAGCAGTCAACTTGTAACTAGATTGAAAATCACAAAATACAACATAATTACTTTATTAATTCTTTTCACTACACACTGTGACTTAATATTTGATTTCCTGAGCAGCAGTATAGTACAAAAAAGTAAACCCAAGACAGAAAACACTAAAATACCTTCACCAATACCAATTGAAAAAACCCAAAGCAACATTATCATCCTTATGTTCCGTTGTTTTAAGTTTCCTGCTTCTTGAGATCCCAGAAGACACTGTTCCCCAACAGCATTTTGAAACGTGCATGCAACTGCAACAAAACACACAAACACAAGCTGTTTATGGACATACATTTTTAAACCAACTGTATTTAAAAGAAAAAAAAAGAAGAAAATTTGCCACTCCTTATCACACAATTTTGAGAAATAAAACTTCCTTTTGCTTATTAAGTTTACCTCCCAAACCCTGTTTTTGTTTTGATCATGTGGTGATTGACGTACCTGCTGAAACACATGTTCCCTTGTGGTGGTTTTATCACAGAGGAGAGGTTCAGCCGAAGAGCACAACATAGACAGGCTGATTTCCCTCATCTCTGCAACTGGGGAACAAACAGAGATTGTGAGATGTGTTAAGAGGAAGTAGGAACAAAGAGGCACACTCTCATCCATGCTGTAAAATTTGCATGTGGAAGATTACATCAACATTTGAACTTGTTGCACAACTCATTTCCAGTAGTACACTATTCAGCTATCTTTCCAAAATGTTTGTGTTGTGTTTCAGTTAAAAAATAAGCATTGGCTGAATATCATAGTCAGCCTCCAAAAAAAAAAAAAAAAGAACTTAGATATGAGAGTTTGCAGCAACCTTTTTCAATGAATAGCCACCAAAGTTATTTAATCGTTTTCAGGTTTACTTATCGTTTGCCTTCTGGGTTTGATTTCTCAAAAACACAGCTTGTGAATGCATTGCTTTTGAACAGCTGACCCTCAAGCGTTTCCTTGTATGCACCTAAATGCATTTTTCTCAAGACCGTTTCAAGTCTATGCCACTTTATTTTTTAGCAAACAGAAACTGACGCCCGCATGAAAAGAAAAGTCTAAAAACTTATGAAGGGATTCTCCTGCATAGAGACATTTTTGGCACCAAAATGATAGAAATTGAGAATTAAAAATAGCTATTTAAATCCTCTCTAAATGTGTTTAAGAGCAATTTACTAAACAACCGTTAAACAAGCAGAACATAAACTTGAATATGAGAGTCAGGCTGTACTGGACTCTCCCATTGATTTATTTAAATATTAATTTTTATTTTTTGAACCAGTTTTGTTAATTGGCATTTTATTTACTCAAGCATAATATACATTTTTGTTTATCAAATTGTCAGAAATAACAGGTAAATGCATAGACCTCTGCCAAATAAGGTTAACACAAACTCTTTGCCTTTACTGTAGGCGGACTGATCATGTTTACTGATGTGAGTAGCTCTCTCCCCCCCCCCCAAAAAAAGGTAACAGTTAGTTGCTGATAGGCTAAAGCATGCAAAACAACCAGTATGGTCTTTTAGGTCTGAGAATCTCACCTGTATAACTTGACACATCTGCTGAGTCACTTGTCTCACTACCGGCCATTGTTCGTACTTCAAAGTTGTACCTGGTCCCTGATTTCAAGCCATCAAACTTGTAGCTGGTGTCGTTAGTAGTAAGAGACCTGCTGTAGACCCAGAAGCTGGAGCTGATTTTCAGAAAGTACATTGCTGTTGGTGCTATGTTATCAGGGGGGTCCCACTGTATGGTGATTTGTTTTTTATCACAGGTGGTTTTGGCATTAGTAGGTGGCCGTGGCTCTGAAAAAAAAAAAGAGAAAATGAGGCAGTGACTTATCAGATTTTCATCAATCCACCAGTCCCTGCAGGGTCCAATTGCTTTCCCCTGCACAAAGGATTCACAGGAAAAGAGGCAGCATGTAATCGAATGTAATTGTTTTTAATTTTATCTCACTGTTTACTAAATCACACCAGTAACCACAGGTGTTGCCAAATCAACACAGATGAAGAAAATACAAGGGACAACTGCCTCATTTCCACTGCATGGTTCAGCTCGACTCGACTCACTTTTGGTACCAGTATTTTGTCCATTTCATTTTCCACTGCAGATAGTAACCAGTGTAGGCGGGATTCTAAAGCCCAGTTCAGACCAAAGATTTGTGATGAGGCAAAACCGTTTTAGAACGTTGCAGGAAAAAGTTTCAGTGGTCTGAACCGGCCCGTCTCAGCTGGACTCAAGCCAGCTGATGGTTTCGCTGCGACTCAGCTGGTTAAGTCACAGAGGCTGGTTTCAGAACGCTGCAGACCGGCTCGTTGCAAGTTCCAATTCGTCTCGTCGCAAATCTTTGGTCTGACCTGGGCGTTAGCTGACTGCCATAGTGCCACGTGAAACTACCGTGACATCATCTTGAATGCGACACTTAGTGGTTTCTTTCATCAGCAACAATGTATACACTTTGTCAGTTGTAAGCTGTAGTCTACCTCCTAGTTTTGCAGGCTGCCATTTTTCATAAATCGGGGTCGAGTAAATAAAAAATGTGCGGTCGTTATTGAGTGTAGCTAAAATATTTAAAAATGGCGAGTAAGTGCAGGATGTTCCGTGTCACGAAAGTGACAATTCTCTCTGACCAATCAGTAGTCTGCAGTGTTTTAACTCCACCTTCTAGTATTGGCTCAGCTGGCTTGGAACCTTGACAGAGGCCCTACCAAACAAAAATTACCACAATTTCTAACATGCAGTGGAAATGCAGCAAAGGCGACTCACTAGTGAAACAGGAGCTTTCCACTGGCAGGCTTTCGAGACTTCCGCTAACGGCGTAGACTTTCACAGTGTAATTGGCTGCAGTCTTCAGTCCATCAAAGAGACACGTAGCTAATGTTAAGTTGCGTGTGACTACTGTTTGGCCATCCAGGTAGAGCTCGACGGTGAAAGAATTACCCCCAGATGACGTCCACGTGGCATTGAGGGAGCGATCTGTTGCAACCAACTTGAGGCCTGAAACCGGTTCAGGAGCTAGGTAGGAGTCACAAAGTCAGATTAATGACATTCAACGCAGCAAGACAGTTTTTATTTTCTGTAAATAAATCATGGATTCTCTATCAACCAACAGGTAGCAGTCAACTGCCAAACAGAGTTACCAGTGTAGGTGACGATGGTCTTTTCTTCTCCCATCAGAGTGCCATTTGTCAGTGCTGTCACACTGACGGTTATCTTGGTGCCAATTGGCAGCCCTGTTACATTCCATTCAGTTACATTCCATTCAGTGTACACTGTTCTGTTAGGAAGAGAAACTGTTACTTGATTTAAATTGCTGCTGGCAGAGGCAACTGTGCATCTCCAGAGTGACTTTTTTTTTTTTTTAAATTAAAGGTAATAACAGTTTATTGAAACTTATTTTTGTATTTTGGGAGATCACTTCTATTCTTATGAAGCACCATCGCTAAAATTCAATTCAGGAGTCAGATGATCACACAGGTTTAAAACAAAACCAGGTTAGACAGACTTATTTGGTTAAGAAAAGGTAGAATTATCCATGAATAACTTACTTACTGTAGGTCGCAAACGCACAGTTTTTCTATGCAATGAGGGATAACTACCAACATTTATGTGCTCACTTTCAGTTTTACCTCCAAAATGAGGGGTTTCAATCATTTCAAGGCAACATAAAATTAGATTTAAAAATGAGATAAGAAATAAAAGTACATTTTAATTTTGTCTAGGCTTAAGTATTTCAGAATTGACAATGGACATTAGTATTCCTCCTCTGGGCACCATGAATGAATATTTAGTTTCCACCAAAGTGGTGGACTGACCGCCAGGCCCACATTGCCATCTCTAGAGCCGGTAGCATGGCTAAAAACAAACATTGCTGTACATATACCTGAATTTAAAAGTAACGTAAGTAGATCTAGAGTATCTATCTACATACTTATTATCATCATCATACGTAGCCTTCCCAAAGAAACCCGTGAATTGTCCCTCAGGTTGCTTCCAGCTAAGCAGCAGTGAGTTTTGTTTATTTTTAGACACCCTCAGCTCCAACACTTTCCCGGGCTCTGAAAGAGAGAACAGACAAGACGAATGGACTCAACATCACTCTGATTACGGACAACCACCCCAATAACAATCTCACAGGTGTCACTGCCTCTGCTGTTTTGAATTTTATATGATGTAAGCAAGAAATGACCAGCTATAAACATTTTCCCCATCTAACACTGAACAAGCTTTGTATGTGCTCTCACTGGTCTCATTTATACAGTGTACTTACTGTTAAAATCCTTGCATTATAATCCTTTTATTTGTATAAAGTTTTATGCGGTCTAAACTCACTGGTGTATGTACTGGTGTTGTATCCTTCACTCAATGTGTCACTGACTACTGAATGGACGGTGAATGTGTAAAGGTTTCCAGGTATCAAGCTGCCGACTTCTTTGCTCTCTGTGTCACTTTGGATCTGCTGACCATCCTGGACCGTAATAAGATAGAAATCCAGGTTTCCATCTGGTTTGTCCCACCTCAGGAAGACAGAGGTTTTTGTCACGTTGGTGACTGAGAGGTTTTCCACTTTGTTCGGTTCTGAAAGAAAGGATAGATATAATCAGGGTTACAAGTGTTTGTATTATTACTACTGTGGCATTATTACTACTGTGGCTCAGGTGGTAGAGCGGTCTCCTGCCAATCGGAAGGTTGGTGGCTTGATCCCTGGCCCTGCCTGCAGTCCCATGTTGAAGTGTGCTTAAGCAAGACACTGAACCCCGAATTGCTCCCGATGCTGTGCCATCGGAGTGTAAATGTGTGAATGTTTAACTGATGAGCAGGTGGCACCTTGTACGGCAGCCTCGGCCACAGTGTGTAAATGTATGTGAATGGTTCCTGTACTATATAAAAGCTTTGAGTAGTCGTTAAAACTAAAAAAGCGCTATATAAATAGTCTATTGTGTATTTTACTATAAGATCCGTAGTTGAGATACACCTGATGGATTGTGGGTAACTTTAGAGTCCGTTGTTGGTGTTAGCCATGGTGCTACAAAGACATGCTGTTAGACTAATAAAAGGTTCATATTCCGTCGTAGTCTGGCTTATCGTTATATCTACATGTAGTAACAAAAAACAGTGAAGAATATAACAGTGCATTGACATCTACTCGGGCTCATTACTTTCTTGTTTTGTGTACTCATTTATCAGTGTGTATTTTAAATCATAAAGCAACAATGGTAATCTGGCTTGAAAATAATCTGCATGAAAGTTGGATTATGAAAACACTATGATGATGCCTTTTCTCCTCGTTTTACTCCTCACTTACTATTATTAAAAGCAAAATCTGAGCTGACAATAGGACCTTGTTTACCATAAACAGTGATCAGTGTCCTCTCACAGCAAAAAAGTAATCTAAATAAAGCTTTATTTTAATGCAGTCAGATTTTACAGGAGGAAAACTCACTGGTGTAGAATGTGACCTTCTGCGGGTTGAGCTCTCTCTCACATTTAACCGGGAACACCTGGACTGAGTAGCCAGTGCCTGCTGTCAGGTTGACAAGGTCATGGGTCAAATTAGAAGTCGTGAATTCTGTCAGGTTTTTGTCCACTTTCAACTCTATGCGGTAATGGCTGATGTTACCAGGCCCGGGTAGCCATGTTAAAAAGGCGCTCTCAGACGTCTTGTTGGTCACGTTGACTTGGCCCAAGAAACGATCTGCGGTGGAAATAAGGGGAAGATTGTTAATTGGCAAAGAATTTTAGATATCCAGGAAGGTAAAAATACACTGAAAATGACTAAGGTTGCAAAATGGGGTGTATCATTCTGAATGTGTATATTAGACTATAACATTTTAGTGTGTAAACAAATCTCATAAGAATACATAAGGTATCAAATAACAATTCCCATATTGTCCTAGATGTAAGAGCAAAGAAGGAACATTTATGCATTTTTAATTTCAATGAAGCAATGTTTGAGGTGGATTTAAGTCTGTGGTTGTATCTTTTAAAACAACATGCCTGATCTTTTTCTAGATAACAGAAAATGTATATTATTTATTTATAAATCTGGGTGGGGAAAGTGAAAGAGTAGCGCTTGTCCCTCCCTCATTACCACCACTGATGTGCCCTTGAGAAAGGCCCTTAACCCCAACCGCTCCAGTGGAGCTGCTCAGTGGCCAGCAGATCAGAATGTGGCTGTACTGGGCAGCTTCCAGGTATGAATGTGGAACTGTGTGAATGTGATCAGGGCGTTCCTGCAAAAGATTCAGTGAACCTTCCCTGAATAAATAAAAGGTTAAATATCGCTTGTTTTGCAAAGAAATATTCTTTATATTATATTCTATATTCTTATTCTTTTTCACAACAATTTTTTACTCTTTCAACAGTTAAATATTTTTTATTAATTATCACAATTGTTATAAGAAGCTCTAGAGAGAGGTAAAACTGTGGTCATATTTTTCTTCTTTCATATTTGAAAAAAACTACAGTACATTTTTAGATTTCTCCAAATCTACAGGGGATGCGGAATTGTTACATGTGACAACCTATGTTTTATCTTATTACATTTTTTTGGAGGGTTTTGGAGGTAGGTATGGATGGGAATGGCATCTTAGATTGATGAGAGCGTGCCGTAAGGCACGGCAGCTTTATTTGTATAGCACATTTCAGCAACAAGGCAATTCAAAGTGCTTCACATAAAACAAAAAAAATGTATAATAATATAAATTGTATCATACATTACAGAGACTAATACAATACGTTTATCTAGACCAAATAATGGAAATAAAATCATTGGCTGAATTTAAAATGTTGCCTTAAAACGGGTCACTTCCTTAAATAAATGAAGTTGCTGTGTCATGAACAAAACTTGGTGATGGTCTCAGTTTGTGGGGTGAAACCTTAAAATATTTAAATAATTAATATTGAATTAGTAATGAATCTAAGAAAAAAAATGGCACAGGATACCTTTACTGACCAACTCACTGTGTGTAGTTGTATTATTTTTGTATGTTATAAGTACTGCTTACGGCGACAAACAGACTTTATTTCTATTCATTTTGAGAAGAAAAGCTACTGTTCGGGTGCAGTGCGACGGGTAACACCTTACAGTTGCCCTGCACAAGTCATCTATAGTAGTTATGTTTGGAGTGTCTGAGATCTAAAATCATAGGGCCAACAACAAAGGGGCTTTAAATGAGTCCTACCGTCATAACATATGTAAGGCAGGAGCTCCGAACAGCTCTTTTCAACCCAAGCCCCAAAGCTGAGCATGGCCACACAAGAGTCTTCAATGTAGTTAACATCAGTCTCGGGGACAAGCAGCATAGGTGATGGCACACATTCTGCTTCTCCTGGGATCCTGGGCGTTGCAGTGGGTGGAGTGTTTTGGGTGGTAGCATTCCAGAGTCTATTAAAGTCCGTCACAGTATGGTTTGTGATGTCGGTGAAACTACTCATGTCAGTCGTGTTTGTCACACCTGAGGTTGTAAAGTTTGTGAATGTGGTGAAGCTTGTCTTTCCTGGGGTAGTCATTGCTGGGTTGGTGCATTGGCAGCAGTATGGTTTTAGGGTGGATTTAAACCTAGGTGAACCAGGGTACCAGTTCTGGAAGATGAGAGGATCCCCGTTGGCCCAGCGGGACCAGGACATACTGCGGTTGCCGGTGCAGTAGAAGTACTTGCGGAGGCCGACCCAGGTGAGATTCTGGGAGAGGTTTTGGATGTTTTGGATGTTTTGTGGAGTCAGTGTCACCAGCTCTTTGAAACAGACCTGACAAGACGTGAAAGACGACAGTCAATCTTTAACAGTAGATCTGGTGTGTACCGAGTAGAGCCCGACCGATATATATCAACGGGCCAATATTATCGGACAATATTAGGCGTTTTCCAAACTATCGGTATCGGCATTTCTAATGGCCGATAAATGAATATTTAAAAAATAAAATAAAATAAAATAATATATATATATATATATATATATTGATTAGGGTCTAGGTAGTTGTGACATCCTAAAATGACTATCAATATTTATGATTTATACAAAAATGGTAATAACCGAGCAACTGCGGCATATTGGCGTAAGGTGCTTTCAACAGTCCAAAACTCAGTTTCTCATTGGTTTAAACTGAAAGCACACACAATTTCAAATCCGACGGTGTGGCACATGCAATTATAAGCATTAATCTCACTAATTAAATCCAAACTACAATGTGCGTGAGAGCAACGTGGAAGTAAATTTTCCAATTACAAGCTCTGAATACAATACCAGTTTTAATTTGACAACGGTATTATTACATGCTGCTTCAAACACACGTGCCTTACCAATTAAAAATCACAACCTCTTCGGTATTTTTCACAGTCCAGCCTGATATGTTTCAGCCTCTTTTTGGACATTAAACTGGGCTCATGTTGTACCTGACAGTGTGTCCTGGCGTCATCCCAGGTGAGAGTATCCGGAAGAAGGAAGTAGTCTTGCTCTGAAGCGCTGCACATCAACACCAGAGCTGAAGAGAAACATACAGACAGGTGATTGGTTGTTTGTCGACACAAGTTTTAAGTTTGTCAAGTCACGGATCCGTTCTGAGAGATGCCATGACGATTTCTTGCCATTACAAGCCCAAGGTGACATCTTTAATTTGCATGCTTTGTCCAAACAACTGACCAAAATCCAAAGACATTCAATTTATTATGATATAAAAGGAAAGGGGTTTTGCTGGAAAATGTAATAAAATGATTAATGGACTATCTAAACAATTGCAGATTTACATTTATTTTGATCAACCAATCGATTAATGGCTTTGGCTCTATACACAACCCAGAGTAATCTATCAATATCTAACCAAATGTCTGCAGTTAAGCCGCAAAACAGAATATACTGTACCTCTGTTTCCTCAAGTTATTTAGTTTTCAGACCTGGCAGTCATATTTTAGATACAGCTGACAGTAAACTTCAGATCAAAATATTCAGTTCTTTTTATTAAGAGTTATGACATAACTAAGCAGTTTGCATGAAACATGCTTTCACAAACGTATGTATTTAGCTTTCCAAATAGATTTCGATCAATCAATGATAATCATTGGCTGCAGCTTTAATTCTTTTTCTTCAACTTAAAAAAAAAAAAAATGCAGGACTTATTTTGCAGGTGAATACCATAAAAAAAAATACTCACCCCAAGAAAGTAAGATAAGGACTTTATCCTGGAGAGATTCCTTTCCCATGTTTGATTCCTGTAGAGACTAGATTCAGGGCAGCTTTATGAAATTTCACCAGAGGACAGCCACTGGAAAATTTTGATCTAAAAAAAGTAGGAGCCAAATGAAATCCATTTAAACTAACTTAAGTTTAACTAATACTGTGCATATGCACTACTCACCCAATCTACAGATTAATCCTGTGACCAGCTTCTCTCAACAGAAGGAAATGATCTCTCAGTATGAGACACAAAATAACACCCATTCCAGAAGATCAAACAACAGCACATTTGACTGGCAACACAAGACTCCATTCAACACAAGGAAATTAATAACTTTGGATGCTGCTGGTTTTGCATCCATCTCCCAAACATGCAAAGTACTTAAAGGGGGTGGGGGGGGGGATGATGTAAAAATAAAAGAGGAGGAGGAAGAAGAAGTGGAATAAACTGGCGGGCAGCAAAGACAGAAAACATTTGCGTGTGTTATATACTGAAACAGACACAAGAACAATTTTACATTACGCATTTATTTTGGCTGAACGCGTTGAGTAACAAAATGCAAAGTAGTACAAAAAAAGCCATGAAAAAAATGACAATAAAAAATATAGAAAGATTAACCTCTTATACAAAACTAAGTTCCCAAAATAATCTACGGAAATACAACAAAGAAATGCCTTTAAGTATACTTTTTTTTGGCAGTGTGAAAACAAAGAGTTAAATTGGCTGACAGTGAATAGACACATCAAACTGAAGTGCTGATTACAGTCGGTGACACACTGCAGGGTCTGTGGTTGAGGCCCAAAATTAAAACATAAAATCACATCACATTTTATCAGTTTAGCACAGGCAGTAGTTTCTGATATATTAACGGAGTGGCTTACGCCTCATAATTGTTGCTGTTCTTGTTATATTGCCTCCCTAAGTATTTTTTTTGCACATTTGTCCAAATCGTCCTGTATTTCTGTCAAAATTCCTCTTTTGCTATTTTTGTCAGCTCTTTGCTGTATATAAAAAGTTACAAATACTAAAAGTTGATTAGCTTTTGGGGTGATCCAGCCAGCCCCTCATCTACCAAATCTACAGTTCCATTTTCACAAAAATCATAACCGTACATGTTCCCTGCAAGCGGATTCACCATTAAAAAGGCAAGGCCGCTGATGTCACACAGATACTTAGAAATAAACAGGGATAAAATGTATTAATTAAAAAAAAAAAAAAAAAAAAAAAACACTAAACTGAGTTTTCCATGCAGACGGAATTACAGGCAGTCTTTATTCTGGCCTGTGTTTCTAACATTCATTTTTATGTTTGCTTGCATAGGACATCTAAATCAGAACTTAACCATTTGGGCCCATCAAACTTTCTCAATCAGACACCCAAAAAGAGAGTAATACAGCAACATTAATGGAGGTAAACATCCATTCCAGTTTTACAAGCTTGACTTTAAACAAATGGCAGTGACTTGTAGCATGATCCTTTGCAAAATGGAATCATTAAAACTCACATGAAAACCCCTGCATTAACACTGATTAAATATAGCCCCTCCTAATTTTAAGTCCTACCCCGATATCCTGTTTCATGCAAAGTATTGTATTTAAATGCAATAAGGGTATTGAGGAGGAGGCAGAGCTGCTAACCGTATATAATGCTCTTCTCTGCATAATCTAGTAAACCTTTATTAATTTGCTAACGTAAAAAACTGCATAACTGTACAGAACTTGCAGCACAGTTATTGAAAGTTTTTTCTGGTGTACGGAGGAAGGAGGTGATTTGGGGTTTCGATGATGTGCCTGAAATACACCCGATGGCTTGGAGGGAGAATGAGGGGACATTCGTTCTCCTGATCAAGGCAACAAGCTTCTTAGTCGCTGTCACTCCTCTCTCCTCTTTGCAGGACTCTCTTTCCGCTGGAAGGCAGCGCAAACTCATGTTTCACAGAAACCTTGGTCTTGGTTTTGCTGTGGAGAGAAAGCCAGTGTGTCAGTAATTAAGCAGGTGTGACAGATTTGGTGTATTTGAAATGTTTTTTTTTTTTTATGACAATAGCCTCAGTTGACCTGCGGTAGGTGGGTTTCACTTTTAACATTCTACACAGTGACCTCTAGTGGCAGGCAATCTTTATAAGACAGCCATGGAGTTGAGGATCAAAACCAGTTACACCCCCTTTTCACCTGGTAGTAAGATCCCATCTGAGTGATCGGATCACAAGAAGTACAGGTGAAAACACTCTCAGGAAGCATTGAGATCGGACAGCAAAAAACGCATTTGGAGAGGGTTAGTCCACATTCTAATATTAGTGAGAACTGGAATGTGTCCTGCGCCCACATTAAAGACTGCCTACTTAACTGTGAACAGAACTACCTACTGATTCAAAGTCTTCTTCATGTCGCAGAAACCACTGAGTGAATCGTATGTGTTTGGGATGTTATCATCATATACCGTTAGTGATGTGTCAGTGTTTTTGATCCAGTGCAGCCTGCTCTTACATCCCCAGCTGTCGGGGCTCTCGGCAGCGCTGTTGCCTTGAAAATAACTATTTGTTTCATAAAGTGTCCCGAATTCACAAATATGTAGGACATTACTACAAACATACTGCTTTTATGTCGTCTCCTTCTGTTATTTATTAGTCTCTCATTACCAGAGCTACAGAGCTGTCTGGAGTTGACGATGAAATCAGTGGTCAAAGCAGCGGCTGTGAAACGGTTTCACTTCTATCACTAAGTTCTTCACAATAAAAGCCCCGTTATTTTGGTATTTGATAGGGATGGAACGGTACACAGACGTCACGGTTCGGTTCATACCTCGGTTCAGTACAATGGAGGGAAAAGCAAAACAAAAATGCAGAAGGCAATTTTTTTTTTTTTTTATAAATTGTGCATGTCTCAGGCTGTACCACCAAGTGTCATACAGTCTCTCCCCTGAGCTAGCTGCAACAGCCTGTACCTGCCCACAATAAGTACCCCACATCATCTCCAGACTCCATCTGTAACTTGTAAACAAAATAAGAATCAGCTATAAAACTGAAAATACAGTATCTCTGCAAAGACAAACTAAATTACCTGATTAATGCGACGTTATCATGACGTCTCCCGGCCATTTTTCACCGCAGAAAGACACTCCCTGCCTGACGCTGGAAACGTAACACTAATCTACAACAGCAGTCTCATCCACCATGCTCTCGTAGGGCTGGGCGATATGGAGAAAATCAGATATCACGATATTCTTGACCAAATATCTCGATCTCGATATTGCGGCGATATTCTCGGGTTGACAATTGGTGCTTTAACAAAATATCTTCACACTTAGATTTTAGATAAATAACCATCAGTAATGTGGACATAATGTCTAATTGGGGAAAAGGCAAATAATAGAACGGCTAGAACAGTCTGGTAAGATCAGAAAATGACATCACTTTACTGTAAGGCAGCCTTTAAAACCAGGAAAAGACAACACTTATATCATATTACGATATCCAAAATCTAAGACGATATCTAGTCTCATATCACGATATCGATTTATCGCCCAGCCCTACGCTCTCGCCTGTACTACTGGAACTGACTGGGAAACCAAAGTTTTCCCAAACCTGCGATCTTAAAGAGGCCGGCGGGTCCTCTAACTCTTGTGGGTCGCCACCACTCGCCATACTCGTCCTTAGTGCTGCTATCTCCGACTCACTAAAACTGCATACATAGGTGGAGCTCAGCTACATCGGCTGTGCGTCACATTATATTAGTTCCGCATTACATTAATTAATTTGCACGCAAGTTTTATTAATTTCCACCCCTAGTATTTGAATGCTTTTATTATGAAGCAGCAAAATCAGGAAATGTTTGGTCTTCATCAGCAGTAACGTAACGCGACTCCTAGCGAACGTGAAATGTAAAATAAAGCAGATATAATATGTACTTAACTTTAAACCAGAGATTCACTTTGAAGCTACAAACGTACTGGGAGCTGAACACACAAAAAAAAAAAAAAAACGGCTCCCGCCGCCCATCATCCTTATGTCGGCACTCTTTTATATACAGTCTATAGTCGGCACACAGACTGTGAGCAGAAATTTTTCACTTGATTTATGTGAAAGTAACAATTGACACAGCCACACACACACAGTACGCATTCTACTGACCGGTGAAAACACACACACCTGGAGTTGACCACTTGTGATCCAATCATTTAGGACAGATATTTAGAACCAGGTCAGAACAGGCCCCGAGAGATATGTTCATGACCGCGGGGGTTTAAAATCTCAACTGTAGCCAAGCCATTGACAGAGTGGCAGCCTAAATGTACGGACCATGTTGAGATATTCTTGAAGAATTAACTTACA
This sequence comes from Zingel zingel, assembly GCA_023566125.1. Taxonomy (NCBI): domain Eukaryota; kingdom Metazoa; phylum Chordata; class Actinopteri; order Perciformes; family Percidae; genus Zingel; species Zingel zingel. The sequence goes on along the minus strand of CM042336.1, from coordinate 14,083,967 downwards.
AGTTACGCCCACTGAAAGTGCTTTAAACGGTTTTGTTTTAAAAGGACACCCTTCTTACCTTTCTTTGTCCAGCAACTCCAGACCATCATTGATTTTCTTAAGCATTTCATAACGCTCGCGGCCACGAACCTGTAGGAGAGATCAAAGGGTAATTAATCAAACAGAATGAAACATATTGTAAAGACGTCCAGCTTTATAACAGTATGTATCTTTACTTACATGCAAAGCATACACCTCCTTATCCTCCTCCTCTGCACTGGAGGCAGACTTGGACTTCTTCACAGAAGTGGCGTCAGGAGCCCGAGGTGAAGGCACAGCCGGCACGCTCTCTAAAGAAACAAAAGTGAAGTTAGCATGGGAAAAAGCAAGCAGGGACGGAAAGTGAAATCTAAAGTAATGCAGCAAAACTTACTACGTTTTTTAGTTTGTTTGGTGCCGTTCTGCACCTTAGTGCTATTTTCTTCCTCAGTTTTACGGTCCCTGCCAGGACATGCACAGACACGCACCTCAAAGCACATCCGGCCCAAAACAAGTCCCCTACGAAGGAGATGAACAGAAGTAAGGGGCAGAATGCTTTCCTAGGCAGCACAAAGAAATGAAGATCTAATAGAAACAGTAATTTCCGACTTAAAAAAAAAGGGCATTTTTAGCCAGAATGCACACAACGGGTAAACTTGTCTTCATACCCAGAAGAAACATTTACACTCCCACTGACCCACTCACATCTGTTAAAAGAGAAGCAAGACTTACTCTGGAGTCTCGAGGGTCAGGATGGTGAGGATGGGTCTGCGGTTCATGCCCCCCATGCAGGAACTGTTGCACATATAGCTGAGCAGGATGGTTGTTATCTCTGAACCCAACTGAAACAGGAAAGTAGAACAATTTATATTTACTGCTGGTTGAAGTGTATACAATCAGGGAAAAGGGGCAACTTTACTTATTTTCCCAAAGTCGTTCATTGACTCTTCTGGGTGTCTAAATTAGAGCTTAGATTGGGCCCCCCCAAAAAAAAAATCAAAAAAAAAAATCAAGCCCCCTGGAACCATATAGGAGATTTTCTTGTCTCGATCACCTAATTAATATTGTCCTTCGGCACGGTCTGCATGCTGACGCACTGGCCGACAACAGTGCTGCAGAAAGGGGGAGACACGATGTAGCACAGTTTACCTCAAAGTTAATTCTCCTGTTTTTCGTTTTTTTCCCTTACATCTTCAAGCTCCATGTTGCACTTAAGATAAACAATACAGCACACAGCAGGCCCGGTGTGATGCGTGCGAGAGGAGGAGACTCCGCGCATGACACGTGCTGCATTTTGTAACTGCAGCCTAACTTTTGTACAGATTTGTTTTTTCACATTTCTGATTATGGCATAGATTTCTCCCCACCCAATTAGGCAAAAAAGGTAATGGATAAAAAATAAATAAAAATAAAATTTAAAAAAATGCTTGATCAAGGGCCCGGTCCGAGGATAGTGGTGGAAAATAACGGCCCGGGGTCGGGCAGAGAATCTAAACTCTAGTCTAAATGCAGCCATTTTTTATTTGGGAAACACATTAATAGATAGTTTTACAATTTCTGTACTTTATGGACATGTACTATAATGACACTGATCACATACTCACATAGAAAACTCTTGAAGGTCACATATTAGGAAATGTGAATGGGTAAAAATAACTGCTGTAGTTGACAAGTTCCCCCTCAGACAGATCGAGTGGGGCAGTCATACCTGTGGAGGCTCGTAAGGGACGGTCACACTCTGCCTCTTTGTGTGCGGATCTTCAAAATACTGAGCTCTCTGGCTGCCCTCCACTCTGATCAGATGGCTGCGATGCTCCGCACCTAAACGGAAAAAATAGATTTGTTTTTTTAATCTGATTCTTTAAGCAAAGACAAACATTCTTCCACTGTACATACAAAGCAATTTTTCACTAAAACATTTCCCTTACAGTCCTCATTCTGGTGATGGGGACATCTGCGGACTACTTCCGCCACATGTTCAGTCTTCTTATAAACCGCTGTGGCCCTGAGGACAGCACCCGGAGGAAGCTCCTTGCTCACTAGCACTTCAACTGGGCTGGTCTTTGCCAGCTGGCAATACAGCTTGTTCAGAAGCTCTGAATACTGACAGAGCACAGGGAGAAAGACATACACATTGTTATCAGCAACAGAGCTTTGAGTACATTATGCCAAGCGCTGGCCTGAGATCTGTCTCGGAAAAATCGAGAGCACCATTTTAAAGACTCAACCCTTGTGTTGACTTTGGGTCACATTGGCCCGTTTTAAATCTTCGTTTTATATCAGAAAATATTGGACGTAGAAATAAGCGCTGAAAATGTGTAGAAGAAAAATTTAAAATGTTGGAAAAAGCAAAAACAAATTGTGAAAAAAAAGGAGTCACAAATGTCAAAACAAAGACAACACAAGGGTTGAAGTCAAACACTATTCTGAACGTTTCATTAAAATTTGTTCAACTACTCTTTCTTCTCTAAAAGAAAAACAAACTACATGTTAAGTTCTTCAAATAAGTAAAGCCAGGTATGTCAAATTAAGACATTTTTACCTTGCTTGTGTTTTTAACCCATTCTGTGCTGGAGGAAGACCGCGCAGGAACATGTCCCGTCATGTCAGAGCCATGCTTTACAACCAGACAGCACCTCTTCCACAGAGCAGAGCACAAGTTGCAGGGGGCGGGGGTTTCATGGCAGAGCACCCTAACCTCAACTAAACTGACCAACTGCAGTGCACTGCTGGGTGAGTCACAGTGGAAACATTAATGCCATTGGCTCTTCAAACGCAGTGACTAACTCAAATTTAGCGAATCGTCACAATGAATAAGATTCCACATGAATGCCACCATGAGAAATACGAAAGAATGGATTTTTAAGGAGACGCAAAGGTAAGATAATAACTGTCTATTCACAACTTTTTCAATGTTTTACACATTTTAATTTTGTGGGTGATAAAATGATTTAAAAAAAGTGATTTTACTATAGCAAAATCTTTTTAATTTCCAAAACTCAAAGTTTGAAAATTCTGTATAGTTACTTCGGATTTAATTTTGTGAATTAAATCAGTACTGAAGCAGAGTTTCTGTATGAATCACATGCTATGGATGGAAGAAACTGAGCAGTGAATGGCGAACTCAGCAGCTGTAGAAATCTCTTTCGTCTCCCACAAAAAGGGGCTCCAACTTTTGCTCCTTGCCATGTTTGGTTGCAGGATAATCTGCTGCAAATCCTGTCGAACTTCAACATTTTGTGGTCCTACGTTTGGATTCTGTTTAATTCAGTTAAAATAATACACTATGTGCCGTAAGTACAGATTTCTGTAGCTGAATTTGAAAGAAATTTGTCTTACATTGTTTAGAACAGATATCATTCAAGTTATCCGATACATATTGTATATTGAAATTAGCGGCAACACATTTACAAGACACAAACAATGAGAGAAATCAACACGTTTTGAGATCTTAGGCCCGGGATTACTTACAGTGGAAGTGACGGACTTGGCTGTGCCAGATTGCTGAAAGCGAAGCTGGAAGCCAAACTCCCCTGGATAGTCGGTCGTAACAGGGACGGTGGAGGCCGGGGGAGTAACACCGTCTTTGGTGGAAATCTCGGGGGGGAACTCAAACAGATTTTCATCAAACCCCGCGGCCAGCACATGTTCGTCAATGAGCTGTAATAGGAGGGATTTGAGAGAGTCATTCTGCCTCTATACATAAAGAAATTCAGATTAAAGTTACCATTATATGAATATTGACCAATATCCAGCAGGAAGCTTTCCTGCTGCAATTTAACTTACTGTGTTCAATAGAGGCATGCTTACCATCATTTCCATATGTCCATCTGTTTTCCATGCTTCAGTCCCATTATTCACTGTGGGAATCCCATTATTCACTGTGGGAATAGTGGAGATGGAGGGAGTTAGCCTGCAAAAACAAACGTACACAAAAAGGTTAGCTTGTTTTTCTGACCTAAAACTGGCATTTTTAAAATGTCATCTACTATTAAAACACAACTTACACAGTCTCCCACAGCTCTCTGAAGGAGTCCTGGCTCAGCGGCAGGTTATGGCTCAGACTGTCAAACCCTTGCTCCTCCATCGTTTGTTTCCCCTCCTTCCACGGCTGAGAACCAAAAATAGGAAGAGACCAGAGTGCTGTGTGGGGATCAACAGGAAGTAAGTGTTAAACTGATGACATACGTAAAAACTCGCTCTCTACTAAACTCTCCATTTGACTAGTTCCATGGTTATCAAGTATGGCTAACAATTATTTTATTATCAATTTATTTGTCTACTTTTTAGATAATAATGGTTTGGCCCAAAAAATGTTAGAAAATAGTGAAAATAACCACCACAATTTTAAAGAGCGCACATTGATGTTTTCAAAATAGGGGTGCACGATGTGAAGAAAATTATTAATAAAGTTGTTTAATGTCACAATAATGATATTACTTGCGATAAATAAAACATTCAAGTTTACTCAGTTATGCCTTTCTGTTGCTTTCAGTGTAATGCTAAAATACAAGAAACTGTTAAATAAAAAAAAAACTGAACACAATAGGCACCATGATATAAAAATTATTGTTGCATTTTAAAGTGCCGTCTAACACTATTTTTCTTCGGGCATTTCTGCCTTTAATGATAGGACAGCTATGAAAGGAGGGAGGGAGAGAGAGAGAGAGAGAGAGAGAGAGAGAGAGAGAGAGAGACAGAGAGACAGAGAGACAGAGACGCAGGAAATCGTCACAGATCGGACTCGAACCCTGGACCAACTGCATCGAGGCATAAACCTGTCTGTGTGTGTGTGTGTGTGTGTGTGTGTGTGTGTGTGTGTGTGTGTGTGTGTGTGTGTGTGTGTGTGTGTGTGTGTGTATATATATGCCAACTGAGCTATCCTGGCCACTTTATCGACACTCTTAACTAACTCAAAGAATCCCTGTGTATCTTTCACGATGGGTTAATTGCGCAAGTTGATAATTAATTGATTATAAAAAACGATTTATTGTGCACCCCTTTAGTCCAGCAATCCAAAGACGTTTTACGATTACATAAAAACCGAGAAAAGCAGTAAATCCCCACATTTGAGAAGATGAAACAAGGAAATGTTTTGACTTTTTGATTGATAAATGACAATAAGTAACAGTTTGGTTTATCAAAATTGTTTTCGAATAACTATTCTCTCGGTCGACAAATAGTTTCAACATAACTTTAACTTCTAACAAACACAAGAACACACTCAGGAGTGAATGGTGTAACGTTATCAGTCTTTCAAATGAATGAATGATAAACCCTGGTTGATGCAACGCAGGAAATACGAGTTCACGAAGTTGAAAATTAGTCGCGTTAACGTCGGGCCTCCTGCTCTGTGAGCCTGCTGACTAGCATTAGCCTGTGTAACTCCAATATAATAAAACACGTAAAAAAACGTGTGCCTTTACAATCAGTGCCCCCCCAAAACAAACGGCACGAGAAACCATCCAACCTGTGTATACCTGCTAACGTTAGCCATTAGCGTCCATTGAAATTCAAGCAGAAGGCCCACAGACTGAATGAAGCTACGTTAGCTTTATTTGGCCACCGACTCGGCATGTTTAAAATAATTGAACAATAAATGAAGTAAACGCCAAAATGTGCTGACAAGCAAAAACTATTGACTATCAATTAATCAGGGTTCTGTTTGGAATTGTTTGCAAAGCAAACTGCCAATGTTTTGTTGGCTAGCACGTTTAGCGTTAGCTACGTTAGCAGTACGTTTTGGAATTCGACCGACAAGCTAAAGCGCCATAAAACTTTCTTTATCGGACAAATAAGTGGTTTTCCGGGGCTTGGTGTAAATAATGACACTTGATGACTACACCTACCTTGTGTCCGCTGCTGCTGGGAGATATGAAACCGTCTGGGGGGTGCGTGTGTGTGTGTGTGTGTGTAGGGGACGAGCAAAAACAGACAAAAGTCAAAATATTTTGAGCCGAGCACGTTGTTAACGGGGAATCCCACAAAAAGGAAGGGGGAGGGGCGGATTTTTAAGTGCACTCAGTGTCCAATCACAAAGCGTTCTGCAACATCTACTGCTGCATTCATGATTATTGGAAATATTGTAACTCAAAAACGACCATAGGTATAACAAATCGAGGGATAGTTGCATAGTTAATGGCTGTATATTTGTAGAATTATTAGGATTGTTAAAGTATCGGTTGGATTGAGACAAAACTATATGCTGATAAACTTTAAAATTACTTAAGTTACTTTTTTTTTCTCCAAAGGAAACTTGCATATTAAGCATACATCATAATTACAAGCTTCTCCTAAGCACTAAAGGCAACCTGATGACAGCGTGATGTATGGAAATAAAAATGAAATTAAAGTAGGCTTTACTAAAAATAAATTAAAAATAAATTAAAAAGTAGCCTTTACTGCACCCACAAAACTTATTGTAAGTATACTTAGTTTGTGCACAATTAAAGCAGTGTTCTAATATATAATAATAACCCAAACTGTTGCCTTATTTACACCATTGCTGACTGAGCTATGTATCCAAAGCGATAAAATGTATCTTGACACAGAACTTCAATATGTATACTATCCCAGTGACAAGCAATTTTTGTACTTTGAACTGGCAAACATACACTGAACATATATTCACATAAATTCGACACTCAAAATAAAAACACACGAGTACTGTACTGCAAATTTAGGCTACAGTTTGCCTTCAGAAACCTCAGTGCAAATTGAAATTTTAAAAATTTAAAAATTATAGGAAAGAGTTCCTTAAAACCATAAGTGCTTAGTGGGTTTCTGACCAGTACATTTTATTGTGGTCTATTAGAAGTTGTATATTTTTTATTTAAATTGAACGAGTCCTGTGTACAATCAGAATCATTAGCATAAAGTAGCCTAAATGCACAGTAATCAGTTGTAGTTCCTATAAAGCTATCTTAAGGGGTGACTATCCCCCTGTTTCTTTCTCTCTCCATGGAGGTCAGAGGTCAACTTTAAAGCAGCGTCCCTTACTCACAAAATTTCAAGGATGGTTTCCTCCTGCGTGGTTTTGAACAATCCTACCATACTGATTGGGTTTAAAACTAAAGTTTAAATCTGTTAATTTCACACTTTGATGCTGTTTAATGATTTCATAATCTGCTCTTACAGGGTGGATAACGTCGTCTCTCATCACCCTTCAAATGCCCCTGAGCTGATAAAATAAACTTCTACGCTATTGGGGACCAGAGCTGCAGAGAAACTCCAAGCAGGACCTCACTCAGGTGCCTGCAGCTGCGTCGGGCCACTTGTGCCACACTGCTGCCGTCTTGTCCTGAACTGGCAAGAGTCACATCCAAAGTGTACGCACTGAATGTTGGTTCTTGTCTGTGGTGCCACTTTGGGGCTAGGTAGCTGTTTGACCTTTCAGTGAATGTGCTAATGGTGCCAGCGAGTCCACTATGAACTTGATCCCAGTAGGACTGCTTAAAGATACAATAGTGAGGTCTAACAGAACAGGACCAGGGCAGAGAGCAATAAGAGAATGTGTATAATGTAGCAGCAGAACTAATCTGATGTTATGTGTGTCATTATTTTCTTATAGTGCATGTCATAAGACAGGACAAGAGGCTGCATTAGTGTGTGTGTGTGTGTGTGTGTGTGTGTGTGTGTGTGTGTGTGTGTGTGTGTGTGTGTGTGTGTGTGTGTGTGTTTCGCAGTGGTGGAATGTAACTAAGTACATTTACTCAAGTACTGTAGGACAAGTTTGATCTTTTCTAGTTTCTAAACATTTCTAAACTGGTTTCTGCATTAAGTACTTTTACTTTTAATATTTTAAGTATATTTTCCTGATAATACTTAAATACTTTCACTTAAGTACCATTTTCAATGCAGGACTTTTACATGTAACAGAATATTTTTACAGTGTGGTATTAGTACTTTTACTTAAGTAAAGGATCTGAATACTTCTTCCATTACTAGTGTTTTGAAGCCTTTCCAGTGATTATCAAGCCCAGAGGGATACAGTCCTGATCTGTCGATCTATTCCTCATATGGTACTGTGTCTCAAGCACATGTGGTTTGTCCTCAGTGGGATTCTCACAGCATGCGTCCTTCCTTTTAAAATTTATTTTTAATTGTTTTCTTTTGGACTTTGTGTAATCAAGATTGGTAATTGGTAGTTGAGTCAAATCAATTTTTACAGTTTATCCCACCTTTTCACTGTATGGTGTCACATAATGTTCATACATGGTATCTATACAACAACCCATCACTGATGTTTGTGTCGGAGGTTTCTGAACATAGTTTTTCTCCCAGCAAATAACTGAACTGACATGCAAATTGATGCGAATGTTATTGGCTGTCACACTCATACACTGACCCTAAAGTGCAACACACCTGCCTTCCATCACACAACTTTACTGTAACATGCTTTTGAACCAGTTGACCCACCATCGACACACACACGCACACACACACACACACACACGCACAGGAGGAGTATTTCAATCACTTGGGTGAGGAATAGAGGGCAGTCACATGCTCTCTGTGTGTGTGTGTGTGTGTGTGTGTGTGTGTGTGTGTGTGTGTGTGTGTGTGTGTGTGTGTGTGTGTGTTTCGCAGTGGTGGAATGTAACTAAGTACATTTACTCAAGTACTGTAGGACAAGTTTGATCTTTTCTAGTTTCTAAACATTTCTAAACTGGTTTCTGCATTAAGTACTTTTACTTTTAATATTTTAAGTATATTTTCCTGATAATACTTAAATACTTTCACTTAAGTCCCATTTTCAATGCAGGACTTTTACATGTAACAGAATATTTTTACAGTGTGGTATTAGTACTTTTACTTAAGTAAAGGATCTGAATACTTCTTCCATTACTAGTGTTTTGAAGCCTTTCCAGTGATTATCAAGCCCAGAGGGATACAGTCCTGATCTGTCGATCTATTCCTCATATGGTACTGTGTCTCAAGCACATGTGGTTTGTCCTCAGTGGGATTCTCACAGCATGCGTCCTTCCTTTTTAAATTTATTTTTAATTGTTTTCTTTTGGACTTTGTGTAATCAAGATTGGTAATTGGTAGTTGAGTCAAATCAATTTTTACAGTTTATCCCACCTTTTCACTGTATGGTGTCACATAATGTTCATACATGGTATCTATACAACAACCCATCACTGATGTTTGTGTCGGAGGTTTCTGAACATAGTTTTTCTCCCAGCAAATAACTGAACTGACATGCCAATTGATGCGAATGTTATTGGCTGTCACACTCATACACTGACCCTAAAGTGCAACACACCTGCCTTCTATCACACAACTTTACTGTAACATGCTTTTGAACCAGTTGACCCACCATCGACACACACACACACACACACACACACACACACACACACACACACACACACACACACACACACACACACACACACACACACGCACACGCACACGCACAGGAGGAGTATTTCAATCACTTGGGTGAGGAATAGAGGGCAGTCACATGCTCTCTGTGTGTGTGTGTGTGTGTGTGTGTGTGTGTGTGTGTGTGTGTGTGTGTGTGTGTGTGTGTGTGTGTGTGTGTGTGTGTGTGTGTGTGTGTGTGTGTGTGAGACTTTTTGGCACACTGGCTGGCATCTCCAGTTTGGTGACATTTTGCATTGTAAATAGTGCTGAACACGTGCTTTAGGATAAAAATATTGGCTGCTTGTAGCAAGGTTGTGCGTGTATGCTTATTTATACCATCTTCTCAGTCAGTACTTGCAGTTCTATTACTGTTTTTGGCTCTCTCTGTATGAATTCATGTGATACTTTTTGAAAATCTATCGTCTCTGTCTGCCCATGGTTACGCACATGAACCCTTAAACTATGTTGGTGAGGCTCTATGCCACTGTTCTGATGGTGTAAAGTTTCTCTACATTTAGTCAGAGTGACACACACATGACTGTGCTTGGGGCCCCTGGCTTTGGATGAGGGGTGTCAGGTTCCTCTCTTTCTCAATGTTCGTATGAGGGCAGGAAAAGGCAAACGCGGAAAGCTCCTAGGAGAGAGTGGCATGATGTAGAGAGTGGTGTAATGTGGAGGTGTGTCTGCAAGGGGTGGACTTAAATAATTTGATTGAGAGATCTAGAGCAGATATTTTCCCACTGAGCTCTTTGCCCGATCTGTACTTTTCCCGCCCAGTGCAATACTCCCACAACACACCCCCTAATCCCTGCCTCGGACACACTGAGTGTCACAAACTTCCCCTGACCACACCTACACTGCTAACGAAGGTGGCACAGCCCAAATTTAGGATCCATCTGTTGCCTGCTGGAGGAGGATTAAGCTTTGTTGTGAGGAACAGAAGAGGTGGGTTTGTGGAACAGGGTGAGGTATGGTGTGTGACCCCTTTGACATGTTATCTGAAATAGAAAGGGATTTATTGCTGTTGGGAAGTGGTAATGACAAAGGGAGCGCAGGCGTCAAAGACGAGCCCCTCTCTGCTGCCCCATTACAAATGTTGAGTCATAGCTGGTGGCGTGATGGACTCTGACTTGGGTTCGTCTAAGGTCCAACACCTGTGCAGTGCTAATATTTTTCCCTCTATAGATGATGCTTCACAGATTTGTAGCTCAGAAAAAAAAATAAAAATAAAAAAAAGATTCTTCAACACAATACTGCAAATGTTGCACCTCATGAGTAAGATGCACCACATTAGAGATAGTTTATAATTCTTTGAAAGGCCAGTCAACATTATGTAACATGGGCTTTTGAAGTGGGCCCAAATTTGGTCCTCAGCAAACCTTCCACTCATCCTGAGATAAATTATTGTTTATTTAAGCAGGAATCTTAAAATGTAATCACAGCTCTCTCACTTTCCATTATAGAAACACACACATTGCACATCAGGGTTTTCCTATGCTCTCCCTTCAGCCAATAGTAGTTAAGGTCATATGAGCTTCCTGCTGCGCGTGTCCCGACCTCTGCGGGAGGACCTCAAGATCACCCCAACCCCCAACGCTCAAGATACGGAGAGACTTGTGGGTGTCAGTCTATCCCAGCTGGACGGACATAACACAGTTTTCAGCACAGGACGCACCAGACCGATAACTTTGGCGTTCTCTTTTGGATTTTACGTTTCCCTCCGTTTTTTTGTTGCTTAAGTGCTAAGGTTTAAATCGGGACTTGTTGTCCTTTTGGGGGAGTTTCACGTGTCTCCACTTGGCACCAGGCGCATCTGTCATCGACGGCTACTGGGTGCCTGGAGCTGCCAAAGTCATGCCGGCCGGGTTTCAGCAACTTGGAGGGGAGGTAGTTTTCTTTCTTTAGAGCTTTTCACAATGTGTAATGTGGCTGTTCTTTTTTTTCTTAGTTCTGTGCGCATATCACTGTTCGGTGCGTATTAGAAGAGATTTTACGCACGGGTTTATCTCCGTCATATACAAAAAACTGGAAACCAAAACAAAGATTGGTACTTGATAATGATACTAAATTAGATTATTTATCTCAGTTTCGTTGAAAACGTGCAAGGCAACGGCCTATATTAGCCTTTACATAAAATCTAAAGTAAAGAACAATTGAGAAGAATAACAATCAACAATTTTCAACTTTGCAACAACCAATAACTACAATAACTGTGTCCGTTTCGGGAGGAAAGAACATCAGCCTGATTTTGAACAAGCTATGGCCCTTATTTAGCCTTGAGCAGTGACCTTCACCAGCCAAATATCTGAGTGGTACAGGTCAGAGCCGACTGTGGCTTTGTTACAGGCCACCTAGTTTGACTGGTTCCTTTTCACCCTCATAAACAATGCCTGTGCTATGTGCTCCCTGCAGCTCTTTCTGAGAAATTAGGTCAGGTGGATGGATGAATCACTTTTAAGTGATTCAGTTTAATCTCTCCTTAATTTTTAAACTAGAGTGAGTGGACTGTTAATCTGAAGAGAAAAACTCCTCAAGGCGCTTCAACACTAGTCTGTGAGAACACTGTCTGTAACAGGGCAGGCTGATGCTCCAGGGATGTGGAAACGTCTGTTGCACCTCAGACGTTTTGGCTTCAATGTAAAATAAAATCTGCAAGCTTGGAAACTCAAACAAAGCAAAAAGCAAACACACTCTCAGAGTTCTAAGGAATCAGATTCATTCATGATAAGAGAAAAGTAAATAAATAACTGAGCATTCAACTATGTGATTTTTATTGAAATGCAGGTAACATAAAGTGTAATAGAGCATAACTGGCTGGTTCTGATGTTCTACCTTTTCCATTGCAAGGACACAAACACACACACACACACACACACACACACACACACACACACACACACACACACACACACACACACACACACACACACACACACACACACACACACACACACACACACACACACTTTTGTTTTGGTTCATGAATACTACACAGCACTTATCTAGAGACTCAACACAGCAAGGTCAAGATACAGTGTTACAGACGCACGCTAACTTAAACTTAAACTGCTGAATTATCTGAATACAATAGAACAGAATACAATACAATGCAGAAAGATCAGCTTTGCACATTTTAGTCATATCATATTTGTAGTCAGGAGGTCCACATCACCAAAATGCCAATTTAACAGGAAGCAATGGGTGTGTTTTTTTCTGTTTATCCAGCAGGTCTTGAAATATTTCACATGTCAATTTACATGTCAATCTGTTATTGAGTTATGTCTTTAGCATTGGGATGCTATGGTAACTAATCTGCCAGTTAATGAAATGGCTTTTTGAGACTGAAACACACTATGCTGGAGGGGAAAACCTCATCTCCCTAAGGTTGTCTCGTCTGTCACCGTGGAGACAGGTGCCATTACCCTGATGGGGAAGTGGAGGGAAGTTAAAGTTCAGGCGTCAATAGAAAAGTAGCCTGTGAAGTCATGGACAGTGCTGAAGAGACTGTCTCGCATCAGGATCACAGTTATATATAGTTGATGTTGGAGGGAGTAGAGCTACAGTGCTGAAACCAAGCCCAGTTATCCACTTAAGCTCTATAATTATTTGCCACAATTATCTTTACACTCAGTGTTCTGTTTGTTTTTTTACCTCTCTATATGTGTTTCTTTGTGTGTGTTTATACTCCAGACATTGACTGGAACCTTTGTTCTCTCAGTCTTCACTGCTGTCCTGGGATCTCTAGAGTTTGGATACAATATCGGCGTCATCAATGCACCTCAGAAGGTAAAAACAAAGAACAGATCACTAGGCTAAATTATCAAAATTAGCCAATATAATCCAATTTAAAGTTCCAAACCGCTGCCAATCTGCATTAAAAGAATTGAGATGTAAGGTGCGGGAGGCAAACAGAGTGACATTTAACCAGACGTCAACTGGAGAAGCAGCGGAAGCAAAAACTGTCCTGTCCTGTTAGTAGTGTCCTGTCCCGGAACAGTCAGACACTGTCCTGTACACTGTCCTGTGACTCCCAGACACTGTCCTGTGACTCCATGACTGTCCCGGGACAGTCAGACACTTTCCTATACACTGTCCTGTGACTTCATAACTGTCCCGGGACAGTCAGACACTGTCCTGTATGCTCTCCTGTGACTCCATGACTGTCCAAGGACAGTGTCTGGGAGTCACAGGACAGTGTCTGACTGTCCCTGGACAGTCATGGGAGTCACAGGACAGTGTACAGGACACTACTAACAGGACAGGACAGTTTTTGCTGTTTCTCATTTTTTCCTCATGTTACAATGCGGTGTGTTTGAACGCCTCAACATCAGGCTCAAACAATGCCGATGGTGTTCAGAAAATAAACTTGAAATAAACTTGTACATGATGCAAAGTTTATAAATGCATGGGAATCAGATGAACACTTTATATGATCATAGGCATCTCAGTTGTGTTTATGTATACACAGCAATGCCAAAACATGACTGCCTCTGGTGTGACTGGAACGAGAGGGTATTTCTGTCTGGTTTATGAGGAAAGTAAGGTTAGGCTATATGATTAGTTTTCTGTTACATCCAGAAGGCAATATGGTACTGAACACACTTATGTATGGAGCCTTCGCATAAAAACGCTGTATGTAAATATATATATATATATATATATATATATATATATATATATATATATATATATATATATAGAGGCACATGATTTTTTAAAAACCTGACTTGCTCTCATATTGCAGCCACATCTGGTGTTCCAGTATGAAGGCATGCTTGGTGACTGTATGTGAGAAATGTATGATTTATGACTGCCCATATAGCGTATGCATGTTGCTCTTTTATCAGGACTGAAGTCAATAAATACTTCCACTTAATTCCATATATTAATATGTAAAATGTCTAAAGCCAAATCAGGTGGTTTTTCTCTGACTCGGCTGCTTAACTACAAACACCACTCAGTTGATTCACTGGGACACTGACACCTGACTAGAAGCTGTCTTTATAGGACATTATTAGACAGTTTTGTCGGCCATTAAAATAGAGCCATTTTAGAACGAGGCGACTAAGTGTTGGCTGTTTATACACTTCTCTACTTTATCCTTTATTTTTTCTGCTGTGTACATCCTCCATATGGATTTTTTTCTGGTTGTTTTGATTTTACTGTTTTGATGAACCCTTTACATTTATATAAATGTAGTTTCATCTCAGGAGCTAATAGTAAAATCCTGGCCCTGGCCCACTTATTTGAGAAATATAAGCATGTTTTTAGGAGACCCATACTAAAAATGTAGTACATTTAGACATTCAATGCCAGCTTTCAGTATCGGTACTGAAACATTTTGGTTGGCACCTGTCTTCAATTGTTTCTGTTTGACTCCTAGGGAGGTGCACTCTCGGATTGATCTGTTGTTTAACATGACTCATGCTTTCTCCGGGTCTCCTGTCCCCTCTGTAGATCATTGAGGCGAACTATAACGCTACATGGGTGCACCGGTATGGAGAGCCCATCCCCACAGGGACCCTCACCTCCCTCTGGTCCCTGTCCGTGGCCATCTTCTCCATTGGTGGCATGCTGTCCTCCTTCTGTGTGGGCTTCATCTCTGAGTGGCTGGGCAGGTAGGGAAACACAAAGGATGCCACACATAATTAAGGAATTTCTAATGGAATTGGGAGTTTGTATTTTGCCTGTTGCATGAACCCAAGCTTATTTAAACCATTGAAAAACATCATATATGCTCCAGACTACAACTGATTTACTACATTACATTTTAGCTTCCTATTATCAGCTATGTCAGTGGTTGCGCATTTTACTATCTGCCCAGTATGAATACTCAGGCACTATAGAGTTTACATGCATATCACTATTTGATTCACTTGTGCAAAAACAGAGCAAGAACAATTCAAACAGAAATGCTTGTGTGTATCACACTTAAATAACCTTAATTACCAGAATACACAGTATACATACTGTATAGTTTAACTAAAGTACAAAACTCTTCCTGAATCCATGCTATCTTACATTTGGACAATCTGGTAAATTGTGAAATATGTCAGTGGCCAACTCTATGAGTCATGACACATCAGTGTCACCTTTACACCCTGCATGGATCCAAAATGGATGCCAACGTCCACTCTATAGTCACTTAGGGAAAACTCTGCCCAGTATGTTCTCCGTCGTCCCAGTTTCCCTCTGTAATCTGAGCTGGGATGCAAACTGGACTGCAGGCCACAGCTTGCATTGACTGAAAGTGGAGCTTAACAGAGCTGGCAGCACTGGGTCAGGAGGGGTTGGGACAGTTGTAGCGTTCGGCTTAGGTGCACTCAGGACAAGGACTTCCTAAAAAAAAGCAGCGGACACTGGTGTGTCTGGTTGAGACGGTGGGAGCTGCTGTGACCTCTGAGGTCAGAGTAATTTAGATGCAAGTCTCCAGGGCACAAATAAGAGTTTTTAACAGTAGATCATATTGTTTGGAGGGTACGACAGACTGGAGTAGGAAAATAACAGACGTGAGCACAGACGGAGCAGTGAGCAGTATGCTTTGAGACAAGGTTTTGCTCACTGTGCAGATGATGTATGGGCAGAAGGCTGCTCTAACGCACATAACTTACAGTGAAGGAGGAGTATGTAATTTTAAGATTTTTTTTTTTAGGTAATTGAACATTTTTGTGAGGAAAAAAAACATATCAGACCCAAATTATTATTTAAAGCAGAGCATCTTATACGTCTAAAACATGTTTGGGAGATCATATAAAATATGTGGGTCTGAAAATAACTTGAGATATAATGCCAAACTGCAAGAGTGAGGCTGGTAGATGTGTCCTATTTTAAGTTTAGTTATTCTTAAATTTAAGAATAACTATTCATTTCAGTCAGGAATTCAACAACTTACTAAAGCATTCAATGTTGTTGTATGACACTGCCCTCTGGAGGCAGTGTCATACACCCACCATACCTTATAATATCAAACAACACACAGACTATAGTATAAACAAATCTACTGTATAATGTTCTTTATTCAAATAAAGTGTGTGCTGTAGTATTCTTCAAGTCAATCTTTGGACGAACATTTTTACCCCAAAGTCATTGTGCTAACATTTACAGGACTAATAGTTCTTTTTATGTTGACCATAATTTTATGTTGCAAGTCATTTGAAAAAAGTATGTTTTGTTTTTCAGCTTCTCAGCAAAAAAAATTGTAAAAAAAAAAAAAAAAAAAAAGACTTATTATGAAATACTAGTGTAATACTAGTGTTTAAGTTAATGCTCATTTTCTGGATGATAAGTTAAGACTTTTGTTCCAAATGTAACACCCCCTCCAGGACTCTTTGATAATAATAGGTTAAGTTAAGATTTAAAAGCTGTTGAATTACTTCAAAGATGCTTGTCTGTGTATTTTCCAGGAGGAAAGCCATGCTTATAAACAACATGTTTGCCTTCATCGGTGGGAGTCTGATGGGGTTGTCCAAGCTCTGCCGCTCCTTCGAAATGTTGATCCTTGGGCGCTTTGTCATTGGTATCTACTGCGGTGAGCGCTCCACTGTTCAGTAGGTTATCTCCTTCACACTTTATAGAAAAGATTCTGTCTCTCATCCAACTTTTCCTCTCTGCAGGGTTGTCATCAGGATTGACACCGATGTATGTGGGTGAGATAGCTCCTACGAGTCTGCGAGGGGCACTGGGCACGCTGCACCAACTGGCTATAGTCACTGGTATTCTCATAGCACAGGTATGACAGCACATTATGATATAGATGTTGCAGAGATTATAAAACCTTTATGTATGAACCCCAGCTGCAATGTCCCATTATTTCAACAAGTTTTATGTTAATATTTTGTAATAGCCTTTTCTTGAAATGTTTTTCTATATTATCTTATGGCCTCACACTTGATCCCTCTCCCGATGCAGGTCCTCGGTCTTGAGTCGTTACTGGGGGTTGAGGACTTGTGGCCAGTTCTGTTGGGTATAGCCATTGTGCCGGCTGTGTTTCAGATGGCACTTCTGCCTTTCTGCCCCGAGAGCCCCCGCTTCCTCTACATCGTCCGCTGCCAGGAACACCAAGCCAAGAGAGGTGAGCGGGGCTGGAGTACTCCAGACTGGTCTTAGGATGTCTTTAAGATCTTGGTTTTTATACTGGAGTAAGCTTAAAAATGTTGCTGTCACTTTCATCTGCTTTAACATAATTGTATTTTGTGTTTTTTGTGAGGTTAAAACTAAAACCCAAATATGCCATAGGGAAATTATGATAACTTGTATTGTTTTCATCGCCAGTCACAGCTAAACTGGATTAGCACACAAAAAGTTAGCAGCTGTAGCCTAATGAGTAGGTATAACAGCCTTCTTCAAAGCAAATTGTACTATATTTTTGAAGATATCTATAGAATTTATTTTTGCAGTTCCACAAGTACAACATACATATATATATATATATATATATATATATATATATATATATATATATATTTATATATTTATATATTATTTATATATAAATATATTTATATATATTTATTTATAGTTTCCTCCTGACTGGCTTGTTTCTGTGGCTTTGGCTACAATGGTTGGCTCATGCTGAACATGAAGACATTTTACTGACATTTTCTTTATTTTTGTTGCTGTTGAACGAGTACCACAATAATATAAATCTCACGAGAGAAGGCTGAGATGCTGAAGTGAATTTAGACTTACTTACTTTGTGTGTTGTGTTGTGTGAGGATGAGACAGCAAGACTGAATTCCTATTTTGGGGTAAACTACTACTTAAGTCTTCTATTTAATCTGAGCAAAGAGCTGTACAAATACATTGTCTACAGGTTTACTACACTATCTAATCACTTGCAGTACAGTATCTTGCTTTTTATACTAAAGTACTCTTAGGTCACCTTATGTAACATGTATGGGGCTGAATGTACTCCAACTGTCTAAAGGCCCTAAACAGGTTTTCATAAGAATATTCTAACTGAGCATACACACCTCTCACTCCTTACATGCCTCCTTTGTGCAGGCCTGAGGAGGTTGACGGGCAGGCAGGAGGTGGGCAGCATGCTGGCAGAGATGAAGGAGGAGAAGAGGAAGATGGATATGGAGAGAAAGGTATCCATCCTGGAGCTCTTTCGCTCTCCGCTCTACCGCCAGCCCATCATCATTTCCATCCTGCTGCAGCTCTCCCAGCAGCTGTCTGGGGTCAATGCAGTGAGTTTAACATTAAACATTATTCTTTATACTTCTGTTGTATGAGTGACATGAATACACCTTGCATAAAGTCTCAAAAAAGGAGAGTGAATTAGTGCAGTATAATATTAACATAATCATAATGTGTTTACCCCTCTGGTCAGATTTTCTACTACTCCACCAGTATCTTCATGAAAGCAGGAGTCCAGAGTCCAGTCTATGCCACCATTGGAGCCGGCGTGGTAAACTGTGCCTTCACTGTGGTCTCGGTCAGTAACACGCCATCTTCATCTTGGCTTTTTGATGTCTCTCTTCTTTCCTATCAAATAATTCAATTGTAAATGTTCAATCTTTTGTGAATTTAGTATGAGATTACTGTCCCGTTATGTACCAAAGTGTGTCTCTTTTACTGGTTGACACTGTTATCAAAGAGCAGATAAGATAGCACGGCTGGTTCTTCTTGTGCCCGTTTCTTAGACATTCCTGCATCCAAATAGGTCAAGTTTGGTTTAGCAGGTCAAGATGTTTTGTCATTAAACAGATCAAAAAGCGGGATTTACTAGCCACACTTGCAGCATGACTCTTTGGATGGCAATGTTGGTCAGTCCACAAATGTTTTACAATCATGACTCCCAGAGGATGAAGCCTACTGACTTTGGTGATCCCAAATCACCACTGCTCAACCTCACAGAGCTGCTAGCAGTACTGTAGAATCTTGCTCTTATTTTGACATGTTTGTCATATTTCTGTAAAAACTAGGTGGACAGCTAACCTTAGCAACTACAGTAGAATACGTAAGTTTTACCTCAAATTACCTACTGAGGATAACAACCTCTCCATTACCACATTTTCTTCTTATTAACAGCTCTTCCTCATAGAGAGAATGGGTCGACGGACGCTCCACATGCTGGGACTTGGTGGGATGTGCATCTGTGCCATCGTCATGACCGCAGCCCTTGCTTTGTTGGTCAGTTTCTCAAAGATGCAAGTGTACTTACTGTATGGTTATGGATGTTTTCTCTACAAACCTCTGAACCCTTTTTTCCTCCCACCTGATAGGACAGTGTCCCATGGATGAGCTACATCAGCATGTTGTCCATCTTTGGCTTCGTAGCCTTCTTTGAGATCGGTCCGGGTCCCATCCCTTGGTTCTACGTAGCCGAGCTGTTCTCTCAGGGTCCAAGGCCAGCCGCCATGGCTGTGGCTGGCTTCTCCAACTGGACCGCTAACTTCATCATCGGCATGTGCTTCCAATATGTTGCTGTGAGTATTTCTTAACTTGAATAGATGTTGTAGATGTCCTACAAAAATGTCCATAACACTTCTAATATGTTTTAATTTGGACTTTCCCCCCCCCCATCTTTCCCCAGGACCTGTGTGGGCCATACGTCTTCCTGATCTTTGCAGCACTTCTCCTCTTCTTCCTCATTTTCACATTCTTCCGGGTGCCAGAGACACGAGGGAAAACCTTCGACCAGATCGCCGCAAACTTCGATCAGCACTCTACAGCAGGAATGATGGATATGGATATGGACCTGGACAAGCCCAGCACCGAGCTGGACTACTTGGGGGAGGAAAGCATCAACTGAAGATCCCCTGCCTGAAGAGAAATGGGACTGAGTACAGCTTGGGATGAACTGTGTGGACCTGACTCCAAACTTTATTTTCTGACATGTATATTGAGGTCAATTGATGTATTCATATAGATTGCGGTGCCAAAGCAGTGTTAAAGGTATGTGACAATTTAGGTGTTTTGGAATTGTCCTTTGATGGTACCACTGCAATATGAGGTTACAAATTGAGCCTTGACGAAGGCTAAAAGCCTATGGATTAAAAGTTGACTACTGTAGTTTCAAGGAATAAGATGCACATCAGAACAAAGTGTCTGGACTGTTGAGGCATTGACTGCCGATGTGGTAGGATGTTATTCCATGGTGATGCACTTGGTGACATATTGAAAGACTGAGGCGGAGACTTTGGAATTCCTGCACTTTATCTACAAAGACATCCAAAGTTTTCAGTTTGGAGGTAAACCCACCCCAAAGAACTAGGATAAATCAGCCATAGAGCCAGGTTTGCTTGCATATTTTATACTAAAGCTGGGAACACTTACCATTTAGCTCCAACTAGATGGTCGACATGGTCTGAAAAATTGTAGTTGTAATGGGTCTAACTGGTTAAGATTTAAATCCTAAAACCCCTTTACATTATACAGTAACATGGACTGGGTTTTAAACACTTTATTGGTACTACCCATAATGGCAAGTATTGAAAAATTGAATATCGAAAAGGTGGTCAGAAATCATTTTATTCTTTATCAGTTTGATTAAAATTATAATTTTGACAATTTTAGATTTAGAGGCAAGGTTCTGCATTTAACATTTGGGATGTTTAAGAAAATACATTTTTTTTTTTCAAATTTAAATATTTCATCATCACTATCAAAACTCAGTTATTGGCTCAGTGTAGAAACATTTCAAACCGTACCAAGCCCTAACATGTCAGTGGTTCATGGTGTCCCATTTTAACCAGCCACTCTTTCATTTTTAGAAAGAACCTCAAAGTCTTCATTGCCAAACTGGGCTTTTATTCATGTAGTCATTCCCAGCTTAAAAAGGTGCAGTAGGTAAGACTTATAAAACTAACTTAAACTGATCCTAAGTTCGAGTAGAAAGGGGGGGGGGGGGGGGGGGGTCTAACTGCATGTCAATCACTGCTCATGCATTATTCTCTCCCTAGTGGGGGGGGGGGGCAGCTTAGGAGACAGTTTTGGGCTTTAGCAGAAGGGGGGGGAACTGAGAAGTTGATGTTCAAATTTTCACAATCCTACATACAGCACCTTTAAACTCAGGCAAAGTGCCATCATGACGTATATATTTCTGATGAGAAACCCATTGCACAACCTGCAGAAATGCTACATTTAAAAACAAATCTATTTTAGTACTTTGTGTACATAGGTTATTTGGTTGTTTTTAAAAAAAATAAAAACAATTACAAGGTGTGAGGGTCTAAAAGTTCAATTATTTATGCACACTCCAGTATTTGGTTTTGTAAACAAGCCCGATACATGAGAGCAAAATTATTTTTTGGAATCACACAAGCGTCAAGTTTGTTAATTTCTCTTCTGTCATGTGTGCCGTTTGCTGTCCAGTCTTTAATGGTGTGTATCGCTACCTTCTGATTTGTATTGAGGTTGCTCAGAGAGGCCCTGCCATTTGTATAGAGTGAATAATGATGCCGTGGTCATGTTGTGAATAAAGAATGCAAGTACTGTAAATAATGTTACTAAAAACCCCTGTGAAGGCCTCCATTTATTTCTAAATAGTACTTAGTAATTGTGCTGAATTAAATATTAAGTAATCCAATTTCAAAAACAAATAGTCAAAGTAGTATCGTGTAATCTGCACCCATCGTCGTCAGACAATAAATAAGGACTGTATCCTGAGATTTGCAAACATGATTTTTTTAATTAGCATTTTAACTACTGACATTGCACATAATCCCCTCCAAAAGAAAAGCACACACAAATAAGTAAAAAAAAAAAAAATTGTTTTTCAATCCATCCTTAACTGAGGAGATGAAGGGAATAGTACGTTTTAAGAGGTGGTAACAGAACTAAACTGACTCCCATAATGCACCACCAACCTCAAACCTGCTTGGTTTTCCCCTCTTCAACCAATTTAAAACAAGTTAAATAAAAATCAAGGCTGGTTCCTCAATAAAACTACTTGAGTATGTGTCCCATCTAGGCAATTAAAGAAAAATCATTTTCAAAGGGGGGTTGGAATAACTGTGCTACCAAGCAGATTATCCATTCTTTCCCCCTTTTTTTTTTTTTTAAAGATGTATCAACTTCTAAATATGCACCCACTTGTATTCCCTATTTCCCTAGCTCATCCCTCTTTTCAAACGTCATTGTCTAGACAGGACAACACAAGAGGGGAGGGGGCCTGAGGGATGACAGCGACACAGGGTGGGTTGGAGGATAGGGCAAGTGCAGGGAGGGGAGAGCAGTGCATGTGTTCTGAAATAGGTCCAGCCCTCCAACCCTAGGACCTACAAAGACAAAAATAAACATGCAAGGGAGACACCGGAAATGAGAGAAAGACAGTACAGAAACAAAAGACATTAAAACACACAAAAAAGGAAAAAAAAAAAAAAAAAAAAAAAAAAAAAAAAAAAAAAAAAGACACCTCTGACCCTAAAACAAGGATTGTATTAACCTGAAATACAGGGTCAGAGCTCAGGTTTTTACTCTGAAATAAACAAAAAACTCCTTTAAAGACTCCACATAAAAATCATGCCACCCCGTTATTATTCCACCTTAAATCCAGCTACAGGAATACTTTAAAACAGCCCATTAATGCCTGTCATCTTGCAACAAGTGCAACCCTACACCCTCATGTCCCCCACCCTGCCTGACCCACCTCTTACCAAGGGTCACGAGACTGTTCTCTCACCAACGTCACTCTGCTGGGGCTGGGACTGTTGTGGCAGCTGCCTGCTGTGGGGAAGGAGACCGTTTAGATATTTGTGTCAACACAACACCAGTAATCTTACAGATAAGGGAATGGGTGTGTAAAAACAAAAAAATTAAATATATAAATAAAAAAAAATAAAAAAGGCAGTGGTTTAACACCTTACCTCAGGTGATTTTGCTGTTCTAGGAGAGGTTTTAGGGGAGGCCTTTGGAGATTTTGATGTGGATTTAAGGTCAGCTGGTTTGGAGGTCTGTGGGGGGGTACCAGGCTCTGATGCAGACTTCTCTGCATCGTTCTCAATGCGTAAAAGTACCAAAATTTTGTTAAGCATGCAATAACAGTAAACACAAATGTCGGTTTCCAAAAAAAAACTTTAGAAGTAAAAAAGGAGCTCGCTACTCCTATAAGCTCGCTAGCAGACAAATGTTCTGATCAATATTTTCTGATTCCCTACATCAAACCCTTGACATCACATCCTGTTAAAGGGCAACTTTGTTGGACTTGAGGCATGTTGGAGAAGAGCCTTTATAATGTAATCAGTCTCCAAAAACCCCTCAAAATGTAAGTTTTTACTAGTTATTTATTATATAACTTGGGAGTCTTTAGTTGTATTTGGGAAATGTCCCCAGTAGCTCATTTGTCAGTTACAGTTCAGATACGGTTTACCGACCATAAAACCACTCACCTTCGAGGTAGAGGACTCAGAGTTCTTTTGCCTGCGCCGTCTAGACTGGCGGCGTTGTGGTTTCTGGCCCTCAGCTCCTTCTCCGTTGGTCTGGGGGCTCTCAGAGGCCTCTGTCTGCTTCACTTCGTCTTGCACCTTGCGCTCTTCCGGAACAGCCTGCTGGCCGTCTGCAGCCTGCTGGCCATCTGCAGCCTGCTCAGGAGGTGGGCGAGGACGGAACGGTCTGTGACAGAAAACCGTAAAATCAGCTTTGCAGTTCTGTAATTCAGAAGCAGAAAAATTAAAAACATAGAATATAGGCAGCGTTGGCACCTGCGGTATGGGCGCCAGAATCTGCGCTGTGGCGGTCGCTGTGTCTGGTCCCCCTCTGCCACTCCGTTCTTTTGCTCTCCAGCCTCAACCTGACAGATCAAGCAGACAAAACCTCAGACAAGTGTGATGCAGAACAGTTCCATCTTTATCCTATTACTTTCAAGAGATTCTTACTACTATTCTTATTACTTTAAAAACTTTGCAAAGCTCAAAAAAGGTTTTCTAATGTTTAAACCTCCCAAATTACCACTATTCCCATAGTTTAACTGTGTAGCAACTTCACTTCTTATTAAATACAAGCTTTACACTCATTTAACTCTGGGTTGTAGCCATAAAGCTCTAGTTATTTTATATAGCGCTTTAAAAAATTTAAATAAAAAAAAAAAAAAAGTAAAGTACTCAAGGCACTACATAAAGACAGAAACGGTAAAAACAGAAAGAAAAAAATATATACAAAATACAACTTTGTTGTGCTGCTTCCCCTTGTAGCAATCCTTGTGCTTGAGCTTACATCTTGTGCTTCCTGCCGTGGTCTGCGGGGCCTACGGCGGCGCTGCTGAGGTCTTGCTCCATCGTTCTCTGACCCCTCGCCCTCAACAGCGGAGGACTGGCCATCAGCTGGTTTGCTCTCATCACCAGGCCTTGGGCTGCGAGGGAAGAACCGTCGACGGAAGCGGCGTTTGTTGGGTGCGTAACGACTGCCTTTGACCGGAACACCGCCTGGACCAGTTACATTGGCTGCTTCCGAGCCCTGAGGGACACCAGAGAGGGGCAGGAATGGGAAATGTTAAATAAGACCTTAAACTTCTGTGGCAATGCCATACCATCAAGTAGTTTCCGATTCTCACCTTGGCGGCTTCAATCACATCAAACTCTACGACCTCCCCGTCTCCAACGCTGCGGAGGAATTTCCTAGGATTGTTCTTCTTGATCGCAGTCTGAAGAAACATTGAACATTAAAGAAAGGTTCCACATCAACCCATAAAAACATTAATACAAGAAAATGCATTTTGTCTTACCTGATGAACAAACACATCTTCTTTGGTATCATTCCTGTGAGAAATTAAACTTGAGTATTAGTACTGAAAAAAAAATGAATATGCACTAAAATTGTAGTGATGCATAACACAAATATCCCAAAGTTATGTGAAGGAAACGCAGTACCTGTTTATGAAGCCATATCCATTACGCACATTGAACCACTTCACTGTTCCTTGGACCAAGGTGGCTACAGTTAACAAGTAGCACATGATTAAATGCGTATCCCAGTGACATTTCACATAAGGTGCATTGTTATACAGCCATTAAAAAAAAAAAAAGGAGCATAACACTGACTGTTATCTTGCTTGTATCAATGACAGCTTTAACTTACATAAAGAAATGGGAGCTCTGTGAGTCAATCATTAACAGGAAGACTTTGAAACCAGGTCCGCACTAGGTCACGAGGGAGGGGGCTGCTAAACAACAAGGCTACATTTTTCTCATCTCCAAAGATCATGGAAATCTAAATACATCACTCTTACGAGGACAAGCGGTTAACGGTTCCCCTGAAAATTCCCCTAAACGCATTTAAATTGGAACGTTAGCTTCTCAGTGAAATTATTTGCACCTGTGAGGGCGCGCGGGCACGTCCGGGTCGGAGCGCGCGACAACTGATAAAGAGGAAATTTAGGCCACTATAGGACACTAAAAACACAAATATGGCTTCATTTTGTTTTGCGTCTTAGTACAGAAAACAAGAAAACGCTAAAAGACGATAAATGAATGTGCTGAAAGAACCTTCTTTTTACAGTCAAAGGGGAGAACCAGACATGTTCTAGTGACCCAGTTTTGGGTCAACTATAACTTAAATTAGGCCTAACGTTCCTACATTTTTTTTCTGCCAATAAAAGCTCTTAAACTGGTATTTGGTTTCCACAGTGGAGGTTTGACTTAATTGGTAACGTTAGTTGCTTTCCACAAAACCCATGTGTAAAACTCAGCACACGTGTTGCTCCAAAAACTGTAGAGAAAAAAAAAAAAAAGACTGATTGATCGTTATTCGTCGATTTAGCTTAAGTGGGACCACAATGCATTAAACGATATGCTGCAACAACATAAATCTGTTTACCTCACTCATATCCATAAAGCGCACATGGATTCAAACTAAAGTTGGTAGTTTGAAATATTCCTCAACACTTTCCCACACACAGGTTTGTACCATTCCACTTTCTACACCTACCTATGACTTTCCTCTCTGGCTGTGGCTCGTCTTCCACAGGTGCCGATGGTGGAGCGCTCTGCGCCTCAGCGTCGGTCATGCTCGCTGTCGGATTGCTACTCACTCCAAAGTCCCCTCCCTCCTGTTCTTCTCGAAACCTTTCTTGTTCTTCTTCTTCTTCTTTGAGGTTTCCCGGCAGTTGGCATCCTTGACGTTGCATTACTGCCTCCTTCAGGATATAGTCTTCCTCAAAGTCGTGTAATTAACCCACTCCAGTAGCTCTCATAAAACCAAATAGCTATTTTCTGACCTTCACACTGTCTCTACACTTTAATATACTTCTTACACCATGGCTTCTACCTGACCTGCATTGAAAAGTGTACTTAGGTAAAAAAAAATTCTCATTGTATTGTCAGCAAAATGTATCCAAAGTAAAAGGGCAATTAGCCTATTATTAATATTAATGCACAGTAGCATACTGTTGTAGCTGATCCAGGTGCAGCTACATAGTTTGAACTAGGCCTACTTTAGATACAGTTAGGTAGTTTAGCTCAGTGGTTCCCAACCTATGGGTAGGGCCCCTCCAAAGTGTCACAAGATATGTAAATCTGGGGAGTTGTGAGATGATTAATGGAGTATAGAAAAGAAAACCCAAAGTTCTGTTACACAATCTCTACTTTTTGTGAAATATTTTATAATTTGACCTCTTTGCTTTGGGCCTCAAAATGTTATTTATAATGAAACCATCTCAGAAGTTTAAAGGGGAAATGTCACTTTGGTGAAACTGCTAACAACTCAAAAACATCTGAAATGTGACAAGGGGGCCCAAGTAGACACTGTGTAGAGTAGTATAAAATGGAAACTTGTTGAGTGGGTTTATCAGAAAAATACTGTTTTTAACCAGTAGGAGGAAGGAAAGACTTGCTCCAACATGATGCATTTGGTTCATATGGTTATGAGGATGATGGATGGGATTTCTTTTATTCACAGTATCATATATGATGTGTTAATCTATTATTACTGAGAAGAAAGAGAGCGAGAAAGCGAGAGAGAGAGAGAGAGAGAGAGAGAGAGAGAGAGAGAGAGAGAGAGAGAGAGAGAGAGAGAGAGAGAAAGGATTTTCCTTTTGGAGTTAGATAACTATGCCTTTAACTACAGCCCTCAGCACATAGGTCATAGGACTCCAGTTTCACAGCACTAAATTTAACCCAGCAGCTCTAAGGACTGCCAAGTTCAACGTAACCATTACTGTGCACAGAAACGGGTCTCTGGACAGAAAAAAAGACTCTAATTAGAACTGTAATTATTACTATAGCAGAGGGAATTACAGCCATCAGAGGAGCACACTGACAGCATAACAGCTCTGACACTGTGGATTAAGAAAGATGCAGGGTAAATTATAAGAAAAAATACTTGGATCCTGTTTATTAAACTTCTGTTTAGTGAATGTGAAAAGTCCAGAACACACCCTAAACCATGTCTTGTAGTTTCAGTACACTGTATCTGGATTAGAAATGTTTTAAAACATGAATATGCAAGTCAGTACATTATAGTCTGTATGTACCAGATGAAATATGGTAGCAAAGCTCAGCTTGCCACTTTTTATTTTATTTTGGGGAACTGATATAAATTACTTTTTTTTTTTTTTTTCACAATACAAAACATGCGTAAAAATGCGTGGCTAAGATCAACGCATACATTTGTCGTGGCATTTAGGCTACGTTGCTCCATGAGAAATCAAGAGTGGTCCCTGCAAAGCGACGCATGCGCAGAACATACCAAATTGCCAAGGTTTGTTTCATGGGCATTCGGATGAGAGCAGCATCAAGCCAAAGCCACTGTAAATGAGGGAAGAGAAGACCGGAAAAGTTGAAACTGGACCTTCAATGTAAGAGTGTATAATAATGTAGATTTGTTATGACAGTATTTTTCACATTTTACTTATTGGCATGATAATAAAGGGGATGTTTATTAGCTAAAAAACCAAACACCATAATTTTCTGAATTATAGTTTCTCTCTCACAACGTGTTCCAATCCACCTCTTCTTTTGAACAAAAAAAAAATGCCTAAAAGGGTTTGTCCAAATTAAAACGACAATAGCTCCTGAACTACTGACTTAATGCATTCTTAAATAAACATGAATAAACAGCTTTTAAGGTTTCTTGTGAAAATGTCAGACATATGCAGTAATGCACAAACATTCAAATCCTTTATGTAGCCTACTTACTTACTTGAAAGAGCACAAGTATAAACATATCAAAAAAGTATTTAAGGCGCAATCATAAGAAGCTTTGTCACAATATAATGTGAATTTGATGTGCACCTGATAGTGGGAGCTACCAGTTATTCACTTCAAATTATTATGTTATGCACAGGTACGCTACATTAGAGCAGGACCAATATATTGGTATGGTCGATATTATCAACCAATTTGGTATCAGCCTATCATGACTCCACAATAACATTGTAATAACGTTTTTGTTTTGTTTTTTACTAATAAGGGACTTTATTCTGACAGTTCCAAAGGGAAGTCGTGTGTTTAGATTAATTTTTGATGTCCTGATAGTGGTGAGAGGAGCTGGGCGAAGAAGAGACAGAGAAGGTTGAGTACAGGCTACAGACGTTACAGACAGCAGGGTTCAGGGCTGTGATTCTTCTTGACCTGGTGGCAGACTTTAACAGTCTTGTAGGCTACCTCTTTACGAGGTAAACTGCAATCTGGATTACAAAGCAGGGGGAGAAGAGAGGCCAGCGGAAACTACAGGAATGAAAGAGGAATAAAAGAGATAACGTTAGCTAAAGAAAAAGGGAGCGACATCGCAAACGAGCCACAGAGGAGGAGACAGACCCCGGCCAGACGAGCACGGATACAGGGAGGCAAAGAGGAGGAGGGAGAATTAAAGGGAAGAAAGGCTGATAAATAACATAAGAGAGGAGAGCTATTACCACTAGGGTAAGTTCCTTATCAAAACATCCAATAGACGGGGCGTGTTTGCGCCTGAGCAGACGAGTTATATCCTATGCACATGCCTGTCTGAGGCTAACATATTCAAACGGTCTCAACTTAGTCAATGTTGTACACCGTCGGGCCAGAATTCAACCAATTTCTACAGGCTATGTATGGGTTTATTGACAGTCAGCGTAGGATTTAAATAGGCCTAATCACGGCCGTTTGTAGGACTCCGTACGTTGATATCGCGACAGGCTCAAGTGGCTTTGTTATTTTGCCTGGAGAACTTGATTCTCTTCATCAGAAGGGCCTCGGCCGGCCCGAGTACAGTCAGTGCGCATGGATGTTCCGTGGCCGTGGACCCGCTACGACGGCGGGCATGTTCTGTACGCACTAGGCCGCAGTCAGCCTCATCTTTCTACATTTCGCACCAGTGTTTAACGTGTAGGCTATATGTGCCGTTTACAACATGACAGGTGGTTACATAATAGATACTAACTAGCCTATGTGGCAGGGCTGGTAGAAAACATAGGTGGGAAACTTGGGCGGGTTGCAGCCCAGAGGTAGAGAGGCTAGACTAGTTGCCCAAAGGTTGCAGGTTAAAATGACAGCACTAATTCATGGTGGAAAAGTATTTATTTACAGTATCCTATGTAAAGGAAAACACAGGTGACAATTCAATATTTAAAATATAAAGGAATATAATGCAGTAAGGCTCTCAGACAGTCTGCATTGCTTTCAAATAGCCTATATTCTCCTGTAGATCAACTTCCTCTATCTCTGCTGAGTCAACATACACGAAGGCATCATTTACTCGTCCTTCTCTTTGTGTCTTTTGTTTGGGAAAGTAACCTCTTTGAATGTGCATGTGGCACCTGCTCACGTCAACGATACATTCATTCATTTGAATTCATTTATAAACCCCTTTAGTTGTTTTTGTTAGTGCAGGGAGTATTGTATGTGTGTGCCAGTTGTGTGCATGTATGGGAGTGGGTCGTGTCGGACTTCACACAAATAAAATGAAGGTTTTTGTTAGGATTATTCATCGTTTTGCAATAAGACAGTTAAGTGTTAGGATTAGTTGTTTTCTTTTCATTTTTTTTTTTTTTTAGAGGAAAGTGTTTTATTGTTAGAATTAAAACTTTAAGGTTTGATGTAATCACATAGCCCAACTATTCCCACCCCTCCCTCCCCCCTTTATTATTTTTATGCTACTTCATTTCCAGCTTTGTCCAGCTGTCCACCTATTTTCCCTTTATGTGTTAATGACAAAAAAAATGCCACTACGGGGATAATGTCCCAAAGTATCTATTCAAAAATGCTAATATCTTTCACACGTCTTACCTGTGCGCTGGTGCCAGGGTTGCCTTGGCGGAGCGGACGCCACGCTGACTGCCGAGTGAATACTGTGGTGCATACATTCAAAGTCGTACGTGGAAGTGGGAGAAGTCATTGTTCCTGCTGAACTGCACAATCTGGCACAGTTTATTGCTCTTATAGTGTAATTGGTACCACGTGTTGTCCAAACCAGTTTTTTAAATGGAACTTTGTCACTGGCATCAGTTTGTTTAGTAAAAATCACATGTATATGGTGGATAGAAAGCATTCAGTCATAGTTCTCGCAGTAACACAATTTCCTGAAGGCAACATGACTGAGGAGCGTCTTCTGCCTTCTTTGTTAGGCTGTCACTCATAATTCCCCGCCCCTCTGAGTTGAAGCCACATCAGGGCCAAAAGTCCGAAACTGAAAAAAACTGATCAGAAACTGAAAAAAAGATTTGAAGCCATAAAAAAAATAAGTTTTGAATCTGAAAACATGAAATGTGGAACTGAAAACAAATATAAAAGTGAAACATGAATTCCAGAATTTAATCTAAATTTTATTCAAACGAAAGAAAAATTGTGAGGATTTGGTACACTTATTTTTAGTTTGAATACATGGTTTTATTTTTAAAAGTTTTAGACCAAAATTTTCAATTTCAAGCTTTTGTTTTTCAACTATATATATATATATATATATATATATATATATATATATATATATATATATATTTTTTTTTTTTTTTTTTTTCAAATTAACAAAACATTTGGCCCTGATTTAGCTCCATACAAACCAAAGGTTATTTTATGGATCATCAGTTTTGAAACCAGTAACGGTAAATGAAGAAAGTTCATGCAGTAATTTAAAATTCTTTTTTGAAATTCTATGATAAATGATGCTAGGATTTGAGTGAATGAAGCCTGTGTGCGTGTGTGTGTGTGTGTGTGTGTGTGTGTGTGTGTGTGTGTATGTATGTATGTGTGTGTGTGTGTGTGTGTGTGTATGTATGTGTGTGTGTGTGTGTGTGTGTGTGTGTGTTTTCTGGATCCACACCTCCCTCAAAGTCCTGTCAAGCACACTATTATTCTTTTGCAGGTGACTTCCAAAAAACTGATCAATGGCATCTGTAGTTGTTACTGTTGTTGTTATACTGATCTTGTTATTATTTTTCTTTGTCTTTACCATGTAAAGTGCCTTTGAGGACCTTTTAAAGTAAATAAAATAAATGTATTATTATTTATTATTAATGAGAACACGTGAAGAGTGTGTGTGTGTGTGTGTGTGTGTGTGTGTGTGTGTGTGTGTGTGTGTGTGTGTTCAAATTCTTCTGTTTTTCTGGATCCACACTTCTCAAAGTCCTACTAAGCACACTATTATTCTTTTGCTAGTGTAAATGTGATGTTAATACAGATATTAACAAAGCACTGAGTTTTATTGAATTACTATTATTATGGTAGGCAATAGCATTGACCTTTTTCCACTGGTGGGAGAACCCCAGGGCTCACTACGTCTCCCCATTTCCTGCATTCTGCTGATTTTTCTGCACCAAGTTATGGTGGAATGTCTTTATCTATGTAAAGGAAAACACAGGTGACAATTTGAAATATAAAAACATAATGGAATATAATGCAGTAAGGCTCTCAGGCATTCTGTATAGTTTTCAACATTTTATTCTTCTGTAGATCAACTTTTCTCATTTAATGTTATCTCTGCGCTACAGTCTATGGCACAGGCATGATTTATTCTTCATCCTCTTTGTGTCTTTTTGTGTGGAAGGAACCTCTTTGAATGTGCATGTGGCACCTGCTCACGTCAATGGCACATTCATTCATCTGAATTATTAAATATAACTCATCCCATCTGTGTTCCTCGGATGAGATGTGGAGAGTCGTGATGTTTTGAGTAAAAAAAAGTCGTAATATTACGAGAATAAAGTAATTTAGTGTACAAAATACACGGAGCACGGACGCAGCAGAGTTCGTCCATAGTATTTACCTGAAGATGCCTACATACTGACTGACCACGAAGACACACTGCTCATCTGTACTTAAAGAGACAGACACAGCGGCGGACGGGTCTGCTTCAGAGCTCCGTGTGTTTGAAACAGACTGTAAAAATAAGACCGAACACGACGGGAAGAGTGGGATTTATGGGTCATTAGCGTTTTAGTTTAACGTTTTACCCGATCAACAGCCACTCTAATTGAGCAGTAAAGCCCATAACTTCTGAATAATTTGTTAAGGAATATGTTCATTTGCTTGAACATTAGAGTAAGTTCCACTTTTTGTAGTGAACTAGCTCGTGTGCTACATCACTGCTACGTTAATGACGAGTTTGCCACGAACATTGATTACTCAAATTGCAGCGAAATAGCCTATTAAATTCCAATTTTAACTTTTATTCATTTTATGATTTTTTTTAATTTTTTTTACAGTAGGACTGGGCTTAGTTTGGCAAACAGGTGCCATGTTTCTGTTGCTTTATTTAGCTTTGCACCCCCAAGTTTTAATTGGTATCACCAGGCAGCCCGGGCTGCTTGTCTTACTTCATGGACTAACCTGTATAGATATTACTTACTTCTTAAATCCAAGTATACATCCAGTGTATACATCCAAGTATACATCTATTGAAGTTGAGTCTGACCTGAAAGTCAATAGTTAAATCAGCCCCAGTAAACACCAGGCGATAGAGTAAGAAGATAACATTAAATATTACAGTAAGTTTGACAATGTGTGGCTGATAAATCAATATCAATCTAAATACTGTACAATGTATCTAAAACTGACAAGTATCAAAAGTTGGTATTGAACGCCTGGCCATATTTGTAGTCTTGTTTACTTATCCTTTAATCAGATATTTACTGTTTTAAATCATAATTTTGGCAGTTTTATACTGTGTTTTCTTTAGGCAAATTCTTTTATGGTTGTGTTTAGGGAACATGTGGGTTTGGAAAACGCCCTTTTCGTTTGATGAAAAAAGTTTCATAGAAAAATATGTTCATATTTATCAAAATAAGATATGGAAGAAGTATTGTTTTGGTATCATATCCAACAACAGTATCATCAAATTCCCCAGTCTTAGTAAATGCATGACAAACTGATTTCAGTTAGATCAATCTGAAAATTGCATCACTATATCGTCATCCCATACAGCATTTTGTCCTATGTCACAATATGAAGTGAAAACACCTCCTAGATCTCGTGGTAACTGTGCCTGCTGTCATTTTCCTGAATCAACCATAAACATATATTTTTATGTCTGCATCCTGTGTGCTGGCCTCCACAGCAGGCATGGCAGACCAAGATCTGGACTTCACCTCAGGTGATGCCGGGGCATCCGCCACCTTCCCCATGCAGTGCTCGGCCCTGCGTAAAAATGGCTTTGTTGTGCTGAAAGGCCGACCTTGCAAGATCGTCGAGATGTCCACCTCCAAGACTGGCAAGCACGGCCACGCTAAGGTCATTAAATCTTGAAGTGATGGGACACAAGGGATGCTGATGTCCGAGAACATTATTGCAGGGCTTAGATGCACGACTCAGACAAATAACTACATTTATTTCCAACGTGGACTCACTTTGATAAAAATATTGTGCAGTTTTGAAACAGTTCTTGCTACAGGTTTACCCGAGGGTGAGAATTTCAATGAATTATCACTCTACAAACTATCCATCTATCTCTGCAATAAACACTAGATCACAGTCATTAATATTAATGCACATTAATAGACACGTTCAGCCTGTACAAGAATAGTAAAGTGTCCCTGCTGGGTTACAGTTTCCATTGCTACAAATATTTAGTATTTGGAAAGGTTTATGTTTTTATAAATGTTTAAATGTGGTACAGTTATTACACTTATGCATACCCAACTACATTTTTTTAAAGGATAGTAGGAAGGATAGAGGTCACTCAAGCACTTGCTTTACTCATTGGAAATTATAGATACTGATTGATAAAATAAAGCTAAAGTTTTTTTTTTCTTCTCTAAAGTGGATATTTTGTTTTGAGATACACTTCAGTTAGAAAACTGTCATTTTTTCTGTGTGTTTTGTGCTGGCGCAGGTCCACCTGGTTGGTATCGACATCTTCTCTGGTAAGAAGTATGAAGATATCTGTCCCTCCACCCACAACATGGACGTCCCCAACATCCGGAGAATGGATTACCAGGTGAGACAGCTGTGGAGGGGCTGAAGAGACAGCAGCTTGTAATCCAGTATATTGTTAAAATACAATATTAGATTAGATTAGATTCAACTTTATTGTCATTGTGCAGAGTACAAGTACAAAGACAACAAAATGCAGTTTGCGTCCAACCAGAAGTGCAAAAAGAGCAGAAAAGTGCAATGTGATATTCAAGTATAGACAGGACAAGAAATATAGTGCAGTGTAGACAGTAGTGTAAAGTTGGTTTACAGAAGGTGGATTAGAGTAATATAAATTAAATATAAATGTGTGCAGTGTATTAGCAGTTACCTTATAAGTGTGCAATAAATATGGCTATGTAATATGAACAATGTATGAACAACATGTACAGATATGTGCAATGTAGCAGCAGTAACATTATAATAGTAGTAAAAAATAATATAGATACATGCAGTGTATTATTATAAGAAAAACAGAATGAAATATGGATATTCAGTATGAACCATATAGACAGATATGTACAGTATGAACAGCTATGTGCAGTATATTAACAGTACCATTGTAGTGCAGTACAAAATACAATATTACCAGAGTCTGTTCCATACTACTACTCAGAACATTTGGTCAGGTACACAACCACTTCTTTCAAATAACACACTCCCAGGTGAGGAAAAAGTCAGATTATATGATACTGAGTGGAACAAGCAAAAATAGTCGTGAAGTCAAAACAGTCTGCGTAATGGAAACCATAAAAACTGAAATCAGTCTGCGTAATGGAAACCATAAAAACCGAAATGTTTGTACATAAAATAAACATTATGTATGCTACAATAATAAACATATGACTCACACGTGCACACTAAGACACCACCAGTTAGTACAGTGGCTAGTTCAGGAACAGAAAGAGGAAAAAGATAATGCCTACATGTATCAAAATACTCTACTTACCCTTTTCTGTTGTTTCCAATGTTTCCCTCTGCCAGCTGATTGGGATCCAAGAGGGCTACCTGTCCCTGCTCCAGGACAACGGGGAAGTGAGAGAGGACCTGAGGATTCCCGAGGGAGACCTGGGCAAAGAGATAGAGAGCAAGCATGAAGCCGGAGACGAGATCTTGGTCAGTGCTGTCACCTCACCTCGCACTCTTTTCTACTGTCTACTTTGCCTGTTCTGAAACTAGGTGCTATCATTGTGGTGTGGAGAGCGTCATTCATTGTTTTAGTTAAAGGAACACGCCGACTTATTGGGACTTTAGTTTATTCACCGTAACCCCCAGAGTTAGATAAGTCGATACATACCCTTCTCATCTCTGTGCATGTTGTAACTCTACCTGACGCCCCCAGCGCTAGCTAAGCCTAGCACAGATCCTGGAGGGAACCAGTTCCAACTAGCCTACTGCTCCAAATAAGTGACAAAATAACGCCAACATGTTCCTATTTACATGTTGTGATTTGTATAGTCACAGCGTGTACAAATAACAAGGTCACTGTGCATTCATTGTTGACTCTTTTACTCCAACTCTGAGCGAACTCCAGGCGAACTCTCTGCTCCTCACCACAGGGCTTCAAGGTGCTGCTAGCAAATCACTCCGCCCAAGTAGCAGAAGTAGCAGTGCTTCGCCTTTCTGAGAATATAGTTCCCAGTTTGTACACGGTTAGAAGACGGCTGTGTCTCATATGACCTTGTTATTTGTACACGCTGTGACTATACAAATCACAACATGTAAATAGGAACACGTTGGCGTTATTTTGTCACTTATTCGGAGCAGTAGGCTAATTGGAACCGGTTACCTCCAGGATCTGTGCTAGGCTTAGCTAGCGCTGGGGGCGTCAGACAGAGTTACAACATGCACAGAGATGAGAAGGGTATGTATGGACTTATCTAAATCTGGGGGTTACTGTGAATAAACTAAAGTCCCAATAAGTCGGCATGTTCCTTTAACGCAGTAATAGACTCTAAACATTAGGAATCGTTGCGCTCACACTACAGCTAGCGTATATAGAGTTGACGATCTAAGACATTGTAGCGAGGAAAATTATTTCAAGATCCAGATTCATGTGATATTTTCCAACAGTCCGAAGCCCCAAATAATAATTTTAAAGATTATTTTTTGGGCTTTTCCCACCTTTAATTTTTGACAGGACAGGTAGGTGAGAAAGGGGAGAGAGAGGGGGAAGACATGCAGAAAATCATCACAGGTCAGATTTGAACCCTGGCCCTCTGCGTCGAGGCATAAACCTCTCAGTATAAGCGCGCCTGCCCTACCCGCTGAGTCAACCCGGCCACGCCAAATAATCATTTTAAACATAAAATCCTCACAATTTACAATGAAATGTAATTTTAATAATGTGTCTTATCACTTTTATGCTGATGATATTCAGTTGTACTGCTCATTCAAAGAATCTGAGTTTGGTAGATTAATTGATTTATTGGAATGTCTGTCATGCATTAAGACTTGGTTATATAACAATTATTTACAACTGAATACAAAAAAGACTGAAACTCTGATCATTGCTCCAGAACAAAAATGACCCCAAATTAAAGAACACCTCTCTTCCTTGGACTCCTCCATCCAGTTGAGCCTAAGAAACCTTGGTGTTTTGTTCGACCAATCGATGTCTCTGGATGGTCATTCTTTTTTAAATTGTTAAACTTGCTGCATGTAAAGCACTTTGTGATTCTATTTGTGATAGGTGCTATATAAATAAAGTTTACTTACTTACTTACTTACTTACTTACATTTGAGAATCAATATGATAAAATTTGACTTCAGGCAGCACGTTTTTTAGCTTCATTTTCAAATTGTAGCCAGATTGATGCCCATGACCTGGGATTAAGATAAAGGTATCAAACTCAAATGACCTGGAGCCCACTGGGCAGGTACATCTTCTATTCAACTTTTAAACTTTTAGCGCCAAGGTGATCACATGAAAAAAGCAGGAAGAAACTATAACATCTTAAAAATCGTATCTTTTTGCTCTTTTAGATCACTGTTCTAAATGCAATGGATGAAGAAGCTGCAATTAGCATCAAATCCGTGAATAAATAAGCCACTGCAGGTAAATACAGAGCTACAGCTGTGTCGACATTTAGCTGTCCTCTCACCCTCCAACTACCGCCTGACCCCAGCCTGCCTGAAGAGGAGTGTGTGGCTGTGTGTGTGTGTGTGTGGGTGTGTGTGTGTGTGTGTGTGTGTGTGTGTGTGTGTGTGTGTGTGTGTGTGTGTGTGTGTGTGTTACACCACAAGCCAGTGCAAGTGTGTGTGATGTCATATACATGCACAGTTGTTCATCACTGGACCGAGGGGAAGGCAACTCCTGTCAACAAGTTCCAAGGCCGAAGTTGGATGTTTAGATTTGACCTTCTATATGATAAAAAAAATATATTGTATTTACAATTATGCATATCCACTACACTGGATATATCCAAGTTTTCCATATTATTGCACAATGACTTTTTCATGTATGTTTGTTTAAACTGTACATACTAGAGATCAGCTGAAATTTAAAGATTTCTAATTGACGAAATGTAACTTATTTGATGAGTGTAATCAAAATTTGAAGCCTGTATGAAGTGATGATTACTGAGCAGTGTGCCACTGTGGATTTGCCTACCCCTTAATGTGTTTTTTTTTTTGTCTCATGTTAACACTATTATGAGCATGTGTATCATTTTTACGTAGCATCGAATATAAATAAAAGCTTATGGTTCATATTGTACTTTTGAGCAATGACGTATTTTGTTCTGTGGGTTGCACTTCATTTTACAGCCTCATCTAGCCAGTTGCTTCCAGTATTCCTCTAAGAAACAGCTTGTAGCATTGTTGTAATTGTTGGGTATTTCTGTTTCAGGGGCAAACGAGATGCGCTGGACCTAGGAAAAAGGAGGAAATATTGCCTCGTCAATGCTACGCCCCACACACACACCCCTATTTTCTCTTTCTTTTTGTCTTTGTCTGTTTTTCATACTCTCTCTAGTTTCTGACACTATTTGGGGTTCAATTAGAAAATAATTGGAAATGTCCAACGGTAAACAAACATTCGCTACATACATGCACACATAAAACCACATCTGAGTCTGGACAAACAGATGTAAATAGATTAAAAGGTCAGAGGTATAGAGGAAGTTCTCTCACTATTGATTAAGTCTACAGATCTTCAGTAGCTACCTACCATCAGGGAAAAGAAAGGTGGTGGTAATGTCACAACTGGGTTTTTTTTTGTAATATACGTTCCCCTGTTTTATAAAGGGCTCCACCTCTGGATCTGCATTGTTCTGTTGAGGCTTGTTCAAAGTGTGCTATTACAGGATTGAATCCTAGGTTTCATCTTTTCTCTATTCAACTTTTCTTTTGGAGATCTGAACAAGCCCCTCCTGCTGTTTACTTTATCACCTGTCTATTAAACAAAGGTTTCCAACATGGCACACCGAGGTTCTGTTTCTTTTCATCTCCGGAATTTGAAGTGTCCAAAAGAAAACGAAGGTGCCCGGATAGCTCAGTTGGTAGAGTGGGTGCCCATATATAGAGGTTTAGCTACTTCTTGATGCAGCGGGCCTGGGTTCGACTCTGACCTGTGGCCCCTTGCTGCATATCATTGCCCATCTCTCTTCCCTTTCATGTCTTCAGCTGTCCTGTCTATAAAGGCATAAAAATGCCCAAAAAATGATCTTTAAAAGGAAATAAAAAACCCTGCTTTAAGAACAAATTCTCATCTGTTAAAAAGTCGTTCACTACTCATTCGCTCTTTCAGAACCACTTTACCCTGAGCTCTTAGGAGAATATGAGTGGGATATAATTTGGCGTACTCCTGAACCTTGAGCGATGATTCAGGAGGCAGATAACTTGTGCGTACTTGTTTGGTATCCTTACTTTGTGTCCAAATCCAAACTGTGCAGAATGCCTCCATGGCCAAAAAAAAAAAAACATGACACAAACTGTTAGACGTGGCATTTGCTCATCATTTTATTTAGCAACATAAAAACAGCAGACACCCAGACTTCATTTATTCTGTAGAAGAGGACAATGCAAAAAAACACTGGAAATCCTCCATCATTTTGTTACAACAATGGTCATCTTGTTGATTTAATTAGTGGTAACCAACCCTAATAGGTCAAATGTGATCAACCAGAAGTCAACAACACAGTGAAATAGATTCTTTTAGTTAAGTCAATGCGTTTCAGTTTTAGTAGTGCTCATCAGGGTGCGTGTGACGCTATCGGAAACATGTTGATTTATTCCACGTACGCCCAATTTAAGTGTTGCTGACTATTCTGTCCCCCCACCCCCCCCCTATTTTTTAGTGAGCAAAGTCACTGCAGAAAAACTGAACACTCCACTGATGTCGGAATTATGAACATTATTGTACAAAGAATGAGCTCTGCTTCATGTAGTCTTGGTTAATACAAGATCGTAACATTTTAGTGCACTAATGCACCTCCAGAACGGCTTTACAGTGTAGGTAAAATAATCTATTTAACAAATTAACATTTGAAGTGATGTAAACCTCAAAATTGGATTTTAACAGAAGCACACAAGCATGAGGACTGCTGATCACTCATTATCAAAGTTAAAAAAAAAAAAAAAAAAAAAAAAGATACTGTACAGAAAATAAAACACAAAGAACGTGGCATAATTCAGCCAAATTCCTTTTTTGAGGAAGTCGATCCATTACTCGTCCAAAAGGTTTTCCAGAATCTTGAGCGAAGCTGTGAAGTCTCAGTGACGATGAAGGTGGCTACGAGTTACTTGCCGTGGTGGTAGAACCTCTGCCCGCTCTGGCTGTGGGGGAGGAAGCCGTGGCGAGGAGCACCCTGGGGAGAGCTCTGGAATGGGGCCTGGTGATGGAAACATGGAATAACATCATGAAATGACCTGTATTTTTACCGTTTCTTTTTTTCAGTAAATAGAGTGTACATCATCATAAACAGAAAGACATCATGATGGAAAAACAAAACTAACAAAACACATTCTAAGCACAGCACAAACGTGGGTTTGGGAGCAGCTCTAAAACAATACATTATAACCTCATAATCTGACCGGACCCAGCTGGAAGCCCAGGTAAAGGTAAAGTGTAAACGAGTGAAATGCAACGACAAAGGAAGCAATTGTCACAAGTCTTAGCACCACTGCCCTCTAGTTAAAAAAAGCTAGCACAATCTGGTGGTCATGTGCAGACAAACCTGAAGGTCTACAGCCATGGCAGCAGCCCTGTGAGGCTGGGATGAGAGGTGTCTCTGTGTGTGTGTGTGTGTGTGTGTGTGTGTGTGTGTGTGTGTGTGTGTGTGTGTGTGTGTGTGTGTTTGTGTGTGTGTGTGTGTGTGTTTTTTGAGATTCACCTTTGCGGTGGGAATCTGGACCGCCATCGATGGTGTGGGCAGCAGCCCTGGAGCAGAAGGATGCATGGCTGGTGGATGCATAGGCCTCAAAGTACCCTGTGAGAATATCAACAAGACGGAACAAAAAAAAAATGTAATCAGATGAAGAAGTGATGACCTCAAGTACAAGGCAGGTGAATAAAGCTTATGCCAGCTGCTTCCACCATTAAGACAATGGCACGTTAGTAAATATTTAAGCGCAAACTTTAATACATTTTGATCTCTCTGATACAAATTAGACATCATATTATCTGGTGTAGGACTTCAGCATTTTAAAACACTATCCCTCTTTTTTGAATGCATTATTAAGTAATGTGTTGATATTTCATTTCTTACTGCATCAGTAAAGCCGGACTGTTGGTTGGCGTGTTCCAGCTGCTTCTGGAGGGGTATTCCTGCTCCGGGAATGTATCCTGCATGAGATGCAACGGTTACTATTTATGATCAAACAATCATTTACATCAAATACAGAGCTTACGTTCAGGTTAGCAACGAAACAGCAGTGGGAACACAAGGACGATGACGACAGATGAACTGACCAGGCTGGGAGGTGAAGTGACCGTGGACGGGGTAGCCAGCCTGCTGGTGGGGGAGGTACTGCATGGCCTGAAACGCAGACGCACCTGTGGGAGAACAAAAGCCAAAAAGCTTTGTCTTATAACAATCACTGAAGTCCACTTTCATGTGGCTAAAATGATTGATCTGAGCATATCACAACAAGCATGAAGGACAATGTAATCCCAAGGAAAAACTACTGAACTAGGGAATTTATATCCGGGGTTACAAAAAACCTGAAGAGAAATCTCAGACTGTATGCACTACACTCCAAATATTAATTTATTTCAATGTGAAAGTTTCCTTATATTACAGATGACGTGTGATCCCTGTCACTTAAACAGACAAGTGTCCTTTACCTCTGATCTGAGAGCTGCTTGCGAAACTGACGGGTACTGATGGTCCAGGGGCGTAGGTGGAGGGATGCTGGGCCTGAGCCACCCCGTAGGGCTCATGGACCCCTTGGCTCCCGCTGAACTGTCCGTGCTCTGCTGAGCTCGAGCTGAAACCAGGCGTCTGATAGTGACGTGCCTAAAAGCGAAGGAGAAGCAGGAGGAGGTTTGAATAGTGTAATACACAATGCTTGCCTCTCCTGAGGCACATGGATTAAAAGGTGTAAAATGAAGGGAAAAAAATAAATAATCAGAGACAAATTCTAAGCGGACGAAGATGGATGGATGGAAATTCTAAACACACAGGACTCAAAGAAATGACATATCTTTGGAAATCAAGTATCTGCGGCAAGTTATTTTAGATAGTTATTTTATGCATAGAGATTGGTTCTTTGAGTGAAACACCCCCTTTACTTACTGGAATCACAGACGCTGGGAACAGCTGTTTGTTACGTTCTCCAAGTAGTGCACCAGGTCGACTGTGGCTGACTGGACTGCCTAAGAGAGGCAAAGACAAGGATCAGTTGACTAATACTAATAATGTCAAAAAGACAATTTTCCAGACAACCAAATAGGTTAGGCATAATGCTTGAATACTTGAACACTGCCTTACCTTGAATGCTGAGGAGGTGCTGCCCTGAGTGCATGGGCAGGCTGGGCTGGTAGCTGGCTGATGTCAATGTTGTGATATCGCTGGAAAGGACAAAAATGCAACTGAATACCAAACATACTTTAAGTAAACTTCTGGGTTTAATAAAAAATTCTGTCATACCGTTATGTACTGAAAGTACTGAAAAGCTGCGTCATCCTTACTACCTCTGCTCCTTTCTGCGCCTCTTTTCCTCTTCATGAAGTACTTTCTTGAGCTGTAAGAAGAGCTGGTGTTTCTCTTCTTGGAGTCCCTGGAGTTTCTCCCCCATCTTCATTACCTAAAGTTTAGTTTGGGGTTGGGAATCATAGTATAAGAAAACAAAATTGCCATATATTTTTTGTCCCAACCCAAGGTAAGACAGAAAAGCCACATGGAGTTGGAAGCACAGATTGCAGTTGAAAAGTTTCATTTTTTCCCCAACCTGTTCTTTGGTTTCCTCCAAAGACATCCTCTCCTCTATTTCTTTTGTCCTCTTCCTCTCTTCCTCCTCTTTCATCTTCTGCTCCATCATTTTATCCACCTCTTCCTCCTCTGAAAGATTAGATAATAATGTTGTTCAGTGGTGGTGAAAAACAGGTTCAAATCCCTTAGTTAAAAAAAAGTATGAGAAATAAAATGTACTTATGTATAAACTTAGATGAGAATATATTCATTCTGCAGAACTCAATAATTGAATTAATACGTATACTATACGTATTTCAGTACACTATACTGAAATGGGTTTCTAATGATGTGTCCACCAATTTTGATAATTTTTTTTAAATGTCCTGCCTCCAATACCCATACTACCATGCTCTTTTTGTAGACCAGAAAAAGAT
The DNA here is from genome assembly GCA_023566125.1 of Zingel zingel. Classification (NCBI taxonomy): domain Eukaryota; kingdom Metazoa; phylum Chordata; class Actinopteri; order Perciformes; family Percidae; genus Zingel; species Zingel zingel. The sequence goes on along the minus strand of CM042336.1, from coordinate 14,040,527 downwards.
TTAGTATGTCCCAATAAATAGCATGTAAAATGCAGTGTGCCAAAAATACCAGGATGTCCTACTGCATCTGGTCGGACTTTGCAGTATGCAAGCCAGCATGCTTTTCTGGCTATTCTGATCCACAATCCTTTGTGCAGCATATATTATTATTATATTTAGAAATAAAATGACATTAGCTGCTTGCTTTTATGGTTTCCAAATATCCTAAAGTGAATATTTTAGGTTGTGGAGATGCCTGAAGTATTGCACGTAGACAGACACCAATAACACTTATCACACAATATGTAATAATCATAGTATTTCTGAGTGAGTACAGAAAGATGCATATTTAGGAGAAGAATGAAGTAGAGGCTGGGGTATGTTCTAAAGTTGGGAGGCAGCATTCAGAGTCATTATTGCAGAAGTAAAATAGACTAAATAAATGGGAATTCATGAAACGTAACCACATTATTTTTTAGTGACACGTAGTATTTGCAGCCAGTCACAAGTACAACACGTCTACCTCTTCAGTTGTGACAGTGCACACTCGGCTAGGCTAGTTTTAAAACACACTGCGCACCTTGTCTCTTGCGCTCCCTCTCCCTCATGATGTGCTTGTGGAGGGCTCTGGCCATCGCGTTGGACAGCTTGGGTCTGTCCAGCAGGGCAGGCATGGTAACAGGCAGCGGAGGGGCCAGCTGGTGTAGATACAGAACAGTGGCAAAATGTTACAAGAAATATCCGGGGTTCATGTAATGGTGTCGATTATCTCAATCGTAGTGTAACGTTAACCAGTCGAAATACCACAGGTGTAACAACGTCAAGGGTTAAAGGCCTAGGTTAGCTGCTATTCGGCTAACAGCTAAGTTAGCATTGTTAGATTTAGCTAGCTGCTGTAAACTGTGGTATAATTTAAGACGAAGATATGTGGAGCTTAAACATGCAAACCAGCGGCAACCCTTTTTTTCAACATCCCCAAGAACTAACGTTAGCTAGCTAACTGCTTAGCACTAACATTACGCATGTTATGTTATCTATTCTAACGTTAGGTCTACTGTGGCGGAGTAATGAAGGACAAGACATCTTACTTTTGTTGCTTTGAGGGTCGTTCAATAAGAACCTAGCTAACCGTCTTGCGGTTTTCAATTTGAGGTGAATTGACTGTGTCTGGAGGAGTTCAACAAGATACATTAAAAACATTTACCCAAAATATAAACAGACGAAAGGTTTTCAGCCCGGGTGATGATGTTGCGCTTCCGGGTGCAAAGGACACCGAATTGCTTTTTGGGAATTGTAGTTTCTCCTGTACTTTGGCAGAAACCTCAGCCATTCTTCTTTTTTCTTTTCCGGCAGACTAGGCACTGATAGAGCATTGCTGCCTCTCACTGGTGATGCCTATTTTCCAATATAAGTCCGTTACCTCAGTCATTCCTCAGATCCTCCAGTCTAAATAAGAAAAATTAAACATCCTTTCTTACTAGGATGCCTATACTATGGACACATTGTATAACGCTCCTCAGAAAAATATTATTATAGATCTTAAAAGAATATCTTATATTTTTAAATGTCCTCCATTTAGCTACATAATTGACATGGTCTTAAAAAAAAAATCTAGTTACTCACTTCTTATCTGACCAAGTCAATCAATTTAATGGCTAAATATCATAATGCAAGTGGTCTAAAATTATATCAAATATGAATTTAAAGAAAACTGTAGTATTCTTAAACAATTAACTACTACTGAGAATGCACATCTGAATACAATTCAGGATAACAGAGATAATCTGTTATAAGGTTATTAATGAGTTGTTTTTTCTCAGTCCATGGGTGGACTTGAACCACCAACCTTCTGGTTATGAGCCGAAGACGCTTGCAAGCTCATGGTCCAATCAAGGTATTCACTGTCCAGTGTCAGATTGGATATATGCCAATCACGGCGCTTCTTTCCAATGTGAGAATAACGCTGACTCAGAGGAGACAGGGAAGAGGGAGGATGTTGATGAGGGCAAATTATGCTGCTAATCTGTTTTTTTTTTTTTTTTTTTCCTTTTCAGGCTGTGGATGACTCTGGCGTGCCAGGCATGGACAGAATTGACAGCATAGATATAAACAACTGACAACAAGAACTGACTTAGAACGCAGCTGGTCCGTTGGTAGCACTCATGTCTGTCTTTAATTGTGTTTTCCTCAATTAAAAAAGTACTCCTAATCCTGAGATCTTATTGAAAGAAGAAAAGGTAGAAGTTGTCGACCATTTTAGGTTATCAATTCTAACTTAGTTTTTTTTATACGAAGTCATTACCATTATTATTGGATTATTAGAATATTGAAATATTTGAGCTTTGAGAGGGAGTCATGGGTCCCGTTGTATGTAGCATGCACATAGAGTATATATTTATAGAGTATACTGAAGCTGGAGGTCCTTGGAGTTAATAAAAGTCCACACTATGGAGCTAAAGTCAAGTCTCTTAAACATTAATTATTCACCAAGTCATCCGGTCAGTCAAGACATAAAGCTATATAGGCTACACTTGACAGGAAGGGTATAACACATTGAAATCTGAAAAGGCTAACTAAAAACTGTCAGATAAATGAAGTGGAGTAGAAAGTGCAATATTTGCTCCTGAAAATGTTGTGGATTAACGTAATATTAATTGCATAAAATGGAAACACACGAGTAAAATAGGCTACAAGTACCTCGAATGTGTCGTTAAGTGCAGTAACGTTATTTAATAGTAAATGTAGGCTACTTACATTCCACCGATTAATGTTGCTTACCACCGCTTATAACTAATGTTAGCCTAGGCTACTTACTAGCCTGCTGTAGCTACTTTTTACAAAATCTCACCAGACAAACGACAGCTTCCTAGAGACTGCGAGCTGTGCTGTCTGAAGTTGCCATATAACGTAGGTATCTGACACTATACAACAAAATGATAAGATTGTTTGTGTGACGGATAGGCCTAAATAGGCCTAAAACGTGTATGGCTAGCCATTTAATACGTTGATGAGTTGGCTGGCTAACGTCACTGACAGATAAAAGCAGTAAAAATGCCCGCTGAGTTTGAGCATTATTCTTCCATTAGAAAAGTGCGCCGTGATTGGCTTACATCCAATCTCACATTTGGCAGTGATGCAGCGTGAATGGCCTTCAACCAATCTGACATTGGACAGTGACTAGCATGATTGGATGATCAGATTGGAGATTCATCTACTCCTATCCTTAAATATTTCCAAGATATAAGTACATTTGTTTTTATCATACAGGTAACATAAAGCTGGTCAATAAATAAGTACCGTCCCTGGGTGGATTCGAACCTCCAACCTTTCGGTTAACAGCCGAACGCGCTACAGAGACGAATCTAGTATAGAAGGGCGTGGCTTCCGCCTTGAATCGCCTCCTGTATATAAGGTAAAAGTCAGTGATAGTTAAATGAAGCGTCATTAACCATTTTCTTTATTTTCTGAACTCACTAGATGGCGCTCTCTGTTCACAGAAAAAGGTTAAAGGAATGGCAATTCAGTGTTTTCAACCCTTTGTTGAAGAGAGAACCCCATCTAGTGGGCTCAGAAAAAAGATAAAATGGTTTACAAAGCTTCATTTGGCCATCACTAGCAACAGTTATGCCATTTTCGAATTGATTGATGGCTCATACTGCAGAATACCAGTACATGTAGTTAGTTTGTGTAACAGAGCTATTGATTTACATATTTTCACCTTTGTGTAATTAATGTGATTTCCAATTCAGATTCTCATCAATAATGACATTGACAAAGTTAAGTTTCCTTTAGGCTGCTTTATGAATTTCAACACCATCTATAATTTATTGTTATATTTTCCCCTCATTTGCTAAATATCAAGTTTGTTTGTTCAAGATTCAGTGATAATTTATATCAAACCAATTTTTCCTATTCCTTCTATGGTGTACACCATCAAGCGGCGAGTTGAATGGAGCATCACGCTCCCTAGCGTTTCAGTCACATAATGGTACGTGGTTATTGAAGAACCACACATCCCAGGGGTGGGCTCGAATAACCAACCTTCAGGTTAACAGCTGAAAGCGCTAACCTGCTAGTTTCCTAACTGGTTTAACAGACAAAAACTGCCGTCAAACGAACACGTCATCAGTCACTTGTCTACAGTCTTCAGTCAATTAATTGTAGTGCTTTTGGAAAGTAGTTTGCTGTTTATCAATGGATTACTTTCATAGTTTGTTTCCTGTGCTGCTGTAACTTCAACAGCTACTGCTTCTTATTTAGTTTGGATACAAGGACATACTGCTACCGATGTGTCCCGTTTATTCTGCCAGTCATACTTTTGCTCCTAGTTTCTCTAACCTTTACCCATGGAAACTAGCTTATACAGTCAAAAAAAGTTAATATGAGCTTTGCACAACTTGGAAAGGCACACGTTACTTAAGCAGCCACAGTAGCTGATATGACTGGAGAATGTTTGGTCTATCTGGTCAATTTACAGTCCATACCACAAGGGTGAGCCTCTCTTTTCTCAGGAAAAATGTTACCTTTTAATCCTGTAACAAACATGACCTAAGATATTCAATAAACACAAGAAACAGATAGCTTTTCATCACATTTTTATCATGTATGAGTGGAGAGAAAGAGCCAGTAATGCAGCTGTATACAGAGTTCAAATCTTTTGTTTTTAAAAAAAAAAAAAGACTTAAAAAAAAGAAAAAGAAAATTGCACTCAGCTTTACAATACCTTTTAGAAATTAAGCCATCTAAAATTAACAATAACAACAACAATAATCGTAGTAGCAGTCAACATAATAGTCTCACCACTGAAAGCAGAGGATGATTGTTTAGTCTGAAATCTATTATACTCCTTGCTAAGTTCAGATGTGGGGCAGCCCATTAAATTCTTATTCACAGACTCCAGTGGCTGGTGAATTTAAAAAATAAATCACCTAGCCAATTTAGTTTTTTTTTTCCCAGGAAAAGAACTGCTGCAAAACAGTTATCCTTTACTCTGCCAGACACAAACTAACCTGCCTTCAGCTGGTAGATGCTATTAATTTCCTACCCTAACTCAAAACAAACTTTATACTCCTGCAAGCCAACAAAGCAGACAAACAATCCATCTTTATTGTCAATGAGAGCTGATTTGAACTCACATACTATGCCTTTCTTCCCTTTACCCTGGGGTATCTATATTTACGGCCTAGTTCTAACATTATTTTATTATTCTTTCTCAGTTTGTTCAGTAAAGTTTGGTCAAATAACACTTGACACTAGAAAAATAACTGGCCACAAGACCACTCAACCCAAGTCGCTACTGAAAAGAAAACGTAGAGGCAAATACAATTCCGACTGCAGAATAATGAAGACATACATGGATGGGAGAAGAGTAATGTATGGGTGGTGAAAGTGCATTTGACATATTTACTCTGGGAACTCTAGGCTGCTGAGCTGGATTTAATATTTAAATGAATGAACGGTGGAGGTCTCAGAAAGGTGAGTAGTGGTTGGAGGGGGATGGTAGTGGGATCAGATTTCCCTTTGGCTGCTCCCGTACACACTCTCATCACTGTAGGCAATGTAGAGGAAAAAGTCCTCTTCGTGATGCTCCTGATAAAGAGAGTAAGGAAAAAAAGATATTAGTAGGACATTAAAAATGTAGAGGGAAACTCACTTTAATACAAGTGGGGACGGAAAAAAACGACACAATACGCTGATAAAGAGTCAGAGCAGGTCAGTGAGGTAGAAAATGACTCTTGCCTGGTACAACAGTCCCATGGTAGCTGAGGTGGGTGGAATGACGTTGTTTACAAAGAAGAAGAGTGCATCCTCAGCTCGCAAGTGGATTCTTTTCCGGATGAGGAAGTAAAACTGGCCCACTATTAAAAGAGAGTAAACATGATTGATACAATTTTAGATATTACCGTATTAGTGTCTCGTCAATTTTGTCCAGGAACTTAGCACATTAGGGGTGTGCAAAAAAAAAAAAAAAAAAGATTTACAATCGTATCACGATTCAAGCTCTACTGATTCAAAATTCATTCATAAAATTCCAAAAATCGATTCATATTTTTTTTCTTTTTCGTTTTGTAATGGCGTGTATACTATTGTCCTGAAATGAGTTTAGCTCACCACTCCCATAGAAGGCGCTGCGTCAAATTCACACTGACGCCTGGGCACTCTCGTCATAATCAGAAGGAGTGCAGCAGAAGTAGTTTAGTCGGCGCAAACAATGGCAAACCTCACAGAAAGAATTATTCAACCTGCTCCATCCTCATTGAAGGCGAGAGTTTGGGCACATTTCGGCTTTTATAACCTTGAGGGTAGGACTGAACTTGATAGGAATCATGCTATACGCAGGCTTTACAAAGTGAAAGTTAAGTATTTTGGAAACGCCACAAACTTGAGAACTCACGTGGTAGGCCATCACCCAGAGATTAACACTAAAGACGTGGACGAACCACAACCTAAAGTACCTAACATGCCAGTCAACCAACGCACTCTTTCAATGCTCTAAACTCCCACCGAACTCTGACCGAAAAGCTCTTTTTACTTAACGGTTTTATTTTATACTTGAATTAAATGTATTTGAAAGCTGGCCAAAGCTTGGCACTTTGCAGTTTTTAGTTACAAAAGTTTTTATTTTCGTATGAAGACATATAAAGTAATATCAAACTACATTTAATTTTTTTCTTTTTTTTCTTTTAAATTGTATGTCTACTGCAGTCACATGGGAAAAGTAACTACATTTACATCGAGAATCGTTTTTGATTCGAAAACCGATTTTGAATTGAATCTTGAGCCTAAAAATCGATATTGAATCGTGCACCCCTATGGCACATAATAAAGTATTTACCTGTCAGGTCGGAGGGGACAAGGTATTTCTTCTTGTCCAGATCTCCTATTCTAGCTTTGGGGGCTTTCTCCACAATTACCTGAAAAAAAGAAAAACAAGATTGCACATTTCCCACTGAACAAAGGCTTTAATAGAGTGTTTCACCTTTTTAAGAAAAGGGATCTGAGAATACACAAAGTTATCAGTCAAGCGAGGACTGAAATATTTTTAAACCAGATGTTGCGTTTCATTTTAACAGCATATGGAGCCTGGTATTTTGTTTGGTCAATTAGAAAGACATCAGTATATTTATGTTTACAATTCAGACCAAGAATTTAAATACAGTGGACTGGCCGGAGTGCAAAAATGAAATTACTTAAGTTAAGTTTCTTCTCTTTAGTCTAAAAATAGAACTACTACCTGCCCCCACACACCAGGCGGTAGCACGTCATTGTAGAGCTTAAGTGATTAGTCGATGGCTAGAAAATTAAACAGCAACATTTTTAACTATTAATTTAATTTTTAAGAAAAAAATATAATGGTTCCAGTTTCTCAAATGTGAATATCTCCTGGTTGTCTTTGTCAAAAATGTGTATTATAAAATCTATCTTCAAGAGCCAGGGTGACGTAAACAAGAGTCTGTTTGTTGACATACTATTTTAAGGTGCGCTACTGTTAGCGTTTCAACATACAGCCTAAAACAACACCCAGACCATAATCGGTCATTACACACTTAAAACCGTAGTTATGTCTTTTACTGTAATAACCACCACGGTCGTTACAATCAGCGTGGCGTTAAATTACCTTATATTATCTTTATGGTTTAGTAATATTATCTTGAAATAAATACACACACGGAATGATTACAGGATCACTAACGTTAGCTGGCCTGCTCGGTGCGGGCCGAAATTCTTTCTGGTTAACCTCTAACGTTAGCTTTGTAGCTAACGTTACCTGGTGTGCTGTTTACTAACGTGGCAGTCAACTATAGAACATAGAAGAACTAACTAACTAAGAAAGATAGAATAATTAGGTGGAGCTATAACTGAACAACATTATTATAGACAGATGTTATTTGCAAACACTGAATGTAATTAACGACAGACTGAATAGCATTAGCAGAACAACATAGATCGCGCTACCAAGCTAACGTTAGCTACTTACAGGTACCCTGTCCGGATACTTCTTCCTTATTTTCTCGCCTTCGGACCGCCTTTTCTCAAAAGGGTGCTCTTCTTTGTACTGAAACTTCATCTTTAAAAGAGATGACAGACAACAAGTCGGTCACTCCGAGGTTGTACGATAGCGGTTTGTTCAGGAAACTGCTCAAATCGCTGACACACACGACAAAAACAAACGATGCTGCTAACTACTAGCTTTTAGCTCGCCACAGCTGTTTTCCTAGTGCGAATGTGGCGGAGGGATACAATAACAACATGACGTTGCAGAGAGTTTTGTTCGCAGAGTAGACTAAACTGTGGCTATCCCAGACCACTTTAACGGTACGTTCCGATAACCGGTGTTTATTTAAGATACATGCCTTCTTTTTAAATGAATAATGTTTAAGTGGCTTAAAATCAAGGATGTCATTTTCTGTGGAACTATTTTATTTTGATCAACCGCGCGTACATATGTAGGGCAGGGCAGTGAAGAGGCAGCTGTCCTTGTCATATGACCGAGGCCCAGCAGTTAGCAGCTATAGAAAAGAAACAAAAAATAACATGCGACATTAAACTGTATTTTTGGCTGTATAGGTAGACGTTGCTCTAAATCTGGGCTCATAGTAATTCAGCAGGTCCTCAGAAAAATGGGGAATATCGTAATTTAATGTGTATTCACTCATTATCCGAGCTCAGTGCTATTGGCTTTAAGTTGCGCAATTTCCGCTGTTGCCACAACATCAGGCAAATAATTAAGTGGTCAGTGACATTATTATTCAGCCCGCTAAACAGTTTTATTAATCGATCAATTTTATTTGTGTAATAACAAACAATTTTCTAGTCGGTCACTTTAATGGTTAATAGGCTACTGGTTTTAAAATAACTACTGTAGCCTACTAGTTTGGGGCATTTACAAATAACTACTCACTGACCAAATATGTTACTTAATTTCAACTGTAAAGCACGTGTCTATTCAGAGATTAAAGAAAAAAAGTAGGAGTATTTGATCTGATAATATACAGTACATCACAGTTTGCCATTCATATTCCCATGTCTGGAAACACTAATGTGAAAAGTTGCTAACCTGTAGCCTACATTGTGCATGTGACTGATTACTCACTCTATTTACTCCTGACATCTTCACCTCAACTCCCCTCTGGACTTTGACAGACATACTTCTTACATGTTAAAAATGACAACAATGTCCCAGTTCACTTCTCTTACTATGGAGACAGTTCTGAAAGTGAAACAACTCTGTTCAAACCAGAAAGTAAACTGATCATTTTAGGTGATCATGGTAAAGTTTTCTGCTCTAGCACAGGATGTAATGTGCTGAGTCACTTGTGGACAGGATTTATTTCCAGTAGGGTTAAAAAAAAATAAAAATGTTTTAGAATATTAATAGTTACTGATAGCAGCTCCAGGTTAACATGCAAGCTGTAGGCTACAGTAAAAGGAGAGTCTTACTATGAGGGTTATTGTGGGACTTTACTTATGACAGATCTACATCATAAATGGCAGATGTCATTTTAAACTCCATCATAAAAAGTGAACACTCAAATTTCCTTTGCTTCCTCCTCTCCTTCTATTGTCTCTTCACGTTCTCCATAGACTTAGCCATTCTTGCTCCCTGCCAAATTATTTCTCCCACAAAAGCTCATCAGTGACAAATCCCAAGTAATGCCTTCCCCTTCCACTGCAAATCATGATGTGACCCACAATAACCAACTCTCCCACATGGCCTACTACAGATGCACGTTTGCCATTTCAAGCTTTTGGTTTTTAACTTTAAAACCATTAGGAGTTGAGGTTTCAGAAAACAGCTAATATATACCAGTATACACTTGGCCCACCATAATACAGTTGCCTACCGCTGTACTAGAATGACTAAAATTAAGGAATGAACGTTAACATTTAAATGTCGAGGAAGGAAACTGCTTCTACAAAAACCATGTGCACTCACAGCACTGGCTGATCAGTAGATGTGCATTGATCATTGATAAATAACTTGAGAAACGTGCCTGCATGTTATGACGGAGAGGGATGGAAATCACAATGTTGTGGTCCACAACATAATTTAGTTAACAATGAAGAAATGGACACTTTTAAAGAGCATTTAAAAAAAAAATAGTTTCCTGGAAAAATAGAATTAATACATTGGCACAGATATCTCAAAAAAGTAAAATTTTCCTATATTTACAAAAACAGGTATATACACTCAGCTGCCAGTTTATTAGACAAACCTTGCTAAATCTAATGCAACAGTCCTATCCCCTCAACTGTTTGAAAGAGCTTTTGATTCAATGCATGATCATTTTGAAGAATGTAGCTTCTGGTGCATGTTGTATATTGCATTAACCTTGTGTTGTCCTTCGGGTCCCCGTTCAGTTTGACGTTTTTGCATTGGCCTGGCGTTGAGCTTTGGATCCCCTAGTGACTGTGTACTACGTGATGTCATTTCATGTGAACTGGCACGGGGGGGGGGGTCCCAGAGACCCGTGCTGCGATCGAACGCGTTTAGACGGGCTAATACAAAATGTAAATAAACTAACCAAGTCCCCATGACACGAAGGACAATACAAGGGTCATACAGAGAGTTTTCTGTTATTTAGCCTACCCCCGTTGATATAAATGGGTTGGACAAAACATCAGAAACACTTGTCAGTATAATGCAATACAACTCAACAGCTCTACAGACTTCAGCCTTCAAATTGATCATACAGTTGAATTAACCCCTCTCTCATTATAACCTTGAACCATTGATGTTGGATTTATTACAGGATTGTTATATCAGACTGCATTAGTTTTAGCTAGCTGTACCTAATAAACAGGCAGCTGAGTGCATATCAACATATACACACACACAAACATTACAAGCTATTAAATTAAATGACCCAATACTGCTCTTAAACAAGCACAAATGTTGTCAGTTGCCTTCATGTGAAGGCTAAGATGGAATCGATGTTGAAACCGACAGTAAGGAAAACAAAAATCTTTTATTTCTGGTTTGATACCAAAGAATATTTTTGGAAAAGCCTGAACCAAAATTAAATGTAGTTTCTCTCTCTAGCGGGCGAGGAATACTGAATACTGAGTAGACCAATGCAGTTCCCTGTCACACCACAAGATGGAAGCAGATTGTCAGCTAAAGAAATTGCCTCAAGCAGAAACTGTGTGAATCCATTTAAGGTTTTTCTCACCCCAGCAAAGGTCTACAAGCTGCAAAATGTATAAGCCTCAAGTATGACGAAGACTGCAGTATGAATTGCATTAAAAGAAAACAAGCTGGATAATACCTGGTCGATACTGACAAGTGTTTTATTAGTAACACAGACCTGGAGACAGAGCCAATAAGAAACCGGTGTGAGCCTTGACAAGACTGACATTGTTCAGAAGGCATTTAAAGACGGAGGGTCTAATAGTTGAACCCATACAGTAAGCGGAGCAGGTACAAACTTAAAGAGGAAGGCTGCAAATTTGAATCAAATACAAAACCAACTGCAACAAAAACAGAAGGAAAAAATTAAGTGCAATTCCTATTAGATGAAATCAGGATGGCATCAGGTGGCAAAAGGGGAGAGAGAAATGCAGAAGTCATATTATCACATATTATAATAGAGAAATAATCAGATATGGAAAGGCGGCACGGCAGTCCACATGTCGTTGCAAGCCATTCTTTTTTTCTCTCACATCTTTTCAGTCAAGTCTTTATCACTGAGTCCCATGAGGAGCTTTGGGGAAAGAGTGATGGTTATGGCTGAAAAAACAAAACATATCTCAGGCTGCTTGGCTATTTGTCCAGAAAAATGCCTGTGGATGGTATGTTGCAAGCAAAAGTCCATCAATAACACCATTTAAATTGATCCATTCTTGTTTAGGGAAAATAAACGTACCTCAGGAATCAATGAATTACGGTTGAGGGTTTGAGTCTGATCTAAAAAGGGTCGGTTTTCTATTTTCCCCTGCTCAGTTGCTCGGAGAGAGGTTAAGACAGTAAATCGATGAGTTGTCTGCTTAAGTGCAATGTCCGAGGATGATGGAGAAGAAGAAATATTGTAGAACTGTCTTTGTTTCTTTGTTGCTTTGCTGACCCCCCCGCCCCCTAGTTTAAAAAGGACTAATGAACTCAGCAAGCATACTCTGACTCAACGTACACAAGCTTACCCCCATATGCACAGTCAGTATCAGGAGCAATAAGGCAGAGAGGCTCCGTTTTGTTTTGGGAAAAAAAAAAAAAAAAAAAAATACAAATAAAGAATCAAGAAAAGAAAAAGAAAAAAAAAAAGCTGCTGCTCCCCCCCCACCCTCCTCAGTAGTTTCTGGGCTCTGGAGATCCCGTACTGTTCATCCCATGTTAGGTGGTCACCCCAACCCTCATCTCCCCAGGACACGTCTGAGAGGTTCAGAGAGGGCTGGTGGGTCGTCTGTGTGGGAACGGAGAGCAGGATGGAAGCCAATAGAGAGGAAGAGGCTGGTCAACAAGCCCCACCCCTCTTGATGCAGCCAATCACCAAAGTCGGTGCTGGTGGAGGTTTCGACTGAGGACGGAGCGGACATCAGCAGTGAACCTATGACAAAGAGAAAGACAATTAAACAACTTGACATTAAGTGTTTAACTATCTTAGCCATTAAAGGAAAAGCTCAACATTTTGGAAATGCACGTATGCTTTCTTTCTGAGATCTCTGGGCTTCAAGTACAAAGTTGGAGTAAGATGCGTTTATCTTAGCTTAACAAAGACTAGAAACATTTAACAGCTAGCCTGGCTCTTTCCAAAGTAAAAAAGTATGCCTACAAACACCTCTAAAGCTTACCAATAAAAACATTGTATCTCCTTTGCTTGATCTATATAAATAAACAGATACATAAACTCAACATTTTAGGATAGTCTAGCTGCACCGTCTCAGACTATAGTGTGGGTTGACAAATAGGACTGCTAAGCTAACTGCAGGCTAACTCCATCTGTTCTCAACACACTGACAGGAGTTGGAGTTGTCTTCTCATCTTACTCTCAGAAAGAAAGCAAAAAGGAATATTTCTTAAAATACTGAACTATTCCCAAGAACATCTCAAAGCACAGTCTTTTGCGAAATTTGCCCCCAAGAGAGCCTTCAAAGTATATTGTTGCAACATCACAGACAGGTAAGGTTTTAGGCTAAGTGCTGGAGGGAAACTGACATTGTAGGGTAGTGTAGATGGGGCATCTTTAGCCGGCATTCACATAGGATCCGGCGTTGCGGCGGTTAGCCACAGGGTTGTGCGGCGGTGTGGGTATGTCGCCCGTTTGTGTTTCCACTGTGTTCCCCAAGGTGCTAGCATTTAGCCATGCTGCTAGTATGCTGGGTCCTACGACGAGATTGTCTGTCCGCATCGACAGATTAAAAAAAAAAAACATTTACTTTCAATAACTAACCAGGATGCGAGGTCTATCAAAACGGTTGGTGCACTAGGCCAAATTGATGGACTACACGTGAAACATGACGTTACACTCCGGTCCGTTGTTTGTCCGTCTGATCACCGGTTTCGTGATTGGCCGCCGCAGCACGACGTGTTGTGTGTCTCAAAACTTTTCGCCTCTGGCTGCTGCTTTTTTCCCGGCACCCCCTGCGGCCCCCACCGCCGCAGCCTAAACAGACTACCCACATTCAAATGAATGGAAGAACTGGCATTTTCGCCGCAGCGCCAGATCTAGTCTGAATGCAGCCTAAGTCATTAATCAGGCTGTGCACCATCCCATATAAATGGGAATATGAATATTATACAACCAACATTTGTCAACAGCTTTATTGAAATACTATCTCATTCAGAATAATGTTAATAAGGTGTTACCTGAAGTCAATGTTACCAAATCAGAATTTGACAGTTAACGACATATACGCCAGATGCAGCCATTAGCTTGCACCTCTTGAATTACCACAGACCACTTGAATACAGACAGTATGCACAAAAGTTAGTGTTTGCATTGTCTATTTGCCTTCATGCCTTTTACCTTAGTGCATCCAGCATAGGCAGCAAGTTAAGAAGTGCTGTGTCACTAGGGTCGCTGAACCAGGACTTGATGGGTATTGCATTGTCTGGAGAGCAGAAAAAAGCCAGTCAGTCATGTCAGTGAAATGGACAAGGTTGTGATTTTATGCTGCCCTGTTAGAGAGGCCACTGAGTCTTAGAAGAGCTGCAGATTTAATGTACAATACCACATTTACAATATAAGCCTTGTACCTAGAGTAAACTGCTCAATTATTGTCCTCTTCCTGCACCATCACAAGGTTGATGTTTATAGGAAGAATCCTCATTTAACTTTGTACAGTATGTTTAAGATAAAGGCACACAAAATACAAGCAGCTAAATATATACCAATCTGAATAACTTTAAGCAATAATTTTAAGTCTTACCTGGATGGCTACGATAAGCACCAGGCGAATTGTCCAGGATGACAATACTGGACAGGTCATCGTGTACTACAGATAGGTCTTTAATATAACTACCTAAATCCAATGTACAATGCTGGCAAAAGAAACAAAAACACAACAGACACCATCAAAAAGGGGAGAGAATGAAGAGAATTCATAGGGCCATTCAACCAAAGAGCCTAAGCAGCATCAGCTTTAATACATGATGTTATAATACAGTTTAGAGACACACCTGTCTGTAGTATCTGCGTTTAAGGATGTTCCTGTTGTTGTCAAGCTTGTCTGCCACAGCTGATCCGTAGATCTCCATACTGGCTGTAAAAACCACCAGCTCATACCACTGGCTCACCTGTGTACACACGGAGTATAGAGCACACGGTAGTATATGTAAACAAGTTACAGTAAGTGCTTTGATTGTTATACAAAACTAATATTTCTTCAGGTAGTGTGAGAGTGCAGTACAATGGAGAGTGATAGCAAAGATGACAGGATAAAAGCTGTCCTGGAACACCCAAGCAATGATGTTTCAAGTTCACAGTGTGCTTTACTGTCCACTTTCACATTAAGCTAGGATTCAAACAATCAAAACATTGACACTGATTACAGCTTGACACTTACCACTTCTAAAAAGAAGTCAACATGCGGCCTTTTATGTACGAAGAATCTGACTGGGTGCTTATCAATGACAACCTGCATGGATAAAAGGAAAATAGACAGTGTTTAGGCTTGAATGCATGGGTCCAAACATACATACATACATACATATGTGGCTGAATGCTCATACTTTAAGGATGAAGTCTGGCGGCGTGCCAGGTCTCACTGTGGGTCTGAGGACTCCATCATGGTGAGAGTGGATCAGCGTTTCGTCCAGGTCCAAAACCAGAATCTTCCTCTTTACTGCATCTGGAGTTTATCACACAATATAGAGCTTCTTTATCTCAGTACATTTACATGCACACAAGAAGCCACTACTGGGACAAATGAGGTTACACAGGAATTAACACAAAGCAATTACATGCACTGCAATTATCTGCACATATAGCAGGTCAGTAATCAGATTTCTCTCCTACTCCTAAATGTATTTTAAAACCATGACTTTCTCTGTTTTAATGACAAAAGACACATTTCTGATTTCTTTACAATGCACAGTTCTTACAGCTCTACCTAATGTCACCCTGATGAAGAACTAGAGTTGATACACAGTCTGTTGAATTGCTTATATGCACTAAGAATAAATTCATATAATTTCTACTGAAGACAAAGTGCCTTGTTTTTTCCCCCCATGGTTTGTCTGCAACACTTTATGTCAAGCATGACTTCCTGGATTCTGATTTTTGCTACTGAATGTCAGTCTCACCTTTAGTTGAACTGATTATAAAAACAAGGTGATAGTGATGGGTAATTACTAGGGCTGTCAACGATGCCATTAAGGGTTGAGCATAACGCGTTACAAAATTTTTAATCGTATGCCGCCATTTATTAATTTATTTTCGCTTCACTCGGCTTTGCGTCGTGCCTAACAGGCTACTATTTTGCCGTACTTCCTCGTAACATATCCTGCTGCTGCAGGAATAGCAACGCAGATTTCGGTGCCTCATTCTGGTCCCACTGATATGCCTGATGCTCTGAAACGTTACAGACGTTACAGGAAACAGAAACATTGCTGCACATGACGCTAGTTAACACTACACTCAACAGCAGCTAACGTTAGCCTACCGTTAGCTAGTAGCTGGATTAAACACAGTTACAATGCTGACAGCTAACGCTAAACGGTGTAAAGTTTGTCTGTATTTCGCTGTAGAGGATTCCGACACCGGGATGTAACAATCTGCAGCTGCTGTTGTCGGAAAAACACAGACGGTGTGTTCAATGAAACTGGTAATTTACAGCCTTGTGGTGCATTGAAAGTTGTTGTTAAATGCCCTTTTCCCATCTGGTGGTTGTTTTTGTCATTCAACAGCTATTTACTAGTGAAATAAGTTATTGTTATAGTGATTACATTATTATTAAATCATTTAATGTTGACAATATGGCCTTAGCAATAAACAAGCCATTCTTTAATGTCGCCAACTGTTTAGTACCCTTCTTTTTTTTTTTTACTTTCTTAAAAAGTATCGGTTCAGGCACTGCTACCGTTTCAAAAAGTCCCGCTTTAGCACCGGTATCCAAACAATACCCAACCCTAATATTGACTCTAGATTCAAATGTGTGACTAGACTAAATATATAATAAACAAATACAAATCTTAAAATCAAGTTCATAAAGTCATTTTCTTTCATTCATTTGATTCCCAATCAAGATACACTGGTAAGAATTGCTTTCCATTGTTAATATGTACTTAAAAACAGTTCTGGAATGCAAAATAACAGAATTTGAATCATGTGATAATACATGCGATTAATCGCGATTAACTATAGAAATTCAACGATTAATCACGACTAAGAAAATTTAATCATTTGACACTCCTGGGCCCATTCCCATTCTTCAACTGGTTTATCTCTCTTTAGATCCATGACAGTGTGCTGTATGTGCACTAGCTCTGTGCAGGCATAACCATATTTTTTTGAACGATACGTGCGTAAATTGATGCCCAATGAAAAGGCACTGAATGAATATATTCTGTACATTTTGCAACCTAGGCGGAGCAGTGTGCTGTGTCAGGACAGAGCTGGAGAGCAGCACACTCTGCTCCGGTTTATAATCCCTCAGACTCTCCCTTCACTTTTGCCCAAAAGTTGGGAAGCAAGACTCGGGAACTTCTTGTGTATTGAGGAGCTGCAGTGTTTATTCATGGTCAAACTGTGACATACACTGTAAAATTAATGAATGAATATATTTTTATTATTGTGTCATGCATAAAATATGCCCAGCCCACACAGGCTAACAAAACACCATTACCTAGGACAAACGACCAGATACCAAAGTAACCACATACCCTAAACAAATAAACCTTCTAGTCTTTCTGGCCAAGCTTTAGAAACAAAAGTCGCCAACTTATAAATATTAAATTTAAACAACCACTCCAATTGGTCATCATCCGTGCACCAGAACATTTCAGGATTTTGGACAGACATTTCATGTAAAATCTGTGTTCTTAAACTCATAATAAGGACAATACAGGAGAAAACTTCTAGTTCACATAGCGCAACCTTTTATCTTCTTGGATGCTTTTGAATCTACTTACTTCAAGGGCATGGGGAAGGATTCCTGTTCTCAACTGATCCACCAACAACCTCTGACTTCTCGACAAGTTTGCTGTAACATATAGTTCAGGACCATAATAATGTTTGATTTGAATTTAAGTTTGTAGTTTTGGTTTTAGCAGAATGTCTTTTGACCATATTTCTTCAAATCTTGCAAGTAACTTACTTCTGATTGTGTACATGCTACAAGTACTGTACATGTATTGTCTTACTATTGACTAGTAATATAATAATAATAATAATAATAATAATAATAATAATAATACTACACATAGTATGCACTATGATACACTCTCTTCAAGAAAGTGCTGCTCTTGAACTCAGCCTTTTTGTTTGCAAGGATTTCCAGAAATGTGGCTCCCACCTCCTAAAAGCCTTTTTGATGACCTTATTCTGTTATGAGAGGTATATGATAGAGCTGTGTGACACAGATTGGAGATCACTGTTACTTTCATTCTGTCCACAATACTGTTAATACCAGCAGAAACATCAGCCATTTACAGCTAAAGGAATCACTCATTCACTTGAAACTGGACCTGGATCTCCAGTTGAGGTCACTGTAGTGAGTGAGAGGAGGGGAAAGTGAAACTGAAATGCAACCCTTCCTCCAAGTCAAGAGTGTGCATTTGAATTAGCTCTCTACATGCAGAAAGAAAGCTCCTTCAGAGCGCAGTGCACACACCAGTCCATGCTAGTGTAAATGCTGCCTTTAACATTTGTATTTCCTCTTCACTTCAGTCTTGCCATTGTTCGAGGCAGAGAAGGAAGCGAAACTTATCTAATTGTCTTTGGTCACCATGCCACTGTGTTGGATGGGTCCTGACATTAACCTGCTACCATAATTCACTGTTTTACTAAAATGCTTTTTGGGGAGAATGGCTGTTTACCTAGCTAGCACAATGGCCAAATTAGTCTTTTAATTTTAGCATTCTGGTTACAGGTCTTGAGAAACACTATGGTTTGTATGCTGCCTCTTTATTAGTAAAGGCTTGCTGTGCAGTTTAATTTATAATGGTAAACATTATTTAGATTATGCAACATTGGTACATTCTTAGTATTTTAAACTAGCCTATTACATATCCAGCTTAGCATGAATGTTCTTGATTGATGTGGTTTTTGAAGTGTCTGCCTTTGCTTTATTGACAGGTATTCATCTCATTGCACATTTAGAGCTGTGCAACAAAATAACATTTCTTTTTAAGCGCTGATGTTGTCGGAGGGGAATTCAGATATACAGCAAGCACAATCATTTGTTATTCTTACTACTTGTTTGGCTTTTAATTCTAATGATGTAACAATGTCATCTCAATGATGAACCAAACTTTAGGCAAATGACTTAGATGCAAAACCATTCTTTGTTGTGATGCTATTAAAAAGCTATGAGAGCACACAATAACTGACCAATTAAGCTAGCTAATGAAGGAGCACTACTTAACTGCAAACATAGCAAATTTAGCATCCATTCCTTGTCAGTCACAGCATATCGCAAACAATTTTAATCAATGATTTTAGTATTAAGCACAATCTTGATTTTATGTTTTTAACTGAAACATGGTTGGACCTAGGGCTGCAGCTATCGATTCTTTTTGTAATCAATTAATCTAGCACTTTATTGATCGATTAATCGGATTTTTTTTTTTTACGTTTTTAAACAACCAAAACTAGACCTATATGTAAATATTAGTTATACTTAACATATTTTCATTTATATATTTCATTATAATGTCACACAGCTCTGTTACACTTATGCTATTAGATCGTTGATCAGCTGTTTCTCCGTGGAGAGAGCGAGAGAGAGATGCACAACAATCAGCTGTTTTTCTGAAGGAATAGTCAGCGCGTCAGCTCAGATCGTGGTCACCACTACGTATTTTCTTGTCTGTGATTTTGGTAGTTGTTGTGTTTGATGTAGTTTCATCGTCCACACGACTCTGGTTTACTTTTGTCGGTCCTCTTCGTGGAATGGATGATTAAGTTAGACTCAATGTTTTCTGTTGAGATGCTAAAGCACTGACGTCGTGCTATTATTGTGGTAAGCTAGTTTGATTTTGCAGTAGACACACTGTACAGAGTTTTAGTTTTAATTACGTTTGAACTGATTCCAAACTTTGGAAACTTTCTGTCGTTTCCTCCAGCCTGTCTCTTCTCTTAGCCCCTCACTATTTACCTCTGGCATGTGTCGCCAGCAGCAGACTGAGCCGTCTGGTGTGCCACAGTAGCGGAAACACCGTCCGTCAGCGATACAACGTTAGTAACATTGATTTAACGACGCTTTGAGGAAAGTCATTTTCCATCAAGGATTTTTTGTAATCGAATTATTCGAGGAATCGTTTCAGACCTAGTTGTACCATAACAATAGTGGTGCTGTTCTTATCGAGTCAGCTCCCCCTAACTTCAGTTTTATAAGTGAGAATAGAGTGAATAAGAAAGGAGGTGGAGTCACCATTTTGTTTAATGACTCATTCCAATGTATGCAAATATCTTAAGGAAATGTTGCTTCTTTTGAATACGTGGCTCTTCAGCTAAGGTCCTCCCCTCGAGCTATATTTCTAAATATCTACAGACCAGCTAAAATACTGTGCAACCTTCTTCGATGACTTTACTGAACTGCTGTCTATAATCTGTATTAACTTTGACGGTGTAATTATTGCTGGTGATTTCAACACTCATGTTGACAACCGCCAGGATAGAGGGACCAAAGAACTGTGTTGTGTTTTGGAGAACTATGGCCTGACTCAGCATGTGACGGAGCCCACACACAATAAGGGGCACACTCTGGACTTGATTATCTCCAAGGGTCTGAACATTTCCAAGGTTGTGGTGACAGATGTTGCTCTCTCTGATCATCCCTGTGTTTTCTTTAACGGCACTATCTCTGTGCACAAAAGTCTTCAAACAAAAGGTAATCAGAAAACGATATATCACTGACAACACCAGTGAAACATTCATTCAGCTTTTCTCCTCCACACCCGCCCTCTCTGGGCTCTCAGTCACTGAGCTTGTAGATAATTTCAACTGTAGAATTACAAATGTTATTTTTGCCATTGCTCCCACTAAGGTCAAAGCTGTCTCTGGCAAGAAAAGATATATACTGGTGAGAACAGAAAAAAAGAGTGTCGAAAATCTGAACTTAGGTGGCAAAAAACGAATCTCCAGGTCCATTATAAAAACTATAAAGAGACTTCGCCTTTATAATTTGGAACTGACGACTGCAAGGCGGTCCTTTTGACATTATCGCCAGAAACAATAATAATTAAATAATAATAAAACCCTCCAGTACCAGTAGCATCTGAACTTTTATCCACAAAGGCCTGTAATGAATTTGCCACCTTCTTCAAAGACAAAATTCAGAAAATTAGACAAACAGTCAGTGCCTCCATATCAAGTACAGGATGTGTGTTGTCACAGTGTTCAGGCAAAACAAATTCCAATATGACACAATTTCATACGATCAACCATAAAAACCTGGAGGACATTATACAACATCTGAAAACCTCCTCCTGTTGCCTTGATATTCTTTTCAAAAATGTTTTGAATTGTTTGGCTTTTGATCTTCTACAGATTGTAAACATGTCTCTTCTCTCAAGTATCTTCTCACATGCCCTGAAAACTACAGTCATAAAGCCATTCCAAAAAAAGAACAATCTAGACAGGTCACTAATGAGCTTTTTTTTTTTTTTTTAAGTAAAATCATTGAGAAAGCGGTTTCCCAACAACTCAACCTTTCCTTGTCACTAAACAACAGTTTTGATGCCTTCCAGTCGGGTTTTCGACCACACCACAGCTCTGAGACGGCTCTTGTTAAAGTCTTTAATGAAATCCACTTAAACACAGATAGTGGCAAAACTACAGTCTTAGTATTACTTGATCTCAGTGCTGCATTTGACACGGTTGACCATGACATATTACTAGACTGATTGGAAAACTGGGTTGGCCTTTCTGGCTCAGTACTAAACTGGTTTGAATCCTATTTAAAGAATAGGGACTACTTTGTGTCTATAGATAATTATACATCTGAGCATACAAATATGACATGCAGAGTTCCCCGAGGCTCTGTTCTGGGGCATCTTCTGTTTAATATCGACATGCTTCAACTGGCTCAGATTATGGAAAACAATAAAATATGTTACCATAGTTATGTGGACGACACACAAATTTACATAATCTTATCACCAGGGGACTATAGTCCAATACAAAAACTGACTAAGTGCATTGAACAAATTAACGACTGGATGTGCAAGAACTTTTTTTAAAGTCAGCGCTCAGCTTCAAACGACAAGGTTAAAAAAAAACAGACAAAGCCACATTAAGACAATAACAAAGTCAGTCTATTATCACTTTAAGAATATATCAAGGGTTAAAGGACTTATGTCTCAGCAGGATTTGGAGAAACTTGTCCATGCTTTTATCTTCAGTAGACTTGACTACTGTAACGGAGTCTTTACAGATCTCCCTAAAAAAATCAAATCAGACAGCTGCAGCTGATTCAGACCGCTGCTGCTCGAGTCCTCCCAAAGACCAAAAAAGATGGATCACATCACTCCAGTTCTGAAGTATTTACACTGGCTTCCAGTGCCTCAATGAATTGATTTCAAAATACTTTTGCCGGTTTATAAATCACTAAACTGTTAAGGGCCGAAACACATTTTTGATCTGCTACTACACTATGACCCACCCAGACCTCTCAGGTCGTCTGGGACAGGTCTGCTTGTTGTCCCCAGAGTCAGAACTAAACAGGGAGAAGCAGCGTTCAGTTTTTATGCTCCACATATCTGGAACAAACTCCCAGAAAACTGCAGGTCTGCCACAACTCTGATCTTTTAAATCAAGACTGAAGACCTTTCTTTTTGATGTTGCCTTTCTTTAAATAATTGTTCATTTCTTATACTGAAGTTGCAGTGTTGAAACTGTATGAAAATCTATATAAAACATATAAAGAGAAATTAAAAAGTAAGACCGGTAGGACCAGCCCATTCTAGAAACGGCAAGGATTGCGGGTGGATTACGTGTATAGAGCAACGGCTTATACACTGTCCCATACTAGCACCATAAAATCTCGTTGCTTTCATATTTTTAACTGTTTATAACTGCTCTTTGATGTTTAATTTCTTATACGTAAAGCACTTTGAATTGCCCTGTTGCTGAAAAGTGCTATACAAATAAAGCGGCCTTGCCAATGTAGCACAACAGGTTTACTGAAACAATTGAGAGAAAATACAAGCCAACTGTGGTTTGCATCTACCCACCTGATCCACCTTAATAAATATGGCTATGATCTACAGTCATACATTTCTCATATGGAAAAGACATATTATAAGAGTCCTGTCAAGTTTGTATGTCCAGTAATACAGATAACGTTAATTTACTCTGAGGTGACAAAAGTCCTGAGAACAGGGTCAAGCCTGAGTGTTTTATGTTGCTTTTCTTTTCTGTACAATCACATCTTTTAAATTATACTTACATTTCCACATTGCATATAGTGTCTCCCCCTCTATCTTGTTATAAAAAAACAACAAATGTGTCTAGGTAAAAGCAGTATTTGCTATACTTTCCCAAATATGTTTACACATGTCTTACAAAAGGGCCCCTGAAATTTAGCTGAGCAGTCATATCATGTACTCACTGAGTCTGTTTCTGGAGATAGGCGAAAGAGGCAAAGTGTCGTATCGCACCGTCTGATACTGGATTATCTGCAAAAGAACAAGGCAAATTAAACAGTCAGTCAATCCTTAACAGATTGGGACAGTTAAAACAAACCAAATACAATATACTGAGCCATAATGAGTTAACTGCACTATGGATAGATTTCAAATGTGTGTGTTATTTGTACTTTAATTATAGATGAAAAAAGTTTACAGAGAACACCAGTATTAGTGTTTTGGGAATCCTTTGGGGCACAAAGAAAAGTGGTTTAATATCATAATTGCTCTTGTTCATTATCCAATTTGAAGAAAGCATCACAATTGAGCTAAGGATGAGTTAGACCAGAAGTATGGCTAATATCTCCATGAAGGTCTTAAAAACCTCTACCTCTTGAAATCCCCAAACTTACAGTATATTTGAGCCCTTAGACAATACATTATTGGGAAATCAGCCCTCTTCTTTTGCTGTACATGAGATTAAGCAAGAGGACAGAGGAAGACTCCATACTGAAATGAACACAGTTACGTCCACCCCACGACGACTCCTCTCTAACTTCCTTGCTCTGCTCTGGTCAGGATCACCACAGGGAGCACCCTTTCCAGTGCCACTCTTGCCCAGGGGCTCTGCACTTTTCTTCACAGGGCTATTTTTATCCCTCCAGCTGTCAGTGGGTGTCAGCAGAGCATGGGGCACACATAGAAAGGAAGACTTGCAGGGTGACTTTGACTGAGCCTTGGTACCTAAGCCTTGGGCAGGGCCTCCCCCTGTGTCCCCTCCCACTGGCAGAGGAAGCTCGGGGGAAGCCTATGGGTGCCAGCAGCTGCTGAGCACCACGGGGGGACCTCACCCTCAACTCAGCTCCCTGCACCTCCAAGAGCCTCTATCTGGACCCCAGGCCTGCAAACTCAAACTGAGTCATTTGCCTCCACACTAGGGCTACAACTAATATTTCAAATGATCTTGCTCCCTTAAGCAGACCAACAGCCACTGAAAACTCTTCAATGTAATGTGAGGGAGAAAGGCAGCTAGCCCTTGAATTTGTGTGGCAGTAACCAGGATACTGGCAATTGTACTTAGGAAATGGCTAATGAGAGAAATAATGCTTTCATTATTGTTTTTATTTTTTTCTAGATTAATTGATTCATGATTTGGCTCCAGAGCCCACGTTGCCATATTCTAACTGCTTATGTTGTCCAACTAATAGTGCAAAACTCAAAAGATATTAGGTTTACTACAATGGAAGACAATGCAAAATAGCAGATTTTCAGTTGAGAAGCTGAAACCAGATAATGTGTTGCATTTTTTGCTTAAAATCTTGAATTGTTGCAGATTAATTCTGTTGATTAACTGATCAACTAATCATTTCAGTTCTACAAACTATTTAAATTAGGAGTTTTGTGTTGTTTAGCCAATTGTTGTTTCAGCACTAACTCCACACCTGGCTACACACTTACTGTCTCATGCAGGATATAATAAGCAAATCCATTATGCAAGATTAATAAACAACCATCTTGTCATCTGTTAACACAGAGTGCCGTGCATAGGATTATTACCCGGTCACAATATTCATAATCCAATAGATATTTTATTGATCCAAATGTTTGGATCAGGCCACCTAATGGATTGTAGTCTCTTCGAAGCACTACCTTACTAACAGACAACAGGAGTTAACAAGGGGATTATTAGATTTATAAAGAAGGTCACCATAGTTATAACTAAATGGGGCATTCAACATCAATCCCTCATTTTAAAAAAGGTATTGAGTGGGTTAGGTCTTAACATCCTCACCTCAAATATTTTTCATCAAATCACCTGCTATCTTTAGGATCACCTACATTTCGTTCCTTGCCACATCAGCGATCGCTGGATCATGACATTGTTCCAGTGCCTCACATATTGTAAACAACAGCGCTAAACTGTGAGTGAGAATGAGAGAAACAGAGGGAGGGAGAGAGAACAGTACACTCTCTGTGCTGACATAATCCCTCTCACTTCAGCCATAACATGAACTGGACTACTCACTCTCAGGGCCTGTTGACAACCCACAAGTGTTACTGCCACACAGAAATCTGCAGAAAAACCTCATACAGCATGATGAATACAACACAGGGCACTACTCTTAAGCTTTGTTGGCTTGATACGGAGCTAGAGCCGAAGTCTGCTCAAATTACACCACATATGCATGTCTATTAACAACTCAACATCTCTGTGTGTGTCTAGGTTACAGGCAGGCTTCTGTAACCTTAAATGCCATGTATATTGTGGAGGCATTTGTGAGCAATTGAAGGTGACCTGCAGGCTTCTACAGGCTGTTCCTCAATTAGGCGTTTGGATGTGGGAGGTGTCTACGTTGCACTGTATTCAAAATGAGCTATTCATTTACCCACTATTGCATCACACAAAATCTGACACCTGGACAAAATACAATTAGTCTATTAATCAATTAGTTGACCAACTGATAATCGATTAACTGTTAGTCATTTACCAAAAAAGAAATGCCAAACACTGTATGGTTTTAGCTTTACAAATGTGAGGATTTGTATGGTTTCTCTGTTTTATATCATTGTTAATTGAGTATCTTATTGAATATCCTTTGCTTTGGTTTTGGACTGTCGGTGACAGATACTTTTCACTATTCTGACACGTAATAGCCTAAACTAGGGCTGGGCAATATATCGATATTATATCGATTTTGTGATATGAGACTAGGTACAGTCTTAGATTTTGAATATCTTAATATTGTAATATGACTTAAGTGTTGTATTTTCCTGGTTTTAAAGGCTACATTATAGTAATGTAATTTTCTATACTTCCCAGACAGTTCTAGCTGTTTTATAATTTGCCTTTACCCACTTAGTCATTATATCCACATTACTGATTATCAAAAATGTCACTGTGTAAATATTTTGTAAAAAGAACCAATAGTCAACTCTACCATTTCGTCGCAATATCGATATCATGGTATTTAGAAAAATATTTTGATATTTGATTTTCTCCATATCACCCAGCCCTAGCCTAAACAGTTAATCACTGCATCTATGAAAAATATCTATAGATGTGTCAATAATCAAAGTTATCTTGCAGTTGTACATTTTTGTGCACTTTACCATATTGTGAGGAAAATGGGTTTACTCTTCAATATCCTCTTTTGAAGGACATCTCGATACTCCTAGCCATTTTTATGCTGAATAATATAGCAATACATTTGACACTGATACTATTGAGTGGGAGGTTGATGCTACTCCGTGGGATTTGTTCACACATTCACAAAATATTGGGCAAAATCACATAATGAGACAGGATAAGCACAGGCAAGAAGCGCAGGAAAGAAGCAGGTAGTCTAGTTTTCTGAGAGCCAAATGAGCTCCACTAAATGTGAATGTGATCTGAAAAATAATGTTGAGACACATGTGGACCATTGCAACGTAATCATTTTTGCTCAACTATCACAGAAACACAACAGGATCACCTGCCAATTATCTTTCAAACCCATTCTCACCGTTCGTAGGTGCTTCCTGAGGATGTACATAATGAAGCCCCATATTCTCGATGTTACTCCGAGAAAAGTGCGGATGCCAAGTAAACATTGCCGGGTCTTCAGCATGTTGACGAGCACGCAAAGACCCCACAGTAACTCAACTTCAATTCTCAGTTGATAGCACGCTTTTGTCCGAAATTGTAGGGATAATTACTGAAGGAACTTGCTTGCTAGTAAGAGTCAAAATCCGTCTTTAGCCAAAGCCGCCAAACTAGCAATTCAAATTAACAAGAGGCCAAGCAAACGTGTGAGTACCTCGCTCTGCACACTTGTGGCACAATTAGCATTAAATAGAATACACTCGCATTGTAACTGTTAAACAAACGTGGACGTCGTCAAAAGAAAAGCTGCTGCAAGACGACTGCTGCTGTATGGACCTTAGCGCGCAGCTCGTCGACAAGCTAGCTCATGAGCTAGCTGTATACCATCTAACGTTAGCTTGTAGCCACCAAGCTACCGCTAGCTCGACAGGGTGACCACCTTGAACCTTGGACAAAAATACCCCAAAAAAGCTGTGGGGCCGCTTGTAGTCAAGCACCGGTTCAACGCAACTTCACTCTGTGCGGCGTCCAAAGAGAGACAGCTTAACAAAAGTTCCACAAAGTCTAACCGGTCCGGTTAAAATCAGTTTGTAGTCCAGTGGAAATCCGGAATGAAACTGCGAGCCGCCATCGCCGCCTTGCCGTCACTTCCGCGAGGAATCCTGTGGTTGCGCGCAGCACGTCCACGTGGAAAGAAAATAAACAGACGTGAACGAGCAAGAGCAAGTAGGATGAAAGCCTGTTAAAATTAACCAGTTTTGGGGTCTTTCTGTAATTTTTGCAGCAACTATTTGAGTAATTGTGGTGCAGTTTAACACAAAAATGATTTCTGGTAAGACATTTGTGTGTTTGTACATAGTTTTGCTTTCATTTTGGCAGTGGCTTGTTGGTGTCAATACAAGTAAGTATTCCAGTAGTTGTAATTGTAAAACAATACAACAAATTAACTGGGCGTGGCTACTTTTTATAGGCACAATATTATATTTGGCAGGGACAGCTTTTACAGCTGTCAGTAAACACGTGGGCATTCCTATGGCCAGTTGGTAAAAGTTACTCTACACCTAATGAATTACTTCAGACTGTTACTAGGAAACTAATAAACAACCCCCTCTGACACTGCCATGCAAATAGCACTAATGATTTAGTGATGATATTATATTATATAATATATCATAATTCGTTTGACTGGAAACTAATGATCATTTGGTGCAAACAGACCTGGAGCATTAATTTGAAGGAATCAAAATGTATCAACATCATTTACAGTAAAATTACAGAAATACAGTAAACTATAATTATATAAATTAATCTCATAAAAATTACTTCCAACCATGGTATGGTCTGAATTTTCTTTAGAGTAATTATGTTTGATGATGAGACAATATCTACTTGTGACCCTCATCATATTTTATTGCCATGACCTGGACAGTTGTGAGCAGTATTTTTCCCTCTGATTGTTTAATTTGTACTGTAGGATTTTTAGAGGCTCTGGAAAAGGAAAAAAACACCCAGCATTTTACAAGAAAAGAGCAAAACTTAGAGAAGTAAGAAAAAAATAAAAGTATTTTGTGTAACGGAATGCACTTTTTTCTTAATCACTTTAATAATATTGTGTCCCTGCTCATATCCATTTTGTCCCGACCCCCAAGTTGGGAACCACTGCAAAAAATCATTGTGTAAAGTCAGTTGGATGACGCATTTGCTTGGATGTGAGATTGTTTAGTACATTTACGTTATATTTTAGGAAAAAGCAAGGTGTGGTATTAACCGTTAAAAAGCATAGTTTTATTCAACAAAAAAAACATTTTGAAAAATGTAAGGCGATCAATATTCGAAAACACTCTTCGATAGAACCATTTTATAAAACATAATACAGATTTACAGAAACTTACAGAAATATTGTACATTATTTTATATCTATAAAACTGCATGAGATCGCAGCAAGTCTTTGAATCTCCACTACTGAAACCGACCCAGTGTCTTGAGGGCATGAAACATGGATCCTCTGTTGCCGAACCCTACACATCAAGATCATCATCGGGGTCCTCCTGGTCATAGTCATCATTGGCATCAGGCTCATACAAAATTCGTCCTGAACCTGGGCCTGAGTGGAGCAGAGCTGTTTTCCTATAAGACAAAAAGGGGACAGCGTTTTTAAGTTGTTTACAAAAAATTAACAAAACATACGGGACGTAATCACTGAAAAAAAAGTGTTTCTCACTTCTCTTTGCTGAACACAAAGGGAAGTGCAAGTTTCTCTTTGGCCTCACGCTCTGTATCAGATAGTCGAAGGTTGAAGGTCAAGTTGGCTGTTGGGTCCGTCTATAGAAACACAAAAAGAGCACTATTCAGTCCTGCTATATCTGAGCCCTAAATGTATTCTATCGATCTGCATATGGTTGGATTCAGGTATTAAACATGCGTTATATCGCACCTCCTGTTCCTTAGGGTCGGCCTGTTTGTGTCCAAGTTGGCTGGGCTTGCCCTGTACTATCACTGTAAAATCATCTTTGATGCTGAAAATCTCTTCCTAAAGACAAAAAAACTAAATTATCAAAACGATTTAACAGTGAAGGTATACAAAATAGTCATCCCAAAGGAAACGCTGCTTACGTCTTGCATAACTTTCCCCGATTTTGAGCGTTTTGTTATCTTTGCCACAGCTTTGTCTCCCTTCACCACAGGTACTACAGTGATGACTGAAGTAGCCAAGTGGCATACACTTCCCACAGTACCACTCTGATGCATATCTGCATGGAGCAGACCAATAATAGCTCTGACAGCTCCACCTAATGAAAACACAGAAAAAGACCCTTAGTCTGCATGGTCTTAAAGTATCACTTTAAGCCAAGAAAGTCTATTTCACAATATGATGGTGCACTTATTTTAATAATCAATATGATTGCCATTGATTTTTCTTAAAAGATAAAAGCTTTGCAATGACTCTTACAGCCTTGATGTCATACCTTCCTTCATTAAATACTACTACAACAACTTTCTGACATCACATTGACACACATTAAGATGCTTTATAACCTTTTCTAAGTTGCTGAAGAGTCTTGCAGACATCAGGAGGGCTGAGGTGTCTCAAAATCCATGAGAGAGAGTCGATCACTAATGTAGCTGGTTTGGGGTGTGATGTTTGCTTGACCAGACGTGTAAGTTCCTCCAAACAGAACTGGTGAACCGTGAAAGCTGGGTGATCAGTCCAGCCAAGTGGGTCTGTATAAGCATTGTAAAAGTGTAGCCTGAAGTGACAAAAACAAAATTATTGAAAGTTTGGTTATAGGTTACATAAACTGCCTAAAAAGGGCTGCAGCAAACAATTATTTTCATTATCGAGTAATCTATTGGTTGCGTTTCCGATCACTATATATATATATATATATATATATATATATATATATATATATATATATATATATATATATATATATATATATATGAAGAAAAGCAACACATGTTCACATGACTTGAATGACTAATATCAAAGGTTGGTAGGTGGTTCCAAAGTAAGTGGCTATTAATTTTCTGATGGACTAATTATTTCAGCACTAATCTTATTTACCTCTGAATAGGTGATCCTTTCAGTCCATCTTTTAGCTCTTCCTCACTGACCTCAAAGCCAAGCACATGGACAGCTTCCTCCCTAAATTCATAACAAAGGTCAAGGTAGGTTTTTATAAAAACATTTTTTTGTTTTAGCAAACATTACAAATATATGATACATACAGTACATAACCAAACTGTCACCGTACGCATGTATTTAAATACCTGTCCAATGCAGAATTGATGAAGCTTTTCAGGAGGTGTCGACCAGAATAACTAGCAGAATCTAACAATGCAAGGAAAAATTACATGACTTTACTGTATGCTATTGCTTCGGTTCACATTGTTACGTTATTTATTTATTTATCGCAATTTAGACTTATATTCTACCACATTCAAAGCATTTAACGTTACCTTGTATTATGAGAAACCCTCCAGCATCAATGCCTTGCAATAATTCAGGCAACATTGTACTAGCTAGGTTAAGTTAGTTAACTATATAAGAAAATTGTAGAAGGTCCAGATAGCTTCAGCTAGTTAGCATGCCATTGATTTACCATCTATTTAAACGTGAATAGCATGATAAAGAATCGGAGAAGTCAGTCATTTAATAGTAGAAGAACAAGATCTTTCAAAATTCAGAATGACGAGCGCCTGAAGTCGCAGAAACTCATATTTCACTGAAATAAAGCTTTCGCTGTTCAAACTAATTCCAACATGTTTCGCTAGCTAGATAGCATGTTTGAGTGTACAGATTCAAA
The DNA here is from genome assembly GCA_023566125.1 of Zingel zingel. Lineage (NCBI taxonomy): Eukaryota > Metazoa > Chordata > Actinopteri > Perciformes > Percidae > Zingel > Zingel zingel. Next base: position 14,009,431 of record CM042336.1, on the reverse strand, counting down.
AACGTCATATCCCAGAGTTCCCCTTTAATATCGATAATTTATGGGAAATGTAGTTCAGAATTTTACAACCCGTGCCTGTGTCGGATTGAATGACTGCCTAATAACCTACGTTACCCAGAATTCCCCACGGGAAACACTGCGCTGGCAGCCTCAAGAGGTTTCTGCCGCGCACGGAGAAGATCGTGCGGAATAAAGTCAAAACTCCAGTCGTTTGTGTGCTTACTACGAAGAAACGACAAAACTTCATCGTAGAAGTTTACGTTACGGACCTACATTAACTAGCAATAGCGTTCATCTAAGGAGTTTTGCCATATTTTAATACCGAGTGTAATACATGCAGTAACGAAGAAAAAGGAGCTTTAAGTGCAGCACGTTAAGCGACAGAGGAATTAGTATTTTGTCAGGCTAATAACGTTAACGTTAGTATAGCGACAGTGTGTACGTTAACGTTAGCTGTTGTAACAGATCTCCAGGGAGGGGATATTACAACTTCGACCCACACTGGAGTGTTTTGAGGAAGAGTCTACTCGATCTTCCGCGCCCTTGGCTTGCTGCTGCTAAAGTTCCCCGGCGTTAAGGTGCAGCCACGCCGGGGGAAGGCACAGCGCGACGGCCGCTACTCTCCGGCTAGCTCGCCTGCTGCTTCTGATTCTTGGATCGGGGCCTTGTCGGTGAGGCGACAATGCTTGACATAATGTCTGAGCACCAAGGTATGTTTTAACAGTGTCAGCGGCAAACCATTAAACACACTGTTACTGTGTGATGTTAATCTGTTTACTGTTGAAATCTGTCGTATTTTGCGGACATTAAGATAGCTAAGTTATGTCTACGTTACCGTTAATGTTACGTGTGGTTGCGTATGCTGTATTAATAACACCACTTGCTCTTGACCAACTTGTGTTTTGTCAGCATGCCATGAAAGTTGTGTTAAAGTGGAAATCTCGTTTGTTATGTTACGATTACTGTAACTGTAGCTAACCTAATGTCAACGTTAGGTTAGCTATCGTTATGCATTGCACAGTTAAGGTAACGTTAGCTTGCTGGTTAACGCGCCGATCCATCTAACGTTAGCTAGTTTATAGCTGGATAGCTAACGATACCCAACCACCTCACATAAAACACTCTATACCTTGTCAAATTTAAGTTAAATTAGGTTACTTGTCAGCCACGAAAAACACTTTTTTTTGCATTAGTTCAAACAAATAAAACCCTTGCCAACACCAAGCTAACATGGCTAATACGCCTCCCACTTCCATTTCAAGAAAGCCAGCGTGATTAGCTAGCTAGCAGACCTAGTAACATTAGCTGATTGTTAGCACAAGTTAACTCGAAATTATCCGTCAGCAATGTCGAGTTTAAATGCAGCTCGTTAACGTTATATATAACGTTATATTGGGCATTAAGGAGCTCACACTATCGCTAACCATTGCGCATATTATATATAACGTTACAGTGAACTTTTGTACATCCCCCGATTATTTTTGCTCACCCTGCACAAACTCGTACAGCCCTATTTTCTTTTCTAAAACAGTTTTATTGTACACATTTGTTATAGTGTCTTTTACTTATGTTTATTTCAATATTTTTATTCTATATTTATGTTCTTGATTGTTGCATTGCTTTAACGTTATTGTTTATTCCCGTTTCATATGTTTATTGTATGCACCAAACACCCAAAGGCAAATTCTATGCAGGGGAAAACTTACTTTGGCAATTAATCTAATTTATAATCACGTTCTGATTCTAATAAGTCGAAACCCTGTTTGCAGTTATCGCTGTAAACCGTACAGCGTGTTGTTAGCGTCTCCTCTAAATGTCAGCTAACGTTAGCAGGTAACGTTAGCATCTAGACAATACGAAATGACAAGTTTATAGATTGGCTACCAGCATTCTCGTTGTCTTGCTTTAGCGTTGATATTAAATCGATGAACAACTATCCATGGCTGATGCCGAAATATCCACACTTAATATAAAGTTCATATGGTCATCAAGTGACACCGGTTGCGGTTGTTGGCAGACCCAGTCAACTAGCGTTATCACCCGATGACTGACTGGCCTGCTTATTTTCTGCTTAAACGGTTATCCGTAAACCCTCGGTCAATTTAACGTCCCTAAACAAACACGGCGCTTAAATAAGCTAAACATGATAATTACTAATAACCCTGATTTAAGTTATTGAGCCGTGTTAGCAAGCTAATGCTAGCGTTAGTGCACATGTGTCTCATCATACCCCTATGCAACAGAGTGCTTGGTATACTATATGCTACTGTGAAAATAAGCCCGTCAAGACTAGTTCACTTTTGACTTACAGAATTGTTTGTTTTTCTTTTCTACTAGATTCACTTTTGACGTGCAAAACGGAACCTTTGGTGAGTACTTTGCAGTGTTACTTTGAATACCCTGAGTAGTTCATTGAGTAGCTTTTTATTGATGGAACATTTTTATATTAGCTTCATTTTCTTTAACAAAGGCATGTGCTTTCTGCAGCCCCCGGAGAGGAAAAAGAGGACTGTTGAGGACTTCAACAAGTTCTGCAGCTTCGTCCTGGCGTATGCTGGTTACATCCCCAGTCCAAAAGAGGTGAGCTGCTATGAATGTCACTGTGGATATTAGAAATTACTGTTATTGCCTGCGTGCTCAGGTTGAGAGGAAATACCAAAATGCTTTTTCTTGTTGTCTTTTAGGAAAATTCATGGTCTCCAACATCATCCAGCTCTGCACACAGTTCAGGGTTGTCGGCAGATGGAGGTGGTGGAGGCAGCAGCTCCACCGGCAATACATGGGCTGATGGAAGTTCCGACATTCATACCATCCATACGTTTGTTCGCAAAGCTCGAGCAAATAAGGGCAAAAACATTCGCCGCATGCACTCTGATAGCACTCTGCTGGACAAGATGCGCCTTAAAGACTCCCTGTATGAGGGCCAGGCCAGCACTAAGGCCGAGCGCAAGAAAGACAAAAAACTGAAAAAGCTGTCATTGGGCTCTGCCATGACGGCGGCAGATAGTGGCAGTAGTGAAGGCGAGAAAAGAGCCCGCATTAAACGCAGCAAAAACTCAAAACAGCCAAAGCCTAAGAAGCTCAAAAGTTCAGCTGCTCAAAGTGAGACAGACTCTGAGGCACGGCATACACATACAGAGGTACGACCTGCCAGAGATGAGCTGACGGAGCACGGGGGCTCCACCCCAAGCATGCAGGGCCTGGGGAAGATGCAGCCAGACGAGTCCATCAGGGAAGCAGAGATGAGCTCCAGTGAGGGTGAGACCTGGATCGCTGATGAAGACATTATGGTGGAGTCAGGTATGACTGTATGCTTTTGCCATTTAAAATAACTTAAATGTATTAAAATGATCATCTTTGGCTGCATCCAATGAACCAATGTTTAATTCCACACTTAAGTTGTTTTTTGTCCAATTCTTAATATTGGCTACTTTTTACCAGCTATAGTATTCTACATCTCTGTTCTTTTTTTTTTCTTTTTTTTTTTAATCAACACAGGGGATGATTCATGGGACTTGATCACCTGTTACTGTGGGAAGCCATTCGCAGGACGGCCAATGATCGAGTGCAACCAGTGCGGCATATGGGTGCACTTGTCGTGTGCAAAGATCAAGAAGTCCAATGTTCCAGACATCTTTTACTGCCACAAGTGCAGGGACTTGCGGCGGTCTGGACACAAAAAAGACCCCTAGGCATGAAGAGGATGGGAGGGACAAGGAGCACCCACCCTTTTTTTTTTTTTTTTTTTTTTGCTGTCCTCTTGACACTTGTTTTCTTTGATGCCTACAGCCAAAACAGCCTAAACTATCACCTGAATGGCAACTGTATTGTCAGTTTGTAGGATTTCTTTTGACAATCACAACCATTCTTATTTATCCCTCACGGTTTATTTTTCTTTGGCTTCTGTGAAGAACTGGACAGAAAGCAACGGTGACAGTGGAGAATCATTTATTTGTTACTAACAATTCATTAATTGGCTTTATTGTTGTATACTGTGCTGCTGATTTGCACATAAACTTTCACACTTATTCACGTATTCACTGAAGGTGCATTTAGACTTGTAAATTATTTCTTGAGGATATCGACAAATCAGTGAAATTTCCTTTAGTATCTCAAGGAGTATCATTTCCAGTTTGATAGCCTATTACTCTCAACTTCAATCAATGCAAGTTTATTTTAAAATTAATAGCATAACAGATGAAAAACGTCACCCGTTATTTGTTTAGAAGTATGTCATAATGCTAGATGAGCAGCTTGTTTTTATTTTTGAGTTTGCATTTTTGTTTTGGTTGTCAGTGATGACCACTGAACTTTAAAATGTAGAGATCTCACTCCTCGAGAATAAGTTCTTTAATTTCACAGAATCCGTCAACATTTATCATTTTGCTTTGGCAAATGCATCTAAATTGCTACATTTCAAATTACACACAGACAATTCTTTCAGCAGTGCACTTTTTAAAATATAAACCCAAATACCATTCCACTTCATATATGGGTGGTATTTGGGCTATGATGAGCTACGGCTGATTAAAATCTGTACTTGGCACGTAGCTGTGTACATTCACGATTGAGCGCTTAATGTTTCTCCCTGTCTGGCTTGTTAATCAATGATAGCCATTTACCATGAACAACATTACATCGAAAGCTGTTCAATTTTGATGTTTTTGTTTCATGTGTGGTTTTAGTTTTTCACGTTTTAAAAACTCATCTAAACGAGGGCGTAATGTTGCTGTAAGACGAATGGTTTGGCAGTGCTTTACAATATCAAAGTGGCTCCGAGGCTCGTTTAAGAATGGTTGTAAAATATTTGCTTTTCTGTTTCATGTAATTGTTTATTTCTTAGCTTTCTGAGAAGCGGGATTAGAGATGGACAGAAGATTTGTCTCACATCGAGAACAAAGTTGTAGTGTACAGAAAATAAGTTGATGCTGCATAGGTTGTGGCGTTTGTTTATGTTGTTTGGTTTTACCATGTGCTTTTTCTTTTGTTGGTGGGAGAGTCTTGGTAAGTCTCCAGTAGCAGTTGCACTCTCTACAACTTCAATTCTGTGTACATATCCTTGTTCTTTGACAACTGTACATATGTGAAAGTGAAGAGAGAAAATACCCAAGCAAAATCTATATTTTCTGCAGTCTATTGTTTTCTTTAATTGTAGCTTGAAAAATAAAAGTCCTTGGGAACATAATGGTGGTATTTTGAATCATTTGTAAGGACACATTTAAAGGACACATTAAAGAAACACATTTGAAACTGTTATTTTTGTCACATTTAATTGTTTGCACCATAGACTGTATAAAACTGGTTTGCACACAGCAGTGTTTGTCATGTTTGCGTCTTCTACCACTAGAGGGAGTGGGTGTACAGGCATCTCACTTCTTAGTATGGCAGTGAGTTAAATAATAAGGAATAAATATAATGGAATATATCGTACAAAGTTCACACATGAATTGTCACTGACAAAAAATATGAGGAGCTTAACTGTTGGAGTTGCTCTTTAATCCTTGTATTCTTCCCAGTTGATGTCCGGTTCATCCTGCAACACAAATGCTCAGTTTTTGACCTACCGAAAGCACTGTCCTAAGGATTTATTATCCATGCTATAAATCATTGTTATACTCTACACAAAAGCAAGCTTGTCATAGAAAATGTGGGCAAGTCAAGGTGAAATTGTTAATGCTAATGATGTAAGTAATTTAAGAAATCTGCTATTGAAATTGTAACATTTAACCACTGCTATAGGTTGATAGTGCTCATAACTATATGTATACACACTGTGTCTATTTCTCTCAGTATAGCCTCTAACATAGCTTTATGAGAAGTTTTCCCATAGCGTTTTTCTCTTGTAACTCACCTTTCGGTTTCGGAAACTGGACATTTGAAAGCTGCCGATGGAGTCCAGAGGAGCAACCTTCCTCCTGTAGACAGAGCAGTCAAAAAATCACTACATTTCTGTTATGAACAGTGACTGACAATGAACAGCTTATACTTTTTTTCTTAATATACATTCACCCTGTACCACACATTCCAAAAACAACTTTAAACTTTACATTTCTTTTATTTAAAAGACCACAAAAACAGCCAAACCATCTTAAAGTTAGACAGCTTTGTTTACATAACTGAATAATGAAAAAAATATATAATTACAGGAAAAACAGTTTAGAAATGTCTACCATTTGTCACTTTAGATGAAATACATAATTTCTCATTCTATCCCATTGATTTAGACAATGGTTAACTTAAAATAAGTTATTTAAATTTCTTATGTTGTGAGTTATTTACATTTTCAATTATCCTGGTTTGTTCATTAGACACAAGTCACATGTTGCAAAGCTTTATTTCTGCGTTAACTTCATTTTGTGTGACAAAACAAGTTTAAATCCATTAAAACAATGATAGTTGGTTTTCTCCTCACCTCTTTTCATTGGCTTTACGGTGGTACTGGTTCTGGTTCTGGCGTTGGAGAGAAAGGTTCTCTGTTGGGGCGAGGAAATGCTCTGAATGAGTGGGGCGGCCGTTCACATCCCTGTCTATCTCCCCAGCGTCACCCACCGAGAGGTCTCCCGGGTCTGAGCGCTCAGGCAGGTGGGGGAAGACCTCTTGGTCCAGCCAGTTGACTTCCTGAGGACAACAATTAGATTATAAAAAGACAAATACATTGCATAGTATTACACATGGCAGGTATTTGAGTTGACGATTATGTTGTGTGTATAAAGGCTTACCCTTTTGTTTTTGAATCTGCTTGGCAATACAGCAGCAGGCGTCACCTCCGGCAACATGTAAAGAGCCAGGAAAGGTAGCACACACCTGGAGCAAAGCATCTGAACAGAGTATCCAGAGTCAGTAACAATCAACACACAAGCAATTAAACATTAAAAGAGGCAACATGCTCACCTTAAGTCTTCTGTTTTCTCTGTGGAGTTGCGTCCTCAAAGCTGATGATGGTTGCAGCTCTGCGTCTTCTGAGCTGTTGACCAGTGTGGAGGGTATTTGTAGCCGTGCATCTAGGGTGGGTTTATATTATGGGATTGGCATCAGTGGCTGTTTAGGCTAAGTGAGCGAATGTGTGTGTGTGTGTGTGTGTGTGTGTGCGTGTGTGACTATGTTACATCAGACATGCCAATTACATCTGCCGCCTTGTAGCCTGGCATTGTCATTAGTGTCAAACCTCTAAAGCCACTCTTTTTTTAAGAGATTTTAAGTGCTGACAACATGCCTTGACACACACCGTCCCACCCCCACTCCCTCTTCCATGTTCCTTACAGCCGCTATGAGGGAAGATGGGAACAAGATAAGGTCATTGTTGAGGATGTTGTAGCTTTCTGTTTACAGGTTTGCCTTGTAGTGATACATTACTCTCAGGCTGGTTTCGGCTGGTTTGCTCACATCTGCATTTAAAGTTTAGTTGTTGTTTTTACTCCATGGACATGTCATTGATAACCTATCATATAAGTTATAGTCGGAATAACAAACCTTTCTTGACAAATTAACTTGATTAAATACAATTCCATTAAACATCTATACACAATGATATTTATCAATTGCCCAACTCTATCTGTCATTTTGATGGCAGTAAGTTTGTTGTACAAACCCCAATTCCAATGAGGTTGGGACGTAAAAACAGAATACAATGAGTTGCAAATCCTTTACAACCTACATTCAGTTGAATACACTACAAAGACAAGATATTTAATGTTCAAACTGATAAACTTTGTTTTTTTGCAAATATCATTTGGAATTTGATGCCTGCAACACCTTCCAAAAAAGCTGGGACAGGGGCAACAAAAGACAAGTCCACATTTCAATTTGTTTTTGGAAATCATGGATGTCATGTCCTCCGTGCCAAATAGGGAAAGGACCATCCAGATTGTTATCAGCGCAAAGTTTAAAAGCCAGCATCTGTGATGGTATGGGGGTGTGTTAGTGCCCATGGCATGGGTAACTTGCACATATGTGACAGCACCATTAATGCTGAAAGGTACATACAGGTTTTGGAGCAACATATGCTGCCATCCAAGCAACGTCTTTTTCAGGAACGTCCCTGCTAATTTCAGCAAGAACATGCCAAGCCACATTCTGCACGTGTTACAACCGCGTGGCTTCGTAGTAAAAGAGTGCAGGTACTAGACTGGCCTGCCTGCAGTTCAGTTCAGTTCAGTTCAGTTCAGACCTGTCTCCCATTGAAAATGTGGGGCGCACTATGAAGCACAAAATACGACAACGGAGACACCGGACTGTTGAGCAACTGATGTCGTACATCAAGCAAGAATGGGAAATTACTGGAATTGTTGGGTCTTTGTAAATTATGGGTCTAGACCTACTCTGTCTGTAAAGTGTCTCGAGATAACTCTTGTTATGATTTGATACTATATATACAATTGAATTGAAAGAACACCACAAAGCTTGAACAATAAGGGTCCTCAGTTCCCAAATGCTTATTGAGTGTTGTTAAAAGAACAGATGATGTAACACAGTGGTAAACAAGTCCCTGTCTCAGCTTTTTTGTTTATCAGTTTGAACATTAAATATCTTGTCTTTGTAGTGTATTCAATTGAATATAGGTTGAAAATTATTTGCAAATCATTGTATTCTGTTTTTATTTACGTTTTACACAACGTCCCAACTTCACTGGAATTGGGGTTTTTATTGTGTTTTTAAACGGACGCCTTGCCCCATATAGAAAACATTAAGTCCTTCGTATTAAATTATCACCGTAATAGTTACTCTGTAATCTCGAAGAAATGCTTTTTTTGATTAATTAATTAATCTATAAAATGTCCAAAGTAATGGCAAATGCCATCGAAAAATATTAGAGCTGAAAGTGACATATTTAAACTACTTAACATCCACCAAAACCATGAAAGCAAGTAACTATTTGCCATTAATACTTAATAAATTACATAAATGATACACTTTGCAGTTAATTGACAGTTAAAATTGAAGTAAATTAACTGATCAGCTCATCCAATACTCACATCTGCATTAATTCAATGTTTTTGAGTTTAAAAGAGAAGCACAGAGACAGAGAGAGATCAGAGCCACATAGTATCAGGGCCCCAGTGTGTGTGGTAATCTGGAAAACTTGATCACTCTGCTTCGCCTGACTTCACCAGCAGATTGCCACCCAATCCAGACCACACACTACTCTCTCCACCCGCCGGCATGCTGCCTCTGTCTCCAGAAAACAAAACAGAGAGGAGACAGTGTAGCAGGGATGGATGGAGAGATTGGCGGATTGGAGGACGGGGCGGGGGTCCGCTCTGAGTGTATGCACATTCAGACACGTTTTCATTTTTCCTCTTTTCCCGCCCTGTCCTAATTATTTCTATTCTGAGACACTGAGGCCCACCAAACATAGAGCTAGTGCTGATAGATCAGGCATGTATAAATAAACTAAGGCAAGGCTGGCAGCATGTCAGCAGGGGCAGAGGCCAGATAGGCTGCACTGATTACCTTCATTATCAGGAACGGGCCTCATTAGGAGCCTCTGGTTGGGTGTGTGACTGTGTGTGTGACTGAGTGTTTGTGTGTGTGTGTGTGTGTGTGTGTGTGTGTGTGTGTGTGTGTGTGTGTGTGTGTGTGTGTGTTGTATTATTGCAATACAAGACCAAATGTTCTCCCAAAGATGTATACAAAAGCAATGGGGTTAGGTTAGTTTGGGGGTAGGATTGAATCTAGTCTGGGTAAGATAAAGGTTAAAGTTGAGTTGATTGGATGCCAGGACAACTTGGTACAAGTTCGCTCAAATTAATTTCAGGTATCTCATTAAAACTTTCTATGTATGTAAAATATACAGTATTTGATTGATCTCAAAAGTGTGCCATATCTGTACATAAACTGTGCTATTTCCAACATAGCATTACCTAAATAACTTCAAATATTCTTGACTATAGTTAAAAAAAGACTTTTGACATTTTGGGAAATACATTTATTTGCTTTCTTGCCAAATGTTAGATGAGAAGATTGAAAACACTCTCAAACATGAGAGTTGCATTTATTTTATTTTATAAAAGGAATAGGCAATGTTAAAACTATTCCTCTAACTGCATTTGACTACACTTTCTTAAGTTATAATTATTCTTTTTCGTACATAATATACATATAATTAAAATATAACTTAAATTCAAGTATGCACAAAGCATATGGTTAAAAAATAAAAGGTAACCGTTAAGAGTACTTAAATACAAGTTAATAGTACTTAAGATTCAAGATTCAAAAAGCTTTATTGTCTAATATGTTGCCATGTTAGAACATTTTCTTTTGATTGAAGGCAGAGTGTGTGTCATGTGTCAGTAGCATGACTTTTGTATATGTTTTTCATTGAGAATGAAGGATTTGTTGTATAATGACTTTTTAGCCAGAGGCACTCTGAACCTTCTTCCTGATGGTAATAGCTCAAAGCTATGGTGGAGGGTGTGGGAGGCATCCTGGATGATGAAGTTGGATTTTCTTTCCACTGCTTGTAAAGATCAGATGGCTGTTTTTGTGGAATGCCTATGATCTTAACAGCTTCCCTGGCTATCCTAGCCAGCTTTCTCTTGCATTTGTTTGGTAGGAAGCTGTACCAAGATGTGATGTTGAAAGCGATGACAGACTGTCAGTGACTGGTATACTCTGGATAGAATGTCCTGTCTCACTTCAAATCCTTTAAGTCTTCTGAGCAGACGCATGCGCAGTTGGGCCTTTTTGTAAATTGTGTCAACATGCAGGGTGAAGGTGTGACAGTGGTCAATCAAAGTGCCAAGGTACTTGAAACTTTCAACCTGTTCCACTACTTACTTGAGGAGTACCACAGTTCCTTGGTCTTGGTGATGTTAAGCTCCAGTGAGCTTCTTATGTATGGTGAAAGTTTGTTTAGGGTTACTACTTTCAGTCACAGTTAAGGTTTGGAAATGAATATAGTCATATATATATATATATATATATATATATATATATATATATATATAAGTCTTCATGAGTATATGAAAGCAGGCTTCATCCACCTATATTTGTCTGTTTGCATGGACAGGATTTACTGATTTATGGCTGTGTGTGTGTGTGTGTGTGTGTGTGTGTGTGTGTTCTCTCTCTTTATCTGTGTGTGTGTGTGTGTGTGTGTGTGTGTGTGTGTGTGTGCTGAATCTCATACCCCGCCCCAGTCCAGTGCCCTATAAGTATCAGGCATTGTAGCAGTTGCCAAATATAGACTAGACAAGGACTGCTCCCTCCACAAATGTGAACAACCTTAGAAATTATGATAAATAAACTAAACATTTGTCAGAGTAAATTTGTCCAGAAATTGAATGTCAGTTCAGCCATAAAGTTTGTGTTGTTCAAAGAAACACTGACAGACAGAATGTAGAGACTGTGCTGTAAAAGAAATAACTATGATAACTGTATGGCTAACATTACTAGCTAATGTTACCCTTCCACACATTTCACATCACATTTAAAAAGAAATCTGTGCATGTTTAATTTCATTTTAAATGTAATTTGGTTGCATTTGTTTAGTCAATGCTCTTAGTTTAGAGTATATGTTATATGGTTTAATTCAGTTTAGTTTACAATCAGACTGTATATACAATGGAAAAAGGAAACATGATGGGATGTCAGTTTTAGCTTTTTTGGCTAGTTAAATTCAGTTTAGTTGTCAAATATTATAATGTTAGCTAATTTGTTTAATTAGGATGAGTTAATTTTAGCTTGGTTAACTTGATTTTAATTTATGTTTAGATTAATGTAGTATAGTTTCAATTTCATTTAGTTGGAGTCAGCAGTGGAAAGTAACTACATTTAAGTAACTTTAAGTAGCCTAAATAGGCTACGGCTACAACTACTACTACTACTACTACTATTAGCCTACCTAAAGTAAAGTTTTCAGGTAGGCCTATTTGTACTTGTTGACTTGATTGAGAATTAATTTACAAAACATGGCAATGAAGCAGCTTATACAATATTACCTTTTAATATTCAATGATGTCCAACAGTAGGCCATATCGTATATTTTACTGTATAGGCTGTGAGTTGTACGTCTTGTACTACCTTGCTTTTTTGTAGCCTACATTTAGTTGATAATCGGCCAACTTGGTTGGAGTTGTCTAGTTTGTATTAGTTGTGATGCCCCTTTGGTGTCATTTGAGTGTTTTTGCTGTCTACGTTGTGGAGGTGTGTTCTAACGTGTGCCTCCTGTTTGCAGGTTACTAATTAGAGTAACTCAGCTCACCTGCGTGTGGTGTGCTGAGGCGTCTCAAGCTGCTTCCTCTCGCTGCTGTCTCCACAGGCACACCAAGGTTGGGTTATTTTATGTTATCTTATCCTAGGATTGCCTTTTGTTGAGTTTACACTTTACAATACCAACACACACTCACCCGTTTCACGCATGCACAACCTACACCACTGATGTCTACATCTCATTCTGTATATAGTTAATTTTTGTCTAATTTGGTTCAAATTGGTTTAATAAAGTATTGTTTAAAATGTAACATGGTGTTGTCTCCTTTGTTATGACCACCTGAGCCAGGTCATGACAGTTGAGTGTCCTGACCATAGTGACAGTATGTGCCTGTCAGTACTGAGGTAGTGGCTCCCTCTGGTGGTCCTCTCTGCTGTTGCTGCATGTACTAAAATAATAACATGTTTTTTTTGGCGCCAGTCCTCGTATGTGACAGCCAACATGATACTAGAAATATTAGAAACGGTATAATTTACAAATAGTTTACAGTTTCCGCCAACAAGACGATAGATAGCCTACTCCTTGTGTTCTCACACGGAAGCCTTAATAAAGGTCGTATGACTCTGAAAGGGGAGGAGGATATGACTAAGTGTTGACGGCAGGGAGGAGTGACAGAAACAGCGCAGCGACGAGAAACAGGTTAGGTAGAAGACGATAAAAAAAAGCCCCTACTTGGCTCCATGCATGAGCCTTTTTCCACTTCACTCAATTAGTTTTCAATGTTTTTTTTCTAACTGGGACCGAGAAGATACCTGCTGCCAGAGAGGTGAGTTTTCTAGCGTCATTTTCGTTCCCCCCCTCCCCCCTTGTATGGCAAGGATTAGAGGGTCTTCTCAGGATTTACCACACACCGTGTAGGCTACATAAGGCAGAGATATCGCCGCCATGTAGGTTATGCTGCGAACATTTGTAAAGGGGGCTTTTAGAAAAATGTATTCCTGATCACTTTGAGGGATTTGTAGCGGTGTTTCAACTTTGTTTTTATCCGGAAATGTTGCTTTATCTAGCAACAGTGGATCAGTGGAAAATGCATAACCAGCCCTGCTTCTGCTAAAACATGTTGGTTACACCTACATACCACACCATTGTGGTGTGGTGGCCAACAAGACACGTTATAGGATAAAAGACGTCACTCCACATATGTGATTGAGGCTGAATGTTGTTGAACTTTTTTTGTCATCGTCACTTTGTTTCTGTGCAACCCCCTTCCCTTTTATCACACCCTCTGTCTCTTTCATTTCTCCAGTTTCCCATAGAGACCCTGGGAGTGGAGCCAGCAGTGTGACCTCCTTTCACAGAAAAGTTTCATCCAGCTCCTCGCCATGTCTGCTCCTGGTAAGCGCCTGACAACTAGGAAAGTGGAAAAACAACTAGATGTTTTTTTTTTCTTAAGATTTCCATCCTTAGTTTGACTATTACACAGAAAACGAGAAGAATTAGGAGCTTTGATGGTGATTTGTTTAATACATTTGCTTTAACGCTTCCTTAACATCCTCTATTATTTTTGTTGCCATTGTTGAAATGATAAGGCTCTTGCATCTCCAAGTTAGACATTCCTGTTGACTGAGCATCACTGTGAAGTGACATGCTCTCCTTAAGAAATGCTGTCCTGAAAGAAATGCTTGCATTATCTTGAAGGGGAAACACATTTCGCCCATTGGTACAGCCTCCCTCTGGATGGAAAAAGCAGTTTAAGAGGTGAAAGGTACCATTGTGTGGGCAATGGCTGTGTACGTGAGGACTGCCTTCCTGCGATTTCACTGCATGGTTTAAAATCTGGGTTTGTTTCCTGCAAGTAGAAAAAGGAATGTGGAAAGAGGTGGGGCAACAACAAGCCTCAAAGTTCACCGACAACGTTACTCGGGTCCTCCTTTTGGTTTCAGGTGCTTGATAGAAAGTTTCTTCTGACTGTAATCCATGTTTTTTGTTTTGAGATTTAACCGCATTAGTTGAGCTTTAAAACTATGGCAGCTGGTGGTGGTTGGACTGTCCTGCCATGCCATGAAAAACCAGTTTGGTCAGTTATGAAACACAGATCCTCCATGACTCAACACTAATGATACTGTGACGTCACTATGACATTTTATTACAAGTAAACTCAATAAGCTTTACATTTAAGTGCATGCAGCGACTCAGTATTTAATTCACAATAATATAAAACAGAGAAGCAGAAGATTCTCACATTTGAGAAGCTGGAACCAGAGAATGTTTTGCACTTTTGCCTGAAAAATTGTTTGTTTTCCGCTAGTTACAGATGAGGATAAACATCACAAGAATGTCTTTTACATTCCGTTTTAAAGGACAAAAAATGCGTTTTGTCAGCCTAATAGTTAAAAAAGTTACTCAGCAACATCATCAAGGTATTTCAATCAGGAGAGACTTCCGTTGCAGATATGCCACGATTTATAATGCATAAGCATAATATGAAATGTACAGAGTCTTTGGGGGATTAGGAAAAATATTTTAAATTGGGTAGAGAAGCCAGACATATTTCCCCTGATGGGGCCTAGACACTAGCGATGGTGGAGAAGGAACCCGGAGACCGAACGAAGGAGCTGACTGCTGGTGTTCCAGTTTAGCTGGTAATCATGTTAACTGGTGATATTTGCATGAAATCAGTGAATATTCAACAAGGCCCTGCCCTGCGTTCTGCTCTGCCTCCGCCCCTCGAGTGCCAGAGGTTCACATTTTCATGAAGTGTTTGCAAGTGAGACTAAATAATGGATATCACTGAAAACATCACCAGTTTATGTGTAATACATGTCCGTTTAAGCATTATCCACACAAATACGACACATACTGTATGAACGGAAAAAAATAAAACGAAACAACGCACTAGAGAAGAAAAGAAAGTTGACAGACTAACTTCTATGTCATCTATACCACTACACTACAGACCAATGAAAAGAGTTTGGGATTTCTAGCTATATATTTGACTTTTAGTCTAAGTTAACACAGGTTAACATATGAGAGAAATATGCACGCATGTTAACTGGTGATATCACAATTTAACATGGGCAAATGCAAGCCTGGAAACAGTGAAGTAGGTTCATCTTTGCCTCACATACCAAAACCTAACTGATGTACAACAAACAGGCATGACCCCACTTAACACTTTATTCTGTTTTGGGGGTAAATACCATATAAAAATTAAACACGTAAGTCATGCGCAAACGTGATAATTTATCATTGTTGTTGTGGGCCATCTCATACGAAGAATGTGTAGGTCTATCTCAGCACAAACAGTCTCTTTCAACCTGTGCCACAAGTGCCTTCAACCTTTTTTTCCCCAACGTTTTTGACGCCTTTTTTCACAGTTTGTTTTTTCTTTTTCCAACGTTTTACATTTTTAAATTTTTCTTCTACACATTTTCAGCGCTTATTTCTACGTCCCATATTTTCTGATAGAAAACAAAAATTTAAAACGGGTCAATGTGACCCGAAGTCAACGCAAGGGTACAAACAAGCAGAAACAAAGTTATGTTGTATGTCATGTTTAAGTGAAGACTTTATTCATATGAGATCATATTACGCATTCTGGCTGCTACTAAAACTGAAGTCCCTGCTGTAAATTGACAGTTGAAAACCTTCCTGTTTAGTGTAGTTTGCTCTGCTTAGATAAGCTGAAGCTGTTGAATTCATGCCCGAATAAAGACCGTTATCAAGTAACTGTACTGTTTCAAAGCTCCATTTAGTATTCACCATGAAAAGGTGATGAAAAACAAGAGAAAATCACCAGGACTATTACTGTATAGCGTAGTCCGGTATTGGCTTATAATTAGCTCCCTTGTAAAAGTGCTTCCAATCTCCTCTGTGGTTCAGATAATAAGTAGCTTATTGGCTCTGCTGTCCCAGCAGGGAAAAGCAGGATGATCCACAGTAAACACTCTCACACACTTAGGAGCACAGAGCAGCTGCGATCAGCCATACAAACGCAGATCATAGTCACTGAGGCGCAACGATGACCTGAATGTTTGTCTCTTGCAATATTCATTTTTTTTTTAATCTTAATGGAAGGTAAGAAGTTGGCTGCACTTGGCTGAGACATCTGATCACAATTCCAGTTTTTCTTTCATTTTTACCTAAATGTATGTTGTTTTGTATTGTGTATTTATAGATGTTTTCATTCATGTTTTTGTTTAAGTTTTATTATGAGTTATTTTTTTTTTAATATTATATGTACATTGAGGTTCATTTTACCCATTAAACATAATATTATGTGTAATGTTTAAATGAACCTGGAGTGCTTCCAGTTTGAAAGCCATCTGGTTTTGTACTGTGAAGAACTCTTCTGTGTGTAGCTATTATTATAATCAACAGTCTTGTACAAATTCAGTCAAAAAAAAAGAATAAGCCTGTACAACATGATGTTTGAACTAATATGATGTGATGACGTCTTTTTTTCAGGTTACCCAGGCTCTTACAGCCACCCACCCTACCCAATGCCTCAGCAAGGCGGCCAGTCCGTAGCCCCTTATCCAGTTCCTCAGGGGGGGTACGGAGATCCCAGTCAGGCCCCTCCACCAGGCTTCAACATGGGCTACAGTCCAGCCCAAGCTCCTATCATGTATCAGCCTGGTGCGGTCGGACCAGGCCCAGTTCCAGTTCCAGGACCGGAGTATGGTGCCCCTCCGGGAGGGATTGCTCTGGCTCCAGCTGGGTCTCCAGCTGTGGTTCCTGTTGGTGTCCCACCAGGGCTCGAGTACCTCACACAGGTAGGATAGAGTAATCAAAGAAAGATCTGCATAGCCTGTGCAGTCAGTTGAGGCTTAGATGGCTGATTTACGCACCACTCCTTCACTTCTGGATTTTGCTCCCTTGCTCTTTGTTTCTGAGTGCGCAGCTGGCTGATAATGACAACTTGAGTTGACTCATAGAAATGAACAATAAAAAGCTACACTTGAGGTGTGTAGTGTAGCACCCAAAAAAGCTACTGTCAGCGATTGCGTACCAGTCTAGAACATTGAAATGCATGAATTAAATTAAATTCATAATTTTCCTATCTTTCACACATTACGTGAAATAAAACATGAAATTAGCCATAAAATGTAGACAAAGATTCACACAACTACATTTTCTTCTGTTACTGTAATTGACTTACCATTAATGTACGTGTACTGCTTCGTTGATTGCACATCTCTACAGCTGAATTCAAATCCATTACAGAGTAAAAGTGTCTGCTCTGCTTCAGAAATTGGAGCCAATTACAGTGGATAGTCAGTGAGTGAAATAAAGTAGTAATCTGGCTTTAGTTTTTGCATTTTTATATCCATTTTCCATTTAAAACAATGTAGTAAGACCATAGTTATCACAGCCTTTTAACTTGTAAAGGTCATATTCAACATGGTTCTTTCTTAAAAACAGCAACTCAATAGGTTTTCTTTGTGTACATATGAGGATCAACATTTATTTTTATTCAAATAGAGTTCAAACAAATAACTCTTTCTATACTCCAGCATCGAGATATGGTTTTATGATATGTAGTAAGTTGCTTTGCATTGCAAACAAGTGAAATAGTCCCCTTGTGTTTGCCGCTTTTCCGCTTGTTTCTAGAGGAATAAGACTTTCAGACATTCAGATGGACAGGCAGTATGTTGCAGTGATAAAACTGTTCACTGTTCCTCCTTGTGGTTTTAGATTGACCAGATCCTGATCCATCAAAAAGTGGAACTCCTAGAAGGTAAGGCCTGTTACTTATTCATCCAGTCATATCTGCACTCATCGCCACTTTGAAAGCAGCAAACAACCATCAGCAGTTTGTCAGTTTATGGTGCCCCGGCAACCTTTACACCTCTCATAAATCAAAATGGTAAAATGACATCTGTTCTGGGA
This sequence comes from Zingel zingel, assembly GCA_023566125.1. Lineage (NCBI taxonomy): Eukaryota > Metazoa > Chordata > Actinopteri > Perciformes > Percidae > Zingel > Zingel zingel. Next base: position 13,991,388 of record CM042336.1, on the reverse strand, counting down.
ATTCTTTACTTCTCTACACTTTATTATTTACTGTTTCCACCCTTTTTCCTTTCTCATGTCCCAGCATTCATCGGGTTTGAGACCAACAACCAGTACGAGATAAAGAACAGTCTGGGCCAAAAGATCTACAAGGCCAAAGAGAAGAACGACTGCTGCACCAGGAACTGCTGCGGCTCGCTGCGCAGCTTTGACATGAAGATCAAGGACAACATGGACATGGAGGTCATCCGTCTCATACGGCCTTTCCGCTGCGTCTCCTGCTGGTGTCCCTGCTGCCTGCAAGAGGTCTGTGCGTGTGTGTGGGGGTCTCAAAAACAGTTTTTATAGCCTCATATTGATTTACCACACCAAGGCTAATATTGTACCAATTCATTTCATTCAGCTCGCCCTGAGCACTCACTCTGCTTGTGGATAAACACCCTGATATTTGTGTTATAATATTTGCCCTATGTGTTCCAAGATAATATGTTCACTTATGTTAATATTTAACCATATTGATTGTCTGAAAAGTTTCTGATGGAGAAGTAACTCTCAACTTGTGAAAGCAGTTGATTTCATAGTTTAGCTTTACTGATTAGGACATGATAACAATAATACTCTTTTGGGAGGGAGGAGTACTTTTAGAAATAAAGTTAACCGAGTGCTTCCCCCAAAAAAAAGAAAAAAGGAAATAGAAACAAACAAAGCAAAGAATGGAAGTGCTAAATTGGGATTTAGAACAATAACCAGTATCCCCAGCCTTATCCTTTTTTAAAGAGCTGTTTCTTGGTTTCATTGGTCCAGATTTTGAGATATCTGTCTCTGAGATTTCTTCTGCCACCTCAATACAGTGTGTATTACTGTTGATTGTTTATTGTGGTGCTCATAGCATTGGAAATTTCATTTTTTAAATGTGTTTCCAGAAACAATGTCCTGCTTACTCTGGATAATCAGTTTTAACACAAACTACATTCTACATTTTCTACATTTCAATATCTGGGCAAATATATCCAAAACTATTTGCATATCTAGATACCAATTAAAGTACATAAGCAAACAGCTCTTTAACAGTGGATTTTGAAATGGTAATTTGTGTGGTTTTTACTCCAGCCAAGCATTAAAACAGCTAATTCCACTGATAAAACCTTTTTGGTCCGATAAGCATAACAATCAGTAGTCTCACAGCTCTCAGTGGCTCATATTTAGAGACTTGTCTTTCCTCCCTTCACCTTGTTACTGTTGAGTTGCTGAGTGGCGTTCAGGCAGGGGTTTGTTGAGACTATGAATGGCCCTTTTGTTTGTCCAAGCTATCTCTCCTTGACTCCCCCTGATCCTCTTCCATCCCTCCACCTCTTTAATCACATTGTTAGCAATCTGGCTACAGTACCATCCCATTGGCCCGAACCCAAGCTGCTACACTCTCACTTACTGCCGTTCTGTTTACTGGCCAGACAGGAGCCATGTGAGATGTATTACCTTTTCTTATGTGGTGCCACAATGGAGCAGTCAGAGGTTCACTTATCAATCCCGTTAACTAACCCCGTGGTTTTTTATTTATAGCTGTCAGCGTCACAGGATGAGGACAGATTTTAAGCTCTCTGGGCTGATTTTATCAAATTTAGTGGCATGTTAGTATGTGTATGTAATTTTGTATGTGACCAACAGATGGAGGTCCAGGCGCCGCCAGGCACCACCATAGGCTATGTCAAACAGGACTGGCACCCTTGCCTGCCAAAGTTTTCCATCCAGGGAGCCAACAAGGAGACCCTGATGAAACTGGAGGGGCCCTGCTTTGCCTGCAACTGCTGTGGGGATGTCAACTTTGAGGTGAGGTTAGAGCGACGTGTTAGAAGAAGGTAATTCCAAAAATGTCAAACTATTTCTTTAAGTGAACCATTCCAGTTCAAGTTTGGCATTTTGAAAACGCCTAAACATGATGACTTCACAGTTTATTTGATAAAACGTATTATAAACATTGCTGTACTTATTGCTCTGTAGCTGAAGAGCAAAGATGGTGACACGCCCATTGGTCGCATCAGCAAGCAGTGGAACGGCCTTTTGAAGGAAGTCTTCACAGACGCGGACAACTTTGGCATCCAGTTCCCGCTGGACCTGGACGTGAAGATGAAAGCTGTGCTCATGGGAGCCTGCTTCCTCATTGTAAGACCATATTTTAAGTATTTGCGCTTTGAATAACACCAATTTTTTTTTTTTTTGTATACTTGCTGCCCCAGTCTAATCGGGATGAATTAATTTCCTTCTGTGTTGCCACTTTGCAGGATTTCATGTTCTTCGAAAAGGTCGGGGAAGCCAACCAGCGCAGCACAGTGTTTTCATAACAGAGAGGAAAACAACAGCATTAGAGCAAGTGCCAGATATGCATTCTCTGTTCATGTACTTTGTTTTTTAAAATTCTGCCTTCACCAAATTCTAGCCAAAATGGCGTCAATCCCAGGATCATTTTATACAAACAGACCAAAATGAGCCGATAAACTCTTGATTCCAGATGCCTGCCAAGGATTATTATTACCAACTCAGTGAGTAATACCTGCTGTCGTGTTGCCAAGGTTTTTTACATTGCATGCAGTCTGTAGTTTTATCTATTTGAAGTGAGTGAATGCACCACCATCTGAGATTTAATCCCTGCCAAAGAAAGTCAACATCACCCCCTCAATGTCGTTTTCAGTGCCCACAAATGGAAATAAGAGTGGATTTCAACCCAATTATATGCTTATCTATTATTAGCACACTCTTATAGGTCTAGTGTGAGTGTAATACTGGTGTGGATCTAGGCGATCATCTTGTATTGTTAGCTATGCTAGCAGCTAGCAGATACTTTGTGTTGAGCATGAAAACAAGCTAAATTATGATGCCTAACATGGTAAAAACAAATACCTGCGGAACATGTTAGCATTGTCAGCATGTTAGCATGCGGACATTTAGCTCAAAGCACATTTATGCCTCAGTACAGCCTCAGAGCAGCTAACGTGGCTGTAGGCTTTTAATCTTATACATTAACAAAAGATGTATAGAGAACCTGAACATTATTCATTTTTTAGCTTAAATAGGGAAGTGGTGGTTGGGTAAGCGAGAGGAGTTGTGAACACAGGAGTTGACACATGCTGAGGCTATTTACCAAAGTGCTCTTTCTTCTACCTCTCAGCAGCCTTTCTCTTCCTTGAAGCCCTCCGTCTTAAACCCTAGTACATTATCTAACAACCCTGTAGCATAGACTATAGTGTAACTCTCATGCACCCTCTGTAGTTTATTGGTTGCCATGGAGACTGACATCACTGCCAAACCTCACCCTCCAATTACTCCAGATACCAGCGCCTTGAACATGTGCCAGGGTAATGATTTAGACGAGAGTTAAGGTTAAGAGGAGGAATAATTCAAGTAAAGGAATAGAAAGAAAATAAAAAGCAGAAGTTGAGGATAGTAAACGTTATCTGACTTCACAGTGGTTGGAAAACCCTTGAAGGGTGGTGGGTTTAAGGAAACACATGAACTTTCTGTACTTGTGTAGCAGAAAGAGACCTGAATGTAAAGTTGTCATGTGAAATTTAGTTTTTGTTTTAGCTCATATAGCTTTAGAATAAATCAATCAATGGCCTATTGCCGTTGAATGCAACATAACATGGGTGTGCCTCCTGTGAGGCTTGGTTGCCACTAATGCTCTCAAATCCAGACCACAGCTCTCTTACACTGTCAGTAACTACATGTGTCTTTATATAAAGGCCAGGGTAATAAGTCCTTCCTTTGAGGCTGCCATTTTTTTTTATTGATCTCAGTACTTGATGTAAATAAGTTTGCATAGACTTGAGTTAAATAAATCAAACATTATGGCTGCTATTATTGTTGCCACAGTTATGTTGTTGTATTCGTTGCAGTGCAGATTTTTCAAATCAATCTGCACTTTTGTTGCACCACACGATAGTTAAATAACCGTAGTAAGACATAATAAAATAACAATTGCATTAGTATGAAGAACTTTAGTTAGAAATAGTTTAATAAGCACTTTTACCCAAAACAACTCATTAATAACCTTATTTTTTTTGTTATTTTCATTCATTGTCTTTCATGATTATAATTGTGCTTTGCCAACACACGTCGAACGTCATTCCAATAAAGCCTATTGAAATGAAAAATGTAAGTTGAATTGCTACCATCAGCCTCTGTGCAGTCTGACATCTGATAAGGAAAGAGGAAAGGAAAGTAGCCAAAGGATGTACAGTACATGTATTGCATATGTTTATTCATTGTGTCAGTCTGCAGAACTTGCTTTTATAAATCAATTATATCTGCTTTCCTGTTTTATATCAAAACAAGTTTGTACCATTTTTCTTGTATCTTGTAAATCACATTTTTTACACCAAAAATAACCTGTACTTTAGAAATAAAACAATTGCCATATTATGCCGTGTTATAGTCTTGTGGTCTTGTGTTCTTCTGCTCTACTCATCTCACAGGAAAGGTTTTGGGAAGGTCTTTGGAAACCTAAATTCTAAATGTGGAACATCTGGTTTCACTTGGAAAAAATTCTTTGCTTTAGAGGGAAATCCCGCCTCTCACATCAGCCAAAGGTTCCACTAAAACTCTGCTCCACTTAACTTACTGAGTAACTTTCTCAATACAACATGAACTTTATTGGTGTCAATATCAGCTTCCTTTATCTAAAGATTATAGCTTAACCCTAACCCTTCAGATGGAACAAAAGGAGACATACTTCTCTTCTCAAGCCACATTAAACATCATACTGCTCCACCCTCTGGAAAATGCAGGAATTACAAGCAAAGTATTTAAGGGAGCATGTCTGTACATGCCTATCCATGCCTTACTGATTCTGGGAAATACCTCAAGCTTTAATTGTCGGTCTTCCCATAATCCACTGGTTCTTCTTATACATTCGTCACCAATTCAGTGGCTTAGCAACTAGTCTGGCTAACGTTACTGACCGATAAAAGCAGTAAAAATGCCCGCTGAGTTTGAGCATTATTCTTCCATTAGAAAAGTGCACCGTGATTGGCCTACATCCAATCTCACATTTGGCAGTGATGCAGTGTGAATGGCCTTCAACCAATCTGACATTGGATAGTGAATAGCATGATTGGATGATGAGATTGGAGATTCATCTACTCCTATCCTTAAATATTTTCATGAGAGAAGTATAATTGTTTTTAACCATACAGGTAACATAAAGCTGGCCAATAAATAAATATTTACACCAGTATGTCTATGTACACAGTCAGCGTCTGTTAGTTTTCACATCCCATTAAGAAGAATACAATAGACAAATATGTTGTTTAAAGTAAACATGGACATGACCAACAGGATACTGCATATCCAAGGTCTGAGTGACTGGGTTGATGTCTCACAAGAGTCCATGGCCTCTCTTAAAACAGACATTAAGTTTAAGTCCCACTAAGCTTTGATCCTGCATTCAGGGCAATGTCAGGCTTTGAATATAAATAATGTAATACAATTTAAGACACTAAATCTTTCTGAAGACCAGTGGGCACTCTAAAATCCCATGAAATTAAAAAGGTGTTACACAGTGACCAACTGATTACACTGCTCATATTATCACAGCTCAGCATTAAGACCAGATCATTTTATTCAACAAAATAATCATTTCTAATACAATATATACAAATGCATCAAGATAGCAACATTTTTTGCTAAATAAACAAAATATTTTTTGTTTGTACATTAAAAAAAATCTTCACTTTTCTACTTTTCTATGCACCGGACCTCACGTCTGTTCCCATATCAAGGTGGTCAATGAAAGCAGTAGAAGTATGCGGCAGCTTCAAGTGCCAATATTGTTGCTAAGAAAGTCAACCATCGATGTATTGATGAATCAAAAAAATCCCTTCAGACTCGTCTTTCTGTGCTAACTGGAGGTCGCTCCCTCTCACCAGACCATCGGATCAGGTAGCGGCTGGCCAGCTGCAGGTTCCACTGGTATCTGGAGAGGATTCTCAGACAGTCATCTCTGGAGCAGAGGCTCAGAGAGTACATCTGCTCCAACTGAAGAGACACAAATCAAGTAGACAGGGATCAGAAGTGGCAGTCAAAATACACATTTTCTAGATACATAAATCCATTAACACCTCGAGCATTTTATGGAAACAAGACATACACAACAAGAGAAAACTGCTGGTTATTTGCTTTCTGAAAGTTGCAACTTTCAGGCAAGTTGCACCTCTGCCCACACACCTCAGAGCAGCTCTTCTCATCAGCATGCAAAACACCTGCTGTGAAATCATTGTTAAGGCTATGTCCTGTAGTGCAACATACTTTAGTGTTTAGTGCAGTTTATCACAGAATCGCAATATTCGTGTTCAAAATATGAAATTCCTTATTGATGATTGATTAAAGCTACACAGGAAAACAAGTTACACATTAGTATACATCATAAGATAGGTCTACATTAAATATGAACATCTAACGCCAATGTCTTGACATAGATTTGCTCTGTTTATCTATATGAAATAAAGTTTGAAACAAACGTGTTTGGAAATTGACTAGATCTCTGCTTGGTAAAGACCTTAGATAATATTTTCATCTATATCATGCTTAAATACCTGGTGTGGCTTTAACTTCATGCATAACAAAAACAACACAGAATGGATTAAGCACTTTGTGCACTTCAGGGCCCTATCCAAGACCACCATCACCATCCTGTCCTGTGGCCTCTAAGTTTGCTTTACTGTGAGTACAGTGAAGACAGCAGGCTACATGGTGGGCAGCTTCATTATATCCCCAGCCACCTACTCCTATTCCAGATTAACACTACCTGGCCCCAGGTTTTCTGTATGCCACTTTAGTTTGTGGTAATATGAATAATTTAGAAATATGCACCATGTGAGCACAAACTACTAAAGGTCAGGACAGGCCCCCTCTACATGATGGATTAACCACTAATGCAAGTGTGTCGGTATTGACCCTCAGTGGTAAAAACTCCCTAAAAAAATTTCCACATTTCCAAAACCAATTCAAATGCAGTGATTTGGGGTATTCTCGGTCCCCCTGCGCCCGGCTGGTAATGCAGTCTTGCTGTAGCTGTATTTTGTATTGTACTTTTGTGAATTTTTGGGTATGATTACTATTGATAAGTGCATAGGTACTTTTTAAATTAAGTTTGCCACTGCATTTTATAAACTTAAACCTAGGACTAGTTATTAGTATCTCTCATTGCACTGTAATTTCTTTTTATTTGTTTTTATTATTTTGTAATGTGTCTTTATATATTGCTTTAAGTTTCTTTTAAATCTTGTCTTAATGTCTCCTGATGTCCTATTAAAATCCCTTGCATCAGTAGCTTCTAAGTGACACTTTGCACACTTTCACAAACTAAACTTTGCAACATATACAGTACAGGTACACATTATGTTGACAGCCATTTCCTGGTCTGACCTTGAGTTGTTGTTCAGCTCGTATTGGGTTCCAGTCATTTCGTTGAAGTGCAGTATAAACCTCTTCAATGGTCACTCCATGAACTGCCTCCATAACCTGAGAAGAAGGTCGGTGTTAATCCATTGAACAAGTTTTCATACAGAAAAAGCAAATATATGGATTATGAGTCTAGTACCTGTGAGGTGAGACTGTCTTTTGTGCTCTGCACATTAGGTAATTTCTCTCGATATCTGACTCGTTCCTTCTCTCTGTTGTCCGTGTACTCTTCCAGCTGCGGGGTTGAGCGTGCCATATGGGCCATTTTAGCCAGGTTGGAGCCTCCGATGCTCTGCTGCGGTGGGTTTTGGGGTTGAGACTGCGTCTGCGCTGGAGGGGACAGGACTACTTGTGGAGGCCATGGGGTGCCTGGGACCGGTTGGATTGCGGGCCTCCTCGGTTTGATGTTGAAGCGTTTCAGGTTGGGTGGCGGTGGCCGCGGAGGCGGGACTAAACTGGCCTCGCTGGTCCGGCGTGTGTCCTGCTGCTTCACTACCCTACAAGCTGCCATCCCAGTGGTCATGAGTCTGCCCTGCTGATCCACTGTGAACGCCCCTACTGTGTGAGCCCGGGGACGGTGTCCGCTCAAAACTGACTCCAGGCTCTGAGACATACCTGAAGACACGGAGAGAAGCCTTTTAAATCACAATGAAATATTACACAAGTCATGTGAAATGAATGAGGAAACGGAATGGACAAGGTAATAGTACTAAACAGAGTGATCCTAGTTCAGCGTGTATGTGGGCACTGCTAGGAGCCTGTTAAAGCCACTAGAGGGCAGATTGGTGAGAATGAATGAATACATACATTGAGTTACTTCCTGGACGAATAAGATGGTTCATGTCTGACAATAGCATAACAAACAGCATTTTAAAATAAAATGTGAAAAGAAATAAATGGACAAATATCTTTATTAGCTATGTCAAACCTTTTGAGGCCTTAACACTTTCATGGTCTGCAGAAGACACACCGTGCATGACCCTCTAGACTGCATGATACATTTGGAGCAGTGAGGGTAATGTATTAACAGGTAAAAAGTGTGGCAGCCATTTTCTTATAGACTATAGAGCTTATTACTGGAGCTGAGCAATTTTGACAAAATTAAATATCACTATTTTGACTTCTGATGCTTTAATGCAATGCAGAATATGTAGTAATGATGCATGACATGATTTATGAGAAAGATAAAATCAAAAGTAGACCTTAGGAAGACACTAGCAACCACTTGAATCTAATGATGTACTTGTAAATAAAAAAAGCCTTTAGCCCAGGAAAAGACAGCATTATAACATAATTATAACAATTGAATTTCTTGCCGAAAATGGATACTACAGTTGCGCTTTCTGTCTTCAGTGAAAGCATACAACTGTTAGTTTGTTAGTTAGTACCTATTTTTTGTATACACTATAGTTACCTAGCAACCGAGGCTTGAAGACACCAAGTGGTAAACAGTTGTACAACTTCTTGTAAGAACTGTTAGGTGAGTGGTTAGAACACTGAGCTTTGGTCTGAGAGTCTGGAGTTCAATTCCAATGTGAGGTGATATTGGTTTTTTTTTCATTTTGGATTGGATAATTTGCATGCAATTGCACAAGTTAGGGCCTGCAAACGTGAAACTTTTTGCAGGGTGGTATGGGAAGACTCATGAATATGCTTGCTCTGGTTTGGGTTGGTTAGGTTTAGGTAAGAGGAGTGGGATTGGTTATGGTTAGCGTAAGAATGTCAGGGCGATAATATTCCAAAAAGGTGTAATACATGAGTAGTATGGATAACTGTGTGTAAATATATGCCAAGGTACTGTAAATGCACAGGGGTGCAAATAGCATACATTGATATTTGTACCAGATGGGGTATTAATAGAACACATTGCTGTGTGCACTGGCGGGGTACGAATAGCATTCATTTCTAATTGCACCAGGGTACGAATAGCACTTCTAATTTCACCAGGGTACGAATAGCATACACTGCTAATTGTACCAGGGGTGCAAATAGCCTCACCCTTAAAGATATGTAAAGTGCAATATTATAATATATTATGATATCTAGTCATATCATTATGTTAACATTATCCTGAAATAAAATCTTCTCTCGCACACGTACTCACTACATTGTGCCATTATTTTTAGTTCCTACCTGCCATTCTTTGCAGATTGGAGCCCTCCTTCTCCCTGGCAGGCACCGTCCTCCAGCTGCCACTGCTGCACAGGATAGAACAGAGAAACACATTAGTCTGACAGCCTCAGCTCACAAACTACAGTACAGTGGCTGACAGCAGGTGAAAGTTCAGCTCTGCACTGTTGTTGTTAGCATTCTGCAAGAAAACTCTGTGACTCAGGGACCTGAGATGGAAGTTTATGTTTTTTTTTCGAGATTTCTACATGATATACTGTAGGCAGAATCAAAAAAATAGTAAAAATCACAACAACTCATTTTCTTTGTTTTGTAATTTGTAGTATTCTGTAAGGTCAATAAATGAAGAGAAAAGCTACAAAGGCTATAAGGCACTAAAAGACACATTGAAGACATTGTTAAAAACAGCCAAGAAAGATGAACTTTGTATCTTTGGGCCCATTTCTCTTGTTTTATGTGGTATTTTTAGCTGCAGGTAATTCAAGCCACTGTCTACGAAAATAAAAACTAGCCATTTGTGAGAGCCTGACAGCTTTATCATTTGAGTTTTGCTCAGTCACTAAACCATAATTCCTGAGTCATTTTACTGCCATGCAAGTTTCAGTTTATCGCATACTTAATTGTATCCGTGCAGGCTGGCCAAACCAGAGTTTGACAGCAGACAACGTTGTACACTAAAAAAACAATAACATGAGGTTTTGTTTTCCATTAGAAGCAAAGAGCAGCAGCTTCTCTCCAGATTTATCATAGAAAAAGCAAATACACCAAGCCTAAGTGAGATAGAGAGGAATGAATGAGTGGTGCAACTGACTCGTCCAGGTTCTCAGGTGTCCCCCAGCAGCGTTCAGCTTTGATGTCTCCGTGTGCGTAGTGTTGCAGGCTGCCCTTCAGCGGGGCTGAGATGTTAGGGGTGGAAGAAGCAGGGTTGGGCCCGGAGTTTCCAGCAGTGGCAGCAAGAGGGGGTGACACCATGACAAAGCTTGCAGGAAACCAGCCGACTGTCAGCGTCCTCTGGTTCTGGCCCCTCCACTCACACAGCTCCAGACTGCACAGGGAGAGAAAACCAAAGAGTGAGATCACCGGAATGTAACTTTTGCAGAACAGCAGCATAATAGTCAATGCTAAAACACGAATTAGCTTCATTATACGCCTGTTAAACAGAAATAAATACCTTTTAAGTGAGCTAACATTAGCCACTATGAGCTACTGGTCTTGCCAGACCAATTAAGGCTGCAGCAGTAAAACCCCTGAATGTATTAATTTGGTCAATGATGTTTGATTGCTTATGAACTAAACTTTTCATTTGTAAGAGGAATAATGTATAACTTCTCATTTTGAAGATTACATAGTCTCACTTTGACTTGCAGAAACTGTTATTATGTGATTGACTAGCAATAATAATACAAACAGACTTAACTCATGGTATATATGATGTCTTCTTACACCGGTTTATTTTTAAAATTTTTAAAAAGACAGCACTTAAAATTTTATGACTGTAACTTTAGTTTGGGGTTTTATGCATTGACTGAAATCATTTTAATGGCCCGTAGAGGCTGATACACAATGAAAAAAAAGTATCTTTTTTTATGTTGATTTTTATGTATTTGGTGTATTTTTTTATTGCTTGAGTTTTTACGTAAAAAAAACTGCAAACAGTATCATCTTGCCCATGAATCTATCGTGTTTCATAGCTGCCAGACTTGTTCCAAACAAACAAAGTCAAAAGCATTTGAGGACTCCATGGTGGAGATCACGGCTGGAATGCACTTTTGAGAGGCTGATTTAAACCCTGGTTTCATCACAACAAAGGCCCATTGTGCCGGACAAAGTTTTCCTTAGCTCTTTGGTCCCACCCTCCTTTCTCTCACCCACCCATGGTCTATGACGGTCACAAGGTCGTTGGCCACCAGTGCAAGTTTTCTGGATTCAGCAAAGTCTCTTGTTGCTTGCGCCTCCAATGGTCTAGCCTGCAAAGACAGACAGAAGTGAGGAAACATGACACAAAGATTTACTGAAAAACATGAATTTCATCAGCATTTTAAGAGACAGATTCTTTTGATAAGGCTCGATCAATAGACCCTCTCTGATTTCATCACCAGGGACAACATTAAGTTGCAGACCTCTGCCACCATTGTGATGAGCTGGGCGAAGCTGGGTCTGTCAGCAGGGTTGCAGGCCCAGCACTTCCTCATGACGTTGTACATTTCTTGTGGGCAATCCGGAGGTTTCTCCAGACGCTCACCTTCCCGCTCCACACGCCACAAAATCTGCATTGAAGAAAGTGAACGTCAGAGATAGTAAAACTCTGAGTCATATCGCAAAAGCAAACAGCATCAGGGCGTAGACACACATTCCAAACATGAGGACAAATATGCAGACTGGCATGGATACAAACACTGAAACAAAGCGGGAATGTTCACATGTGACTGACAAGCGTGTACCTGTCTGCCTGTCAGACCGAACCAGGGCTCCTCACAGTAGGTGAACATCTCCCACAGGGTGATGCCAAACATCCACACGTCTGAGGAATGGGAGAAAGAGCCGACACGAAGACTCTCTGGAGCACACCTGCAGGTAGATGACAACAAGGAAAGATTTAACTAGTGAGAATGTTCAAATATTTTTTTCCTCCTCCACCCCTATTTCCCAACAGTCCTCACCATGCAAACGGGATCCTTCTATGTGCTGACATCACATAGTGGTCCTTGTCTTGGCTCAGGCCTCTCATCAGCCCAAAGTCCCCGATCTTTACCATCTCCCTGGATGCCAGCAGTACGTTTCTTGCAGCCAGGTCCCTGTGGATGAACCTCCTAGTCTCCAGGTAGTCCATACCCGCTGCGATCTGGGTAGCAAAGAGCCAGAGGCGGACCAGAGGGTACTCATACTGACGAGAGCGCAGGGTGTCGTATAGTGAGCCCAAGGGGGCCAGCTCTGTTACCTGGAGGAAGGAAAATAGGTCATTGTGTTGAAGCTGCTAAACACATCTTAGTTTGAATAGATCCATATTGGATCCCTATGTTTAAACATCAAAAGACAACACATCTTACCATCTTGAGGGGCTGTGTGAGCACCACACCATAAAGTCGGATAATGTTGGGGTGGTCCAGTGACTGCATGGTGGTCACCTCTTGGAGGAAGTCTGTCAGTGTGTTCGTCTGCCTGGACATGCTGCTCCTTAGTGACTTTACTGCTACAGGCAACTGAGAGGAGTAAAAAGACAGAGACACAGGCTCAATCCCAATCCCAATCCTGCATCTACCGTCTCTAACCCCCAGCCTCTGTATTTCCACATTGAGGGTGCGCCATGTTTAGAGTCCCAAACCAGACAGTGTTTGTCAGATAGGGTGTAACGGGACAATAACACCGTCTGACAGCAAGTGCTGACTTGTCATTCTTCACTATCCCTATCCAGAAGTGGTGACTAATGGAGGAAATTTGTGATATACAGTGGCACGCATACGTTTATGAACCCATGCTAAAATTGACTAAAAAGAGGAATAAAAAAATTATCTTTTGGAAATTGATCTTTAATTAACTGCTCTGTTTTGGTCGCCACCAGCTCCTGAGGGAAATACCAGACTCTTTAGCTGCAAAATGCTCCACTATGTTCTGAGGGGCTTTATTTTCTGTGGGTTGTTAGTCACTATGAGTGACCCCTTTCATGTCCTTGTGAACACTATGCATCCTGCACACACACCTATATCAACACTTTGTAACACTGTGTTTTCATGCTGGTTATAAAATCCCATAATGTGCAATAAAGTAAAATAAAAGCAGCTCTCTTTGTCCCTAGATACATTTATTTGATTTGTACTTGTATGCCTGCAGCAAAAATACCATGTACCATTCCATGCTGATTGTTTTGGGGATGTTCTACTGTTTACCTGTATCTGTACAGGACATACAGCATCTATCAGAAAGAAATTCCAAAAAAAATGTAAAAAAGTCTAGAAAAGCTGTCCCTTACCACTCTCCCAGTAGGCGCGTGCCACTCTCCCCTCTTCACCACCCCAAAGGACCCGGAGCCCAGCTTCTCTCCCAGGATCAGCTCGCTGTCCTGGATCAGACAAGGAAGAGCCCGGCTACCACCCTCCTGAGCCGGGCCGCCTCCGCTCCACTGCTCCCCTCCATCCGGACCTCGACCACTGATCTATAAGCATTAATAAATGAATTAAAAAAAATGTATTACTGACCGCCGTCCCTGATAACATGTAGTTCTCATTAGATATGAACTCTACGACAAAGTGGATGTACAGTTACTACATGCGTCAGACCTTGGGCATCAATGGCTGTCCTCGTGAATTCGTCTTGTAGCATTTCAGAGCTGCCCATAATCTTCTTTGTGCTGGAATAAAAAATAAAAATAAAAAAAGGCAGGACAGGAAATGAAAATCTCGGGGGTGAAGTTAGCTGCTGATCACACTTATTTAATATCTTTTAAATGTCTGTTTGATCAAAATAGTGATAGAAAAGTTATTTCTCATTTTCATCTTCAAATCTAAACTGGATATCCTCAAAGTGACATCGCTTTGATCACTTATGCACCAAAGTAAATTGATCTAATTTCTACATACCAGTATGATTAATGTGTAGTAGGAAATAGTAAAGTCTAAGTATATGTTTTTACAGTGAGCATCTGCTGATGAAGGCCACGAGAGGTGGCTGAAAGCATTAGAAAAACAGGTAAGTGGATGCTGTGATACATTTGTCAAACTAGTTTTTGGACTATTGCTCGACAATAGTGTAAATCCAAAAGACATTTAAAAGAGACACACTCTACTGTGGGTAAACAGAAGACAATGTTTTTTGTAGCAGAAGCAATTTAACCCCTTCTTTGTCTTGAGCTGACCCAAACATCAGTTACTGAGCCTGTCTGAGAAGAAAACAGATAAGTATTGATGTGTGGATGATCAAAAGGAGACAATCAGGCTCACCAGGTTTGCTGATTCCTATCTGCTCCAGGTCGGACTCCTTGACATAGTTGAAGTGCTCGATGCGGCTGATGTTGAGGCCATCTCTGACGCGCAGGTAGAACCTCTCCAACTGGACCTCGGCCAGGAGATGGTACAGCCACTGAGTTTCCTGGTCCATCAGCATCACCTGGCCGACCTGCCTTTAGGGTCCAAGGTTATACAACAGTTATGAGTTAGTCATTTTTTTTTGTTCAGTTTTCCTTGCCCATCTAAATTTCTTACATTAAATCAACTTAAATCTTTTGTTTTTGGTCATTAACACTTCACATTAAGAACAGAAATTAGGCTCTCAATCATATTTTTCAGTCTGGGGCCTGAAGACAAAACCCAAAGACACTAATATGAACCTGTGCTCTATCTGAGTCTTCCTCATCTCATTAAAGAGCCTGTTTAATGGTAACTTTGCTCCCACTTGGGCCTTGTTAAGTTACCATGGAGACCTAACAAAAAGCCTTTTTGCTGTGTGCCAACTTTTTAACAAGTTATTTGTTGGTGTCCTACGAGAGAGAATTCATGTTGGCAAATCATTTACTCTCAACATCTACTGCTCTATCTTTCGGCTTTTTAAACCAAGAGAACATGAAAGTAGTGTCATTTGCAGGCAGTGTGCTACCTGAATGAGAGTGAAATCAGAATAAGGGAAATGGTGTAAGATGACAGAAGAAGCATATAAGTGAAGGCACAGAAAGAGGAACAGGATGATGAGTGGACAATAAACTAAAACAAACAAAAAAAACCATTGTCTTTTCCTCAGAAGCATGAACAAGTACGTGCAGTATCAGCACTGTTAACTGTAATGCAACTCATTTGGAACCTCAGGGGCAGCCACGTTAGCTTGTCTGTGGATTATGGGCACCAGTCAGACAGGATCCTGGTCACACAGTATTCGTGTAACTGCTGAAGTAATGCTGTGTGTTGACAGCAGCATGACAGCTCTTGTAAGACTGACTGGAGTATCATTTTCACTTTAAACTTAACTATCTCCTTTCTACTTTGCATTTCTTTAGTATAGTTAATGTTGACAATTAAAGCAATTGCAGTGTCCTAGGTAATGGGTGCAATAACGAGGATGATTTAGTTAGATGATTTACTTCCTTATTGCCAAAAAAATGAGAAGAAAGAAACACAACACATTCTTCTTGTGTTGGCTTCTGCTCCTTATGTCACTGGAAGGTTATACAGCCATACAGCCCTTGCTTATCAGCCCAGCAGGTATGAGTCAGGGAAGGCCTTCACATTCTTCTGTCAGCTATCCTGGGAAAAATTAACATCTATGCCAAACAACAAGCATTGTCAGTCGGCTCATTCTCACAGCCAACTGATTCTTCAAAAACATAACAAGTTTTAGAGGGTACAAGCCTGGGCTTGCATTCATTGCCAGGGACAACTCCCAATTTATTTGCACCCAAATTGTGTGTGAGCACGAGGCAATTCTCTGCAGGTCACATTCAAATTCAAAGGCAAAAAAATGCAGTTTGGTAAACAATGAGACCTCTCTGTGATCATTCTCTCTATGTACAGAGGGATCGAACTTTAACCTGGCCAGCTACTGGAAACCCCTCTCAGCCTAGATAGCATGTGTAACCACAAGTGCCACACTATTGAGTTAATAGCTTAATGTAGCTGAACAGTCACTGGTCATTATCTGCAACTTCAAATGGCCAACAGCGTTGTTTATCCAGTAAAACTGCACTTCTGTAGGAGAGCCTTTGTTTATACTGGTGAAGCATGTGTCCTCTGGCTGTGCCACTTAAATCAAAGTAGCAATACTACAATGTAAAATACTGCATTCAAAATCATACTTAAGTAACACCTAACTATGATCAGCAAAATGCACCTATGTATAAAGACTACAAGCACTCTTTAATCAGCAGAACGGTCCCTCACAACAATGCTATGTTATTGTACATGTTACATTATTTGATTAGTATCTGTGATGGATTACTGTCTAAGCAGCATTTTCATGTTTCATGTTTCATGTTCATGGTGGTGATTAATGATGGTAGATTAATCCCTAATAATAAACCATATTTTATTAACTCATCACACGTTTTGTATATAAAATCTGAAAAGTAGCTACTAATAATTACTAATAATACCGCTGTTAAATAAATGTAGAAAGTAAAAAGAGATTTCCGTCTGAAGTGTAATGAAGTAGAATAAAGTAGCATATACTAGAGCTGGGCAATATATCGATATCGTGATATGAGACTAGATATCGTCTTAGATTTTGGATATCATAATATCGTAATATGGCATAAGTGTTGTCTTTTCCTGGTTTTAAAGGCTGCATTACAGTAAAGTGATGTCATTTTCTGAACTTACCAGACTGTTGTAACTGTTCTATTATTTGCCTTTACCCACTTAGTCATTATACCCACATTACTGATGATTATTTATCAAAACATCTCATTGTGTAAATATTTTGTGAAAGCACCAATAGTCAACACTACAATATCGTTATCGATACCGAGGTATTTGTTCAAAAATATCGTGATATTTGATTTTCTCCATATCGCCCAGCTCTAGCATATACATTGAAACGTTATACCTAAACTTGTACAGTAGGCCTACTGGAGTAAATGTAGGCTACTCATTTATTTATTCCCCCACTATGAAGACACACAATATGGTCCTTTGGGATATCTGACATTAATATTCATTCTCAATTATTGTGTAAAAGGACATTTGTACATATGTTAACACAATTTAAAGACGTTTAGGGCAATGTTTTTAAGAATAGGCATAAATTTGCTAATTGTTCACTAAGAATTATTGAAACCTGATATGTTCATAAAACTTTCTGACAGTTAATAGCCTACTATGTCCCCAGACTGCAGCGTCCCTACAAACCCGGTCACAGACAGATGAACTGATAGGCCTATCACCTCTGATACTTCACCTACCGTTGTTCAAAATAAGTCTGTTCTCCTTATGTTGACAGCTAGCTCTTAATCGCACATGCCCCGATACAAGTGATCCATGTTGACATTGAAACCTCCAGCGACGTCGACGTCGGGCTATTCCACAAATCAGAACTCTTCTCTGAATCCTGCTGCCTTTAAATAAAGCACCACCTGATAGATTCAGGCAGACCAATCTCAAAGATGAAGCCTATATATATATATATATATATATATATATATAGGCTGTTTATGTTCCTGTTAGTCTCGACTACCGGGTTTGTGATCTATCTAGGCCTACCTGTGTGTTTTCAGCTCTTTTCTCCGCCTCTTTCCAGTCGGCTACTCCACCGACCACACCTCTTCCTGACTTTTCTCCTTTTACTGTCTATGCTTTTCTCACCTGAGCTTTAAACGCGCCACTAATATCCAGACCTGTATAGGTAATACCTTTACCTCATGACATAAGTCACCATCGCAATTAGATATGTCACCATTTACCAAAAACTATTTGGCCATGTGGTTTAACTAGAAGGTGAAGTTTAGAGTAGCAATCCTTAACATTTCAGTCCTGGTTGATTTAGAATTGTATTTGTATTTGTGTAGACCTATGCAATGGAGAAAAACTGTAACTTTTTATTTTCCCAGGAAGTGTCATGCCAGTCACTCAGTTCATACTGTATATAAATATTATAAATACTTTCATCAGTGGGTAAAAGGATCAATTACCATTGTGTTACCTCATTCAGCAGTAGGGTCTAACACATTTATTTAAATGAAAATTAGGATTACAGCTTTAAACACATTCTTTTCAAAATGTACACATAGTCATACGCAAGTTAATTGAAGTTATTGTTATATTGTGTAACAATACACTCAGTTGCCAGTCTTTTGATTACACCAAATCTAAGCAAAGCTATATATATACACTACCAGTCAAAAGTTTGGGGTCGCTTAGAAATTTCCATTCCACTCCATTCCAGACAGAATACCAGCTGAGATCAGTTGCATTGTTTTTTTTAATCAGGGCAGCAGTTTTCAGATTACATCATGTGCTTACATAATTGCAAAAGGGTTCTCGAGTGTTGTAGACAAGTGGCTGAAGAAACGCTTGAAATCCATGCTTTTTGGTCTAAACGTCATACCCAAATTAAAAGTGGTACAGCTCCCATATACTCTGACACTCTGGGGTGTGCCTGATATCTTTGGAAAGGTGATTGATGTGGGTGTGTTTGTGTATTTGATGTGTTTACAGCAGTGTAGTCTAATCATTTTACAGATGTATGACTTGGATGGAAATAAAAAACCTCCATTCTAGCCTCTGTAACTCTGTGTCAGTAAGGCCTAGAATCACCCTGACACTTGAGTGTCACCTTTCCAATGATATCAGGCACACCCCAGAGTGTCAGAGTATATGGGAGCTGTGTGTGTGTGTGTGTGTGTGTGTGTGTGTGTGTGTGTGTGTGTGTGTGTATATATATATATATATATATATATATATATATATATATATATATATATATATATATATATACTCATTTTACAGTCTTTAGTTTAGTTTGTTAAATACAAAAAGCCAATAAATCCTCTCTTTATAAAGTGTACAGTAAAATGTTGTCTTTTTTTGAAACATTGTTTTTTTCTTCAATTTTATGATAATTGTGGGGCCTTGTGATATTGAATTAATATTTGTTTTACTCTATTCATATCAATGAGAGTAGAGGCACTTCAGTCAAATGCTATGCAATTCAACAGTACCACAAATGTCAGCTTCTAAAATGACCATACAGTTGAATCAACTCATCTGTTGAATGAGTTATGACTGAGGTTCAAATTATTTCTATAAACAAGAGTCATTATCTCCAATGGCCATGTTAAATTCTTATGTTTGGACTCAACAGAAACTGCCGTGAGTCAAAAAAGGAAACTAATGTGTTTCTGTTCCTATCTTTCACTCCTCTGCTGTTGCCAAGCAAGTTTGACAGGATTTTTTTAGCCTCTCATGTGGCTGTTAATTTGAATGTAAACCAGGCAGCGCTGTGGAGGACCTGCCTGCACTTTGCACTTCCTGGTACAGTCTCTCCCGTAGTCCCTCCTCCCTGCCTGCCTTCCAGAATTACTCAACACACACAATAGATTTCAGTGGCGCAGCCATTCAAAGAGAGTGACCTATTACAGGACTAAATCTGGGTTACTACGTTTGTAAGAAGTGGTTTTGATAATGCTACAGTCAAGAGTCTAACAAACACTACAAATAATAAACACAAATAATGACTGTGATGGGTGGAGGTGATGAATTACTAAAGCATCCCACCAGACAGTAGTTAGACAACAACCTGTCATTTCCAGGATTAGATGAGCAGTTGAGTCCACAGGGCTAATAAGGAGTGTGTGGGGTGGATGTTTACACTTATTCTACTGTCTTAAATCTCTAAGGCTGAAGTTCCTCAGTGTCAGCTTGCAGTGTGGGAAGCTCTCTATGTCTTGTTTCACGTGTCTGAGAGACAGACTGGAGGTGAGGGGGCTGCTGGGAAAATGCAGTAGTTGTTTAAATTGAGCAGAGAGAAATATAGTGTTCAACGTTTTCTTGCTCATGTATGTATGAGAGAGATGCAGTATGAACCAACACTGTCAAAAGGAATGGATTGTCACTCTGTGAATATCTACAGTCTAAAAGTACAGTCAGAAATCCAGGAACCGTGGACAAAAGAAATTAGATATATGACGTATGACAGGGGAACAAAGAGTGAACCATTATTACAGAAGTTGATTCATCTGTTTGCATTATTTGCCAGAAAGGTCAAGATTACGTTGTCACAGAATTTGATGGGAGAGAATGTGACAAGACCTATAGGAAAGGCATTAACCACTTAAACTTCACTGATCTGTCTGTTCGGAGTTTGTCATCAAATGTGCATGTTGTGCAGACAAAGATTGTTCAAACCCATACAACTTTCAAAAGTCCAAATATGTCAGACTGAATTT
This sequence comes from Zingel zingel, assembly GCA_023566125.1. Taxonomy (NCBI): domain Eukaryota; kingdom Metazoa; phylum Chordata; class Actinopteri; order Perciformes; family Percidae; genus Zingel; species Zingel zingel. The sequence goes on along the minus strand of CM042336.1, from coordinate 13,970,963 downwards.
TGGGGAAATCTGTGTGAAATAATGCACATATAAAATAAGAGATGATGCAGCTCTTAAAAACAAACAGAAAAAAGGTTGACTCTGTGTAAATGTTATATAAACTGATAGAGTTGCATGCAATTCTAAAAAATAAAAGGACATCTCATGGGCATGTAAAGCTAATTAGATAAAATAAAATGCAACTTTACTGGGAAGTAGCCTACAAGGGTAACTAGAAAAAAAAAATCAAATAACATATAAAGCAAAGTTAGAAAACTATACACAGCATAATACATAAGCCATAGAATCATGCATGACGTGAACATATTGTGAATCAATGTATATAATGTATAGGGGGTGTTCTTCATTCGTGTTCTTACATGTTGCCTAATTTTTATTTTTATTTAACCTTTATTTATTCAGGGAAGGTTCACTGAGAGGCAGCCTCTCTTTTGCAGTAACGCCCTGATCACATTCACACAGTTAGACATTCATACCTGGAAACTGCCCAGTACAGCCACATTCTGATCTGCTGGCCACTGAGCAGCTCCACTGGAGAGGTTGGGGTTAAGGGCCTTGCTCAAGGGCACATCAGTGGTGGTAATGAGGGAGGGACAAGTGCTGTTCTTTCACTTTCCCCACCCAGATTTGATCCTGTCGGTCTGGGGATTGAACCAAGCTCGCGTCTCTAACCTTTAGGCCTCCACTGCCCTAAATTGATACTTGATGTTATTAACGTGATTAAAAGAATAGCAGCTACCAACACGTCAGTGATAGTGCTAATTACATAATAATAGTCATGATTACATATCCAGCTAATGTTATTGGGAATTTGTTTGCGTATTGGTTAAAAGAAAAAGAACAGTAAAGAGTAGTTATTTTAAAAAAAAAAATCTGCCCTTTTCCTCATAAAGGATCAATATCATCCCAGCTGAGGAAACCTAGACATGAGCAACAGCGCCCTCTACTGTATGACTGTAAAAACTAATATTTGTCGCCTGTGGAAACATCATCATATAGCGACAACATTTTTTTTCCCTCATAGGTTAATGTTCATAATAGAGCTCAGCATTTTGTTTTTATTTTTTTTTAACGGTCGGATGGGATTTAGGAAAGAATGCGAACTAATTTTACAAGCAAGTTTTATCTTAAAGTACTAGTTTTCTTTATCTACAAAATAAAAGACCCCGGAAGCCCACTCTCCGTTTGTAAACACACGCGGCTTGTAGTCGTGTCTGCTACTCAATTATGCCCAAACTGTTGGATATAAAGTTACCAGGAGAATGTAAGACTCTTCCCGAAGGCTTTTGGTCAGCTGTAGACGTGTGGATAAAGAAACCTCACGTTGTAAACAAGCGTCTTTGCGGAGCGAAGGAGACGGAGAGTAAAGATGTGGGCAGAGAGGCTCTGCTGTTCCTGCTGGATGATCCCCAGCTAGTGTTGTCCTTCATCAGCGGCACGGTGCCCCCGGCACTGACGCACGACAAGGGAAAGCCCTGGTCTTTTAGTGTCAGAACATTTATTCCTAAAGTAAACCGGTATGGGACACACCTCCATAAAGAGGTTATACTCAAAGGTAAGAGTGGACTTGAATGAAAGGTCCTCTACCAAACTGTTCTCCTTTAATAACTTTTTTTAAATGTCTTTGTCCATTTAAGACTTTGACAGACAACAAGTGACCTTTCTTCCGTTTGAAGAGGATTCAGAAGGAAAGGTGTCTCTAAAAAAGGGCAACATTTATCAGTTCCAGCTCCTCCATCAGGACTGTGAGGAATGGTGAGTTGCTCAATGGACACTATCTATCAAATATAAGCCTGGAGGTCAACATGACTGCATGCAACCTCTCAGCAATACTGACAAGATAATATGGCTCAATATTTTTTTTCTGAATGCCTTATTTTTGACGAGATGCTTTCAGAAATATTTATACAGAAAATGGTTACACAGGATCATTATTTTTCTCAGTGTGGTTTATTGACAACATTATAAAATACAACCATACTCAACTTTTTCAGGGATACAATGATGACGATAGACGATAAGTCTTTGGCTTATTTCCGTCGTTGTCCCCTGTGTTTTCACAGTCCACCAACAATTACTCAGGATGGTGGAAGTGTCTGACATTAAGAACTATTGAATAGGAACTAAAAACTTGAACATGGAATCAGGATTCATTGTTAATTTTCACCAAAATCCAAGATGATATCTAGTCCAATAACGCACTGTAAATATTGTATCAATGTACCGCCATGCCACTACTGAATAAATTAACTTTTATACACTTTATTGTTTCTCCTCACATAAATACAATGTTTAATTGGTATATCAGTGTTAGTGTTGGTATCAAATTACTTTATGCTTTATTTCACATGAACTACAATAAAAGATTTCTAATGGAGAGAATCTAGTCATGCACACAGGATATTCCATACAGTCAACATGCAGAAAAAAATGATTCTTCTATCACAGTAAAATAAGATTGACTAATATTTATACAGTATACAATCTTAAGCACAGCCCAAAATGTGGTAGAGGTACTATGCTGTCTGTATTAGCAATTGTAGTAGTGATATACAGTCTGAATGTGTTTGTGATATATGTTAAGATATCTGTGTTTGGAAGCAGTTGAGGTAGTGGTGCTTTCTAAGTGTAGTTATTGGAGAACAAGAGGACTCTATCATTAGACAACAGCTTAACACTTTATTACAATATTAAGTTAGTAAGATGAGAAGGTGGAGGTTGACTTAAGTGGCAGTGATGTGTCTCAGCTACACCTCTTGTCTCTCTTCTTCAGCTGGAGCCTTGTTTGTCCTTTGAAATGATTCAGATTTTCAGATTTAAAATGGTGTCCTGCTTTCTAAATCTGATGAATTTATAGCAGGACATTGGGGCAAGACGGGACGGATTGTTTAACAACCTGTGGGTATATTATGGCCTGATTTAACTGCTAGGGAAGTTAGCTGCTGGGTGTTTATTAGCTCCCCTCATTCCTCCTACTCTGTGCGCAATATGTGTAGTTTTTCTGTGCTAGAACACTACTGGGTCCATATTTGCTGTGTGGTAATTTAATTAAGCACATTCATTTTGAAATATGCAACATTAAATCACAAAACTAAACTACTGTAGATCTTAACAACTGGTTTTGACACAGGCACTCCTGAAGACAGGCCCTTAAGATTAGGTAATTAAGCAGGACCCACATTAAGGCCCTCATCTTGTCAGTACTGTGCGTTTAGTAGTACAAATTGTTATTTAAATGAGCACAAACTAGTTGACACACAGAAAGCTAATCTAGATGACTCTGCTTTTTTCTGCAGGGCCTTGGAGCTGCATGTTCTGGCTTCAGATGCGTGGTTTTCTGATGGCGTGGCGTACCCAAATCTGCCCTGGCTGTCCACTGATCTGCTGCCTAAACTGGTGCGCTGGGCCACCGAGTGCAAGAGCAGCGAGTTCAGGAGTACCTTGTCTCTGCTGCCGGTGGAGAAGTACAGCGTCATGTACCAGCAGCTGAAAGAGAAGTACAAGGCCATGGTCAAGGTAAAGTCCACTCAGTGTAAGGCGGTTGTTTTCTATATGTAAATGGTTCTAAAGCTGTTGATATCATCTTTATTACTAAGTACTGATATTTTCCCCATGCTCTCTAGGTTTGGCCTGAGGTTACAGATCCTGAGAAATTTGTCTATGAGGACGTTGCCATTGCTACATATCTCCTTGTGAGTTCAAACTTGTTTGTTAATGTTTTGATATAAAAAAATCTATGATTTGTTAATCATTGATACTTGTATTGGGTCTTGAAGATTGATATGTGAATTTGTATCCGTCACATGTTGTCAGGTCACGCAACCAAAGCTGGATCAATCAATTTGAGTAATGAAATCATATGTCATGCCAGAGGCAGGTGAAAGGGTGTTAGCTGCAGCTGCAGGTGTCACACTGCAGGCAATTGAAAGCTCTCATGAGCATACAGTAGTATTGAGTCTCTGTCACTGTGCTGCAGGTGCTGTGGGCTGAGGAGCGAGCAGAGAAAAGTCTGAGTGCCAGACAGTCCTTTGTGGACCTGGGCTGTGGAAATGGCCTCCTGGTTCACATACTGGCCAATGAAGGGGTAAGTCAGGTGCTGGCTGAATGTTGGCTGTCAGTGATATGTACAGTATGTTACTTCCTGGTTAAAAGCTAACTGAAAGCCCACATAAGCATATATATATTGGTCTACATAACTGTGATGTAGATAGGTGGTTTCTTACCTGATAGGGTTAATGGTTATATGGGCCTTGTTTTGTACTGAACTGGATGCAACACTTCCAATGCAACAAACTGGACGTATTAAGAATCTAAAACTGAACTGAGGAAAGTCAGAAGCCGCGCCTTAATGCCACTTTATAAATGACAAAAGAATATTCTAATAATGTACGTTTGAAAGCAGATGCAATAGCTTAACCGAACAAAACAAAAAAAAAAGCATATAAACTACATCATGAAGAATTTAATTGCAAAATGTTTGAACTGAATAAGATCATCTCTCAATGCAAATCAAACCAGCTATTAGTCTAACTAAAAGTACCCCATGCCAATCTCCAGGTATGGTGAAGGGGATGTGATGATGTGGGGCTATTTTAATTCCAAAGGCCAAGGGAACTTTATCAGGATGCATAGTATCCTGGATCCATGAAATAACTGGCCTTTAAAAATAAAAATCTGCCTGCCTCTATGGGAATTTAACATAGGGGTGTACTTACTTATGCCCCCTATATTTTAAGGAAGGACATTTATTTATTTACGATACATTATTCATTCACAAAGAAAATTGGTGTCCTTAAAGGTTGGATTTTTCCTCATTTTTTTAATTAAGGCATTAAGATCAATTTACAAAAAAATATATTTTTTTTATTCCTCTTTTTATTCAACTTTAGCATGGTGTATTCACTTATGCTGAGCACTGTACGTATTTGGCTGTCTTTGCTTGAAAAAAATGACTGAAACAATCGATTATTCAGATAGTTGACGATTCATTTTCTTAGGTTCAATTAATTAATTAATTGAATAATTGTTGCAGCTCTTGTCTGGACCCAAGTGGTGGAACATCTTTCTGACTGACTCTGCCATCCCAGAGCCACGCTACCTACAGTGAGGAAAATAAGTATTTGAACACCCTGCTATTTTGCAAGTTCTCCCACTTGGAAATCATGGAGGGGTCTGAAATTGTCATCGTAGGTGCATGTCCACTGTGAGAGACGTAATCTAAAAACAAAAATCCAGAAATCACAATGTATGCTTTTTTAACTATTTATTTGTATGATACAGCTGCAAATAAGTATTTCAACACCTGTCTATCAGCTAGAATTCTGACCCTCAAAGACCTGTTAGTCTGCCTTTAAAATGTCCACCTCCACTCCATTTATTATCCTAATTTAGATGCACTTGTTTGAGGTCGTTAGCTGCATAAAGACACCTGTCCACCTCATACAATCAGTAAGAATCCAACTACTAACATGGCCAAGACCAAAGAGCTGTCCAAAGACACTAGAGACAAAATTGTACACCTCCACAAGGCTGGAAAGGGCTACGGGGAAATTGCCAAGCAGCTTGGTGAAAAAAGGTCCACTGTTGGAGCAATCATTAGAAAATGGAAGAAGCTAAACATGACTGGCAAGATCTCACCTCGTGGGGTCTCAATGATCCTAAGAAAGGTGAGAAATCAGCCCAGGACTACACGGGAGGATCTGGTCAATGACCTGAAAAGAGCTGGGACCACCGTTGCCAAGGTTACTGTTGGTAATACACTAAGACGTCATGGTTTGAAATCATGCATGGCACGGAAGGTTCCCCTGCTTAAACCAGCACATGTCAAGGCCCGTCTTAAGTTTGCCAATGACCATTTGGATGATCCAGAGGAGTCATGGGAGAAAGTCATGTGGTCAGATGAGACCAAAATAGAACTTTTTGGTCATAATTCCACTAACCGTGTTTGGAGGAAGAAGAATGATGAGTACCATCCCAAGAACACCATCCCTACTGTGAAGCATGGGGGTGGTAGCATCATGCTTTGGGGGTGTTTTTCTGCACATGGGACAGGGCGACTGCACTGTATTAAGGAGAGGATGACCGGGGCCATGTATTGCGAGATTTTGGGGAACAACCTCCTTCCCTCAGTTAGAGCATTGAAGATGGGTCGAGGCTGGGTCTTCCAACATGACAATGACCCGAAGCACACAGCCAGGATAACCAAGGAGTGGCTCTGTAAGAAGCATATCAAGGTTCTGGCGTGGCCTAGCCAGTCTCCAGACCTAAACCCAATAGAGAATCTTTGGAGGGAGCTCAAACTCCGTGTTTCTCAGCGACAGCCCAGAAACCTGACTGATCTAGAGAAGATCTGTGTGGAGGAGTGGGCCAAACTCCCTCCTGCAGTGTGTGCAAACCTGGTGAAAAACTACAGGAAACGTTTGACCTCTGGAATTGCAAACAAAGGCTACTGTACCAAATATTAACATTGATTTTCTCAGGTGTTCAAATACTTATTTTCAGCTGTATCATACAAATAAATAGTTTAAAAAATCATACATTGTGATTTCTGGATTTTTATTTTTTTAGATTATGTCTCTCACAGTGGACATGCACCTACGATGACAATTTCAGACCCCTCCATGATTTCCAAGTGGGAGAACTTGCAAAATAGCAGGGTGTTCAAATACTTATTTTCCTCACTGTAAATCTTAAATAGGAGGGAATAACAGATTTTAAACTGCCTTTGTAAAAACACCGGGCCTTCGAAGAAGAAATCTTCCAATTAGCCAGATCTTCCCAGGTAGCTTAATTAATGACATGGGGCTGGTGAGGGGATTCATGTCTCTGCATATATCAAATCTACAGTACTGTGTCACCGTAATGGGCCAATCACAAACTAGGACAGGTGTAATTGAAATTGCACCCAGCCGTTGATGTGAATGTGGCTGAAAGTGATTAGCCGCTGACCGTCATGCCGTCTTGTGTTGCAGCATCCTGGAAAGGGCATCGATGTTCGGAAGAGGAAGATCTGGGACATGTACGGCCCCCAGACCGTGCTAGAGGTGAGCGAGCTGAGCATGAAGAAGGCGGATTCATTGTAACCATATTCAGGTTTTTAATTAGCGTTATTATCGTTTCACATGAGGCAGGGAATCCATATCACACGCTGTAGGTGTCTTTAAAGCTGGCATCGCCCCCTCACTGCGGCTGCTTGGGCTTCAACTGTTAATTCTTTTGTTGGTATGAGACACATTTTTAGGAAATTAGACAATCTTTTGTAGTAAAACACAAACCGTAAATCAGGTTGCTAAAAAAACAAACAATCTTACGTCAAAATGTCAGTTTTTGTACCAAACATTGGCCAGTGAAACGTAAATATATCCCATCTCATTGTTTATGCTAGTTCTTGATGATCGACAGTTTAGAGCTTAAGCAATTAGTCTGTTAATCGATAAATTGATCGAAAGAAAATCTGTCTGCACCAATTTTGATAGTCCACTAACCATTTTATATGGAGCATGTAGGGGTTTTCTGCTTTTGGTGATCTTATATGATAGTAAACAATGTATTTGTGTTTAGAGCTGTTGTTTGGACAAAACAAGCATTTCTTCACTATGTTTTTTTATTTTTAAACTTGCAGACCAAACAATGAATTGAATAATGGACCAAGTATTCGATAGATTAATAATCATCAGTGGCTGCCCTGGAATTAACCTTTAACTGTTAATTATTTGCAAAGATCCATTTAAAAAAAAAAAAAAAAAAAAAAAGCATAATGTGAAATTCTGAAAGAAAATGTATTTATTTTGTTATTTAACAGGAATACAACAGTGTGGTTTTCACGCTGACATTACCTGGCTGGAACAGACAGTGTTACACTTCAGAAACTCTTGATTTAACGATTGCTACAAGCTGCAAAAAAACCCTATTAATACTGCACAGGGGACTTGCACACGTTTGCAGGGAAACCTGCCCCAAAAACACTGCACTCTCCCTCCTATCTGCCTCCTGGACTCAGTCATTCATTTGACAACAAGCTGCTGACTGCTTCCGTTTCAGATCATCTATTATTGACTGATTCTTTGGGAGAGGGTGTGTCAGACCAATCTTTTTGAGCCTCCAGGCGTGCTGTAGTCAGTCCTAAACCTTCATTTGGAGGCTCTCTCTGAACCTCACAGGCCTCTGTGCTCCTAACCTACATCATTTGTGATGTTGGCGATGGACCTGCCTGCTGTAATGAGCCGAATATGAAATGTTTAATATATACATTCTTATAGCTGGATTTGCTTGGATCGTGTTAGTTTGATCATCTAAAAGCCCAAAGACTAAATGAGTTCTCATACATTTCAGGTGCTCGGTGATATATTCAAAGTTTGAGAAGAGAAAAAGTTGTCCTTTTTTTGATAAAGTGATTCAGAATCAAATCACACCGGCGTGCATCTTCCCCGCTCTAAGGAGCTCATGTGTTTTTTTGGGTCTTTGCTCAATCAGGAAAAGGCAATTACTCCCAGCGAGAGCTTCTTATTCCCGGTTACGGACTGGCTGATTGGAAACCACTCGGACGAGCTCACACCTTGGATCCCCGTTATAGCTGCCAGGCGAGTCATCAGCAGACACAATCTCACTCAGCAGCTCAAGTGCCAGCTGATCTCTCCAATTTGGAATAACATTATGGGCAGAGGTGTGTGTGTGTGTGTGTGTGTGTGTGTGTGTGTGTGTGTGTGTGTGTGTGTGTGTGTGTGTGTGTGTGTGTGTGTGTGTGTGTGTGTGTGTGTGTGTGTGTGTGTGTGTGTGTGTGTGTGTGTGTGTGTGTGTGTGTGTGTGTGTGTGTGTGTGTGTGTGTGTGTGTGTGTGTGTGTGTGTGTGTGTGTGTGTTGACAAGTTTGTATTTTCTAAGGCGACCACCTGATGGCGATGTTGAGCCTCAGACTGACAAATCTATTTGTGACTACAGATGATAATCTCTAGTAATGGATTGTTGTTTCCTGTCTGTTGAACAGATTCAGAATCTTGAAAATAACCCAATACACTTCCTGCTGAAGATTTATAATCGTTTTCTTTGGCTCTGGGTAAGAATGTGTCTTTTGCTCTCACTGCAGGTCATCTTACTCCTGCCGGTACTTCGTCCTCCCTTGCTGTTTTTTCGACTTCTATACCAAGTACCAGAGACGTCAGTGCAAGAAGTCTCAGTACAAGGAATACATCGACTTCATCACGGAGGTCAGCCAAGTCAGTGGCTTCAGCACTGAGGAGGACTGCCTCAGAATACCCTCCACCAAACGGGTAGGCTTACAGTACGTAGTCCAGAGTCACAACTGACTAGACTTCCTATATTTTACACAAGACTTGTCGTATTACTAAAACATTTGTCATATTGTGTGATTGACATCTTTTAAAACATTTTATCATATCATCTATACTCCAAAACAAGTTACAAACTACTATTTAACTCTGTATTTAACAAAAGAAAATTGTCAAGATTGAAGCAGCAAAGCCCAACGTATCCTGACCTTGAGTCACTAGCATAAAAATGAAATTCATAGAAAGGCCCATTCAAATCAACGTAGCAGGAATGGTCAGAGCGGCAGTCGTTTTTATGCGTACAGTTGCCATGGCAACTGATGAACTTCTATTAACCTCTGTACAAACCGACTTGCAGCAAGTCACGGAGGTGAGGTGTTTCAGTAAAGGAAAAATGAGCAGTGGAGAAGTAACGTTACGAGGAGGCAGCGAGTCAGCCGCTAAATGAGTCAGATTTAACAACTTAAAGCTACAGTGGGTACAATGCAAAATCAACATCAGAATTTAAAGTAGAGTGAGCGCTCTTCCTGCAGCTCTCCCTCTCCCAGTGGGAATGTTCTCTCTCTCTCTCTCTCTCTCTCTCTCTCTCTCTCTCTCTCTCTCTCTCTCTCTCTCTCTCTCTCTCTCTCTCTCTCTCTCGCTCTTTGAAATGACCTGTGACTGTCCAAAGTCTCCCATGACGGCTAGATTTTCTGAAGCCTGAATACAGAGCCAAGAGAAGGTGCAGAAGTCTAGTTTCTCAGACCTGACTGAATTACAATATGCTGAAAGATTATTATGGAATTTTTGCCCGACGACTCCTAAAATAAAATGCCTACAACAGCTTTAATGCTTCATCCACACAAAGCACATTGCTATCGCCAGATGAGTGACAGCTTTGTTTGGCTCTTTTTCAGTTACCAGAGTGGCGTGGGGGCATTGCGGAGATAGAAAGCTAGCTACCGAACTAGCCAGTTGTCCGCCAGTCGGCTCCGCTGTGCTTTCATGCTGCATTGGTTACAGAAAATTAGCCAAACAGCGGGCTGGTTCTAATAGTCCCTCCTCATCACTCCCCACTTCTCCGGAGAACGTCTCCCGAGCTGCGTCTAACTATACATCCTACACTTCCCATAATGCAACTTCCTGATGAATGCCCACATCTTTCAAACTCCACCCTCCACACCAGTTTATAACACAGACGTTGGTAAGCTTCCTCCAGAGCCACAGAAGACATTATACAACAGCATGAGTAGTGCTTTGCATGACCAATGAAATACACTTCCATGTGTACAGTTGATGGAGTGCCCCTTTAAGGCTTTACCAGTTACAACCTTAGAAAAGAATTTGGACGTTGAAGGTAGAAAACCCCACATAATTAAGGTTTCAGTTGTAGACCATGCATTGTACCTGGAATATTTTAAGGGACAGGTTTTCTTTTTGAAAATGACCACAATAAAGATGCGTCTAATCTTTTGATATATATATACTACACTTTCACAGACTTTTAACTTTTCACAGCGCAGTGTGTAAAAAGACGTGCGTAGTGAATGAGTGGGTGGTTAAAAGTGACTGCAGTACGCTGGTTTCTTGATTACCTAATGCACACGTACCTCGTACATCCTCATACAACATGGACATATTTTTTTATTATCCTTCGCCGCAATATTATCATAAAATGCATCCCTGCCTTTTCTCCACCTGAGCCTCATTTAATATAGACAGACAGAAATAAATCAAGTCTTTAGGGACGTTTCTTTCACACCTGGCAGCCATTAATGGCTTCCATACACATGGACACATAATAAGAACAAGCAAGTATTGACTAAGCTTTTAATGTAGATAGATCAGTCATAATCAGTTTGTCCATAATAAAGCAAAACCTTCCCTAACATCAGCACATATGAATGTACTGAATTTTTCTTCCTACTTTTGAGTTTGTTTTACAACTTTGAGCCTCAGCACTAGGGTTGCATGATATTGACAAAATGTGATATTGCGATATCGATTATGAATATTGCGATATCTATATTAATTCTGATATTTTTAAACATATGTAAAATTAAAAAAGTGACAGGAAAACGCATCAAAATAGATCCATAACAAATTAAACAAGTTTTCTTACAACACAAGGGTTATTTCAACTGACAGTCATATTGGACTGGTCCAACATGAATACATGAATAAGGACCATGTCTACAGAACAGGACATGTTTTACTGGTTGGACAGTATCAAATAAATAAATAAATAAATAAAGAGAACAGGACACAACTTTTCTTTCTCTTCTCTGATTCGTTACGTTTAGTTGTCTCTCTCTATCTATTTCTTCACTTACACTGTCACTCTGTTGAAATATGCACACATGTGGTATGCTACATAGGGTTTGTCACGTAATGGACCCGCGCGCTGACGTGCACTAGCATGAGCAAGTGGCACGGTAACTGGCCAATGAAACATGATCATTATAGCATTTCAAGGGGGCTCTAAATCGAACACAACTAAGCCACACAGCGAGCGGACGGGACGCAGCGCTGCGCAAAATAAACTAAATATTGCATACTTATTGAGAGACTTTCGATATTTTGCGATAACGATATTGAGTCGATATATCTTGCACCCCTAGATATAATATTGCGCAATGTGATATTGCGATAACGATATTGAGTCGCTATATCTTGGGAGCGGTCCTGACGTTCAGCTCTGTTTTCCTGCAGGTGTGTCTGGTGGGACAGTCAAGAAACTACCAGCTATCTGATGAGGCTGAGGCCGAGCAGCGAAGAACTCATTACATCCAGAGCCGCCAGCCCTTCTCTGGGGCCACAGTTCAAAGGTCAGACAACGGAAATGGCATAGACTGTTGTCATGGGAAGAGAGACACTGACAGGTCCCCCGACAGCACCTGGGGAGAGGGGTTCCAGCCCAGAGACAGGGTTGAAACTGTTCGAAACTGTGCCGCTCTCCCGCGGGACTTTGTCGACGGTGTTGTCCTGCAGGTTGCTAATGTTCTTCTGGGAATGACTGAAGATGGCGGCCGTGGGTCCTCCAGCGACTGGAATCGAGGAGGTAAACCACAACACAACAACCGAGGTCAAAAGAATCACACAAATCTTCAGATTAAATCCAGAGTAGTACACATTATCTGTGAAGCTCACCAATCCAGTCTTGGTATTGTGCACTTTCTGAATTCATAACTTTGTAATATCTGTTGCCGGGCAGCTGTATATATGTCCTACAAAGGGAGAGATTAGTATGTACAGAAACAGTGCAGTTGAGAAAGCTATAGATGTAACCCGAACACGGATGAATCACTTCTCACATTTCTCATCTCATCCTTAAAATATAATTCAACGCACTTTGTGGCACGATGGCATCCTCTGCAGCTTTAACCTCTCAACTGCCCTCCCCCCTCCCCCCCCCTCCCCCCCCCCCCCTCCCACTTCGTGACACACAGCGACGCCACTTTGAACTCTGTATCTCACTCTGCCAGCCACTTCCTGCACTGCACGGTACAGAGAGTGCCACACACACACACATCACCTTTGTCAACGCCTCTGCACCCCCCCCCACCTCCCCCCGCGCTGCCACACAGACACACACACAATATGAATGACATAAAGAAGAGATGAGGACTACTATGATTAAAACAGAAAATTCTCTGTCATGATGTCAGTGCTGAAATTAGACGTTCAAAAAATATGAGGGAGAGCGAATAAAGGGAGTCTGTAACCCTGTAAAGAGATGACTGGATGAATAATGTAGCACTATCTATGATTTATGCATGAGTATGCATTTGTATTGAGGTATTCCTACCAGTTATGTGCTGTGTAAGAACAAAGGGTAAATTCAGGTGAGCCAGCCTATGAGTCATCGAAAGGGCTTTGAGATTCAGTTTCTCTCCATTTTTAATGCATCTTCAATGCGTACAATGATTATTGACATTTTAATATATTCATTTTTTAATTTGAAGTGATACTGAAGTAGAATTTTGGTTAAATAGCTTCCTGGCTTTAGTGTAAGTTCAGAGTTGAATATATTTATCAGTTGCTCCTGAGCACCCAGTCTGAAACAGATCTCAAATACACACATTGAACTCATGAACTAAAAGTTATAAAAAAGAACTGACGTTAAAATAATGTACACCTTACTGGCGTTTGGAATAGTTAACGTGTGAAATGTGCAAACGTGTGAAGCTGGCTACTGTAGCTCTAAATCAAGTTACTAATTCATGCATGCCGTACTGCTGACTGGGCTCAGGTGGTTATGTAGTCATGCTGACAACGAAAGTCAGTGTGTAGCTGAACATCTGACATACATTACACTCTGCAACACGAACCTCAAATCAGTCAAATCTGTTTTTTAAACATCTTTTTTTTTCTATCAAAAGTAAATAAGTAAACAAATGCACAGTATCTTATGTAAATGTCCTTTGTTTTGCTTCTTTGTGCACCCATTATGTATGTACTGAACAGAAACAGCTTGCGCAAGGGAGTGGGTGAGAGTTGATGCAGGATGTTATTAACGGGTGGGTGCCTCCCATCACACCTTTTACCAGTTTAGTCCAGAAGACCCAGCAGTAAGTTGTGCTTCCCAGAATCATCATCATCATCATCATCATCATCATCATCATCATCATCATCATCATCATCATCATCATCATCATCCTCCTCCACAGCTGCAGTCTTCACTGATGAAGATGAACTGCACTCTCCCCACGCTTAAGATTACACCTTGTTTATATATATATATATATATATATAGTCATACGATTTGCAACTACATTTTCCTGACATTTTTAAAGATTTTTTTTGGGCTTTTCCGCCTTTAATGGATAGGACAGCTATGTGAGAAAGAGGGGGAAGACATGCAGGAAATCGTCACAGGTAGACCAACCGCTAGAATAACCTAGAAGGTAATTGGCACATTATTCTAGAATGAAAATAGCAGCACTACATAATATTATGTTGGGAGTAAAAAATAAATGTAGAAGTGTTGTTATGTTCCTGTTTTCAGAGCTATTTAGTTTATTTATGATTATGGTTATTATGGGTGTTTTTATTATTGAGTGGGATGGTGTTTTGCCTTTCACAAGATTTTACTTTACGAATAATTGAAAGATTTAAGAAAAGACAGGAAAAAAAAACAGAACTACACTGTGTTCCAAATTATTATGCAAATTATATTTTTCACTGATTTTCCTAAATAGTCGATGCAAATGACAATGTCAGTATAATTTTCAAGTCACCAACCGTTAGGGTATAAGTCAAATTTCATTGAACAAACCACCCAATGAAAACTCAAAATGCAGAGTTTCAAAACATTTTATAGGTTGTAAATAACTGAAAATGGTCATTTGCTGAATTTGCAGCATTAGGAGGTCATATTTACTGAAATCAAAAGCTATTTCAATCAAACACATCTTAACAGGGCAAGTTACATGTTAACATAGGACCCCTTCTTTGATATCACCTTCACAATTCTTGCATCCATTGAACTTGTGAGTGTATGGAGAGTTCCTGCTTGAATGTCTTTACAGGATGTCTGAATAGCCTCCCAGAGCTGCTGTTTTGATGCAAACTGCCTCCCACCCTCATAGATCTTTTGCTTGAGCATGCTCCAAAGGTTCTCAATAGGGTTGAGGTCAGAGGAGGATGGGGGCCACACCATGAGTTTCTCTCCTTACAAGCAGAAACGGTTGCAGTGGGCCCAGAAATACATGAAGACTAATTTTCAAACAGTCTTGTGTACTGATGAGTGCCGTGCAACCCTGGATGGTCCAGATGGATGGAGTAGTGGATGGCCACCATGTACCATGTAGAGTTTCTGACTGACCACTTTCTTCCGTGGTACAAAAAGAAGAACAGTAAAATCAAATCATGAGCTGACCTGTATTACAGCTGTGCTCTCTTGGTAATGATCCTTTCAAATGTTTTATTCACCTCTCAGCAATCTTAGAGCTAATTGTCTCCACTCAGCCTGATTCTGAATTGGCTTAAGCAGCAAAAACTCCACAACAAGCAATCAATCACTTGCCTTAAAAAAACAACTGTATGTCAAGCCGAGCCATTAATAATCATCTGCCTTGGTCTTAGTCCAAGCAGAGTCTGCTTTGTCAATACTGCCCTTTTCCCATTAATCCCCATTAACATTGCAGGCAGTAAAGGGCAACTCTAAATGGTGTACTGATATTATATTAAGGCCTGGAGCTCCCTGGCGTCTGGGCTGTAGGACGGCAGTCTGCCCAGTTTAACACCGTCTTTACCCATGCAAGTGTGAATGTGGGAGTGTGTTGCATATTTTAGGTATTGACTCAGCTATTTGACCAGCTAAGTTTAGGATGCATTTGGTTGGACAATATGTTTTAGATAACCATCGTAGCTCTAAATTCACCTGTATAATTAATGTAAAACTTAAAATAAAACTATATACAGTATATATTAGCTCTGAAGTAGTACATTTATTTCTTTGCCCAACTGAACTTCAGGTCAGAGGCAAAGACGATATATTTCACAGTAAAACTCTCATATTCAATAATTTCTAAACCAGCAGGGGATGCCTGAAGTGCCACCAGAGATTTTAAGTAAAAGTATGAAAAAGATCGCATTATGTATCTGCAGATATAGGTCGAATATTGTTATGAAACGGCACACAGGAGCATTAGAAATCCTGCAGTGTGTCCCTCTCCAATATGTCAGAGAAAAGAGGAGGAAGAACTCATTTGTACAAACCAAAGGTCAGACCTGATAGAATTCTCTACGGGGGGTAAAATGGCAACGCCAGAAATACAGAAAATCTCATGAAACCCAAAACCCATAGGTGGTGTGCTGTTCCTGGTACGTCATTTATTTATCTGCTTACTACATGCTAAACTCCTAGCATAAGACCATGGATTTCAATATCCCCCTTTCTACTTTTTGTGCTCTCTTGGTATCTACAATTACTGTCCCAGTGGGGAAGTGACGACAGAGTCACACTCTCAAACGGCCGGTGGGAGAAAATGATTTCCGTGCATGCCTGAAGCAGCGTTTTAATATATTGATGAACGTAACATTGATAGACCTTCTCCGGCTAATTTGTCACTGTGTTCTTTGCTCTTATCTTTCATCCTTTTCTTCCCCTCCTCCCTCCTCCTCAGGCAGCCTCTCTGTGAGCGAGGTCGCTGGGCTGTTGGAGCAGGAAACCTTGCAGCTGCTGAAGAATGAGTGTGGAGGCCTTCAGACGCTGCTCAAGAACAACCACCAAGTCTTTAGAGGTAGTTGGACCACACACTTTATATAAGTTTTTATAGCTAGAGTACATAAAATTGAGGGGAAAAAAAGGGGATCGGGGATTGCTCCGGAGCTGCCGGAAATTCCGCCGGATCATAAAGTCCGGTGGATTTATGAGGACTATGGTTAACTGCTCCTCTGATCTCTGCAGGGTAAATCCAGACAGCTAGCTAGACTATCTGTCAAATCAGAGTTTTCTGTTGCACGACTAAAACAACTTTTGAACCTGCACGTTCCAGCAAAAAAAGTTCCTTCCCGAGGCTATTTGGCAACGGCACCGTTGCTCCATCCGGCGCTTAGCGCCGCCCAAGACGAGTGTGATTGCTTTAAAGAAATGCCAATAAACCAGAGCACGGTTTCCTCCCATCCCGGAATGCTGTGTGGACTAGCCAGACCCGTGGAGGAAGGTCTGGCAATGCGAGACTAGATTAAATGTAACTTTTCACTAACAGGGCAACATATTAGGAAAACTAGTTTATCCATTGTACATTGAATTATTCTCTTATTTCCTCCACTCCACCATAGGAAAAGATTTGTTTGTGTTTGTATCTTTTGGAGGTAGAACTTTATTCTGAAGAGGTCTTTTATCTTCCTGTCATTCCTTCTTTCAGTAGAAGGAGGGAGTGTGTACATAAGAGACTGGCGGGACAGGAAGTCCTCCAGGATGGATACAAAGAGGAAGCCCGTTGCCCTTGGTGCCCTGAAAACTCGCCCCTGCTGGTTCTACGACCACCACCCTCAGCGCTGCCCCCTGCAGGCCCAACACTGTGCCTTCGCTCACGGGCCTGATGAGCTCCGCCCCTCGACCAGACCTCTGAAGAAGATGAAAAACGATGCCTTGTGATTGGCTCATTCCTCCTGAAGACTTTATTTGAAGTCTTTTATTTAGTTAATTTTTTTACTTTAGTAAATACTTTACGTACAGTATATTACAGTATTCACTCATATGAACCTCTTAAAGCCTCCACATCCAGCTCTGCAACCACAAAGAGGAAGAAGTTCAGGTCCAAGCAGTGTGAGTTTTATTGATGCCAAGTTGCATCATTTCTGGGAATCGAGGTCTAGAAATTTCAGTGTCCTCTTTTTTTTCTGTGTGAGGCTGCCAAAATGTGATGCAGCTTTAAGTTTCACTGCTAGAGCTCGCTGACAAATCTGGGTTACGTTGTCTGCTGAAATTTAATTTCAAAGGATTCTTTTGTCTTTCTTTTTCATGTATTTAAGAAGTGGACTTTTGTAAAGCTCAGAAAAATGTACACTTGCTCTATATTAAAGTGCATTGCAAGCTACATCTTTTTATTTATTTAATGATCAAGTCCATCATGGATTTGTTTTTGTCGAGCACTCAGGGCATTTTTCAACTTTTCCCTCCACTGTAGCCAAACTTTAAAAGCTTCTATATACTTCACTTAGACATTTTATTCACCTCAAACAGGTACTTTGAGGTTCACAGGCAGGGCGTTGGATAAAGACCGGACAGCGTTTGAACAAAGTAAATGTTAGCGGTATGAATTATTTGTTGGCAGGAGTTGAGGGGTGAGCTGCATGTCATCCCCTCACTGCTGTGTCTCTCTGACACGGTCTGCCATCACCCTGTGGCTCAAATGTCAAAAACCAGTAAGGCCCACGCAGGGACTGCAGCTGGGTTGGTTTGTTTATGTGAGTGACAACAATCACGCCACTGATGCAATAATAAGGACATCAGGACAGATTATTTAAAGCTATCCAATTTTGCAATCACGTAAAAAATGTGAAGTGAAATAGAAGACTGGGAATAATGTTAGCATCATTTTAATCACATACTGTCTCACAGGTAGTTCACCAATGTGCAGTGTGCAGATTTCTGACATTAAATGGTAGGATATCTTGGTTATCTCGTTTTGCCATCTGGAGCCACTCGTGCAAATTGACCACTGAGGGTTAAAGGGTAATTTCACCCGAATTATGAAAAACCTTTTCTCAACCCTTGTGGTATCTTATAGAATCCCATTTCTGCCAGGCAAAGGAAACAGATGAAATGTTAGCAACATCAAAAATATAAATACTCATGACGTATGAGATGTATAAATTATCTCATAATATCTCACAATTGTGATTTTAAAAATACTATATCTTGATTTACTTGACTTAAAAAGTCTCACTTTTGACTTATCTCATAGTTGTTACTTAGGCCATTATCTCTATTTTGAGATCTCTTTAGCTTTTAATTTCTCATAAGTATAATTTAGTATAATTTAGTCTTATATGTATTTTTGACAAATGTAATGTTGTAATGTTGACATAGCTTTGACTTAGTATCGCATAATTTTGTCTATGAAGTCATCATTTTGACTTAAAAAGTAATCATTTACACTTACTATCCCCCATTTACACATTACTATATCATCATATTCACTATCTCAACTCATTTGTTTAACTTAAAATCCCATACCATAGTTCTGACCTACCGTCTCATCATTTTAACTTTCACTTAGAAAGTAAAATCCGTACTGCATCTATATTAAGGATACAACCCCAAAATCACTATAACGGCAGTAAGTCCTATCTCGGATAGCAGTTACATATATCAAATATATTATGTGCACTTAATCCATTCCCTGATTTTTCTGTTTAGTTGAGGATAACATCCATACTGTGGTTGAAAGGGAAATTCTAAGATTACATATTAGCAGACTGGATGCCCACATATTCCCTGCAGCTCAACGTGTCATTGAATATTAATGCAGACGTATGCGTATTCCCTCAGTCTGACCACAGGTCAAAGCTGTAGCTGGTCAATTTACCATTGATGAAAGGCCATTTAGATGTTTGTTTTCTGTTTTTCAACCTTTATATATTCAGGGAAGGTCCACTGAGAGGAAGCCTCTCTTTTCAGTGGAGCTGAAAGTGATTGTGGTTGTGTTTTGACAGGCAGCACTCGGTCATAATATGCACATGTGGGTTTTTTAATGACCTGCTCAAATCATTTCACCCTCTCTCGCCCTTCCCCCTCCCGGGTGTCATTATGCTTCCAGGAAGAAATCAATTCATGAAAATACTCCTTCAGCTCAGGGTCTGCAAAGATCATCCGATGCAATTGACCTGCTCTCCTGCATTTAACTGGAGAAGAGTGTGAGGTGGCCGGGGGGAGCGGAGGCCATCGCCTGCCCAATACCCAACTCCACACATTTGCAGCCAGCCCTTCTGACAGCTGTTCATGACTCTGTTTATGTCCGCCTCACACCACTGCCCTGACACCAGAGAACCCCCCCCCCCCCCCCTTTAATATAAAGGTCACAGGCTAATAAACTATACAACCAGTAACATAGGAGAGTGTTGATATACAGTAGGAGCTGCACATCACAACATTAATTCCTGTGTGCAGTTGAGTGGGCTTCCAGATAGGATCATGTTGCTGTTCCTGTGGAAAACTATTTGAACTGTGTAAACGCACCGTTTCCCTTAGAAGTTGGTCTTACACAATGCGTGATACGGAACAAGGGCTTCAGTTCTTTATTCTGCAAATGGTACTTCACGTGTTAAGTGATTTCTTGCAATAAAGAAGAACATGTTCTTTTCTCTGGGTTTTCTTAGGTTTTCCTACTCCAAGTAAAGTGTTTAAATTATGTCCATCAGCTCTTTACGTTTTCAGAGGAATGAATTAGAGATGGTGAAAGCAAAAAAAGGAGGGGAACACATTAGCAGACAGAGGAAATTACTCCCCATGTGTGAGATCTAGGTCAGGGAGAAGTGGCTGCATCTCTTTGCCTATAAGCCAACAACTTTGCCCGTGTTTCCCTCATGCTTTATTCATTGTGGCACCATGGGGCCCGGCGACTTACAGAAGTCTCTCTCAGCAAAGCGAGTCGTGTAGGGCTGCAACGCTGACAGCTGTCACTGCGATGAATTTTTTTTTTTTGGTACATTATTTTGTGTCAATATCTATTTATTTACGCATGCATCTATGGAACCGCCATATTAATTATTCCCTGTGACAGTTAACTTAGCCTGTTTCTATGCCTGTCAAGCTTTTCAATGGTAACATAGAACACCGCTGCTACGTCCATTATCTTTACAGTCTGTGGTTGGCCACAAATGGAGCTTATCAAAAAGAAAGCTCTAACCAGTATCCAACAAATGGCCTTGAAAGTAATGCTGGTTTAATGTATACTGGTTAGCCGGACATGCGGAATGAGGTTACACTTATGCTGCCATTTTGTTGCTGTTCATGGTGTTCATGATTTCTGTTTTTGTGTTAAAGGGTTTGTTTATCTTAATCATGAAAAACTTATTTTTCTAAGGAATATTTATACTACTACTACTAGACTACTTCCAGTGACACACACAAAAACAAGAAATATCAGTATATCCACTGTGAATATGGACCAAATGGTCGGACTTTGTTAAATCAATGTTTAATTATAAAGTATGTCCTACTGCTACTACTACATTTCAATATATGTAGGCCTATATGTATTTATTCTTCTTTATTTTACTACTTGTTTTACTTTTTTTTCTCTTCATCTGATGGCACTACACATTGATTGGAGCACCTTTCACTTACTGAAAAAAAGATTCCGTGATTATGCAATTTTGGCGTAGAGGTGTGAATCTTCACTGATCTCCCGATTCAATTTGATTCGATATTTCGATGCATCATGATGCATCAAATACATTTTTTCTATTAAAGCCATATAAGATATTTAATTCATAGCTTTTCAAGCTTCAAAAACAAAACATTCTGCAGTGCTCTAATACTAAATAAATTGGATACATAAAACTACAGCACTTCCTGAATGTGCAAAACATAACAGAATATGTAAACAGAAAGGTTGTTAGGCCTACATTAAATTGTAAACAGAAATAATCGATTATGACCCGGTCGATTATCGATGCAGAATCGTCCATGTCCACGATTCGATGCATCGATTATTTGATTCATTTCAACACCTCTATTTTGGCGTGATGATGTCGAAAGCACTAAAAGTAAAATATATTAAATACTCAGAACTTTTTCTAACTTTGCTCTGTGACTTTTTTTTTTTTTTTTTTTTTTAAATAAGAAAAAAAAGAGCTCTTCAGAGGATTTTCTGACCACAGAGAAGTCCAACACATTTTAAATCCTCTCCCACTTGATAAGTCGAGGATAATATTCTCATCCAGGCGCTCGATCGATATCTCAAAGCCGACAAGCGGATGGTCAAGATAACACACTTAAGGTATTACTCATAGAGTCTTGTACTGTACCTGCAGGAGACACCTCTTTTCACTCACTTCTCCTCCCCCATGCCTCGACCTTCCTCATCACCTACTGGGTGATACTCAGAGATAAGGGTGTTGGGCTCTCCAGCTGTCATATCTGGTGCATGAACTGAGAGATACAGAAAGAGTGAGATAGGGGGAGGTGGGGGGAGGTTTGTTTGGAATTGTTTCCATTTGACATTTCACCATCAACACAAACTTCAAAAAGTTGGCAGTGGAGAGCTGCCAAGCCTGGATGGCACTTCTTCTCGTCACAGAGCTGGAAATACACAGTACACACATGGGCCGTGCCATGGCATCTACCCAATTCACTCAGATTTACATGGTGTTAATATTAGAACACAGTTTATGGCTTCCTGCAAGTATAAAGCTGTCTGATCCATCGTATATTCACTGATTTATCTCATTTATGGATTTTGCAACAGAATCCCATTCTTCACAAAATCATAACTCGTATGCATCAAAATGCATCTTTTCTGCTTGTTGAAATTGCCAATCCACTGAATTAATATTTGATGAGATGTTAATTTAATACTGTGTTCTGCACAAAATGGGATGCCACACAATGTGAATTCACCACTCTCCCAGTCCTTTCCTTTACCCCCTATTGCTTATCAGGTAAGAATATATATCTTTTTTCATGCACTATTCAAATTACATCCTGTTTAAAGCTCGGCAACTGTGTAATGTCTGGGGAGCATGAAAACGCTGAGTGATTACATGTTTACATGAACAATTTTCATCTATAAAAAGCGTTAAACTCGATGAAATTTGTTCAGCACAGAAATGATTTCCAACTTTCTCTGAGTTAAACAAAGACTTTGTGACCCAGGCAACCAATGTCCACGACACACAAACTGGCAGTAGCTGCACAACATGCTGGAGACAGCTAGACTAATGGCTTCACTGTTGCAACAACAACAACATCATGGTTAAATTAAATAATCAGGGATGATGCTTTACTGACTTGCGTCTGCTTTCTTCCAGATTGTATCATCTTGTCACACACCCAAAAACACACACCCTAAAAAAACCTGTTACAAATTCATTCAGATTTTGTGTTGGTGGTGATAGTAGAATGTAAAAAGTTCATAAAAGCAATTTTTTGTGACCAAAACATTCATTCCTTTATTTTAGTAGAAAAACTAATTACACACATATAGACAATTATTTTCCAAACATGTCAAAAAAAGAGATAAAGATATTACTGTAATACATTTTCTCCAAAAAAACCTAATTAATAGAAGCCTCTGAATGTGGTTAAGTATTGTACTTTTCCAGTGATAGTGCGGAAGTTAAGTTATTTTTGTTTGAATAGAAAACTATTTCTTATCACATGGTATCAACACACATTGAAAAAAATAAGTCAGCGTTGCACATTTCCATTTTCCAGTTGTGAAAATTAGATGACACAATGCTCCAGATTGTTCTTAAAACTCTCCATACAATCAACTCAATTGCATTAGCAGCTTACAGGGATGAACCACATTGTATCATTCTCGTGGGACACAAAAATTCAATATTGGTTTCATGATGCAATATTATATCATCTGTTTTCATCATGTGAAGAACGTTAAAGTGCTGTGAGCATCCAGCTCCCATGGGTTAAAGGACTCGCTAAAGTGAAAAAAGAAAATGCATCTGACCAACATAAGAGCAGCTTGGCAGCTCTGATGTGAAGTAAAAATGGGAGATACCATAGAGGCAGAAGCTGGGAGTGGGTGTCGTTACCATGGGTGACGGGCCGATGTCACCCAGATGTAAACCCCCAGGTAGTGCGCTCAGCCTGGCAGACAGTTTTTTCTAGTGGCCACAGGGCTCCCAGGAAGTGCGCTGGTCTTTATAGCCAATTTGACCAAAGAGGTTATAATAGACAGACTTGCACTAAAACAGATTTACATAATAACCTCACAATAACCACCTTTAAAGCAATAGTTCGACAAGTTGGAACATATGCGTTTTCTCGCCGAGAGTTAGATGAGAAGATCAATGCTACTTTCATCTCTTCAAGTATGTACATGTAGCTAGAGCCAGGAGGTGATTAGCTTAGTTTAGCATAGCATACAGATTAGAAGCAGAGGGAAACAGCTAGCTTGGCTCCGTCCAATGATTAAAAATAAGCATAGCAGCATTTTGAAATCTTGATAATTTAATCTGTACACAAACAGAGATTTAAAAATGTGGGGTTTTACGGGTAGGTACGTGCTGGCTAACAGCAGTGCAGCTAAGCTACGCTTCCCATAGCTTGTCGTCAGCTGCCTGATGGATAAACTTTTGTTTGTTGAATAGTAGTTACAGCACATAACATCACAAACAGTCATGTTTAACTTTTTCTATGAGTTCGGAATAAACAAACCAGATAAGCATGTTTTATATGTGTCGGTGAGCATATTTGTGGAATGAGCCACAGGCTAGCTGTTTCCCTAAACTGAGCTAAAGGTTTCCCAAAATGTCAAAGTATTCCTTTACTTTTCAGTCTAGGATGGTGCTTGACGTTTGTCTTATGCCCCACTGATGAATGTATAAGCCTTATAACCTCACCTAAGTTATATACAACTGATGCAAACTAGTGCACATTTTCTAATGATTAAAGATTTTACAGGCAGATTATTGATGCCATAAACATTTTTTTTTCTACTGTACATTTAAAACAGACCGGCTCATGTTGAAATACGTAAACTGTAAAGTGTAATGTTAAAGTACAGCCTGTGCTTTACCTTGTACTGTACTATGCAAGGCCCTTTCACTCTAGTGAAAAATATCAGCCTAAAATATTCAGAGTTTCAGTCGTATTATGTGTCATAATCATGTAACTGTGAGAAATAAGGCCATGCAAAGATATTAAACATGAATGCACACTGTAATCTTCGTGGCAGTAGCAACACCAAAATAATCAAGTGCCAAAACACAGTGTAAAAAACTACTGGAAAACTACACACAGGAATAGCAGATCTGACAGACTTCCTGTGATTGAAGATCCTATTCTCTAAATCTTTAACATGCTACCAAACACCAAAAGCCACATATAGCAGACACTTTCATTATTTAAACCAGCCTGCATGTCCACAATCAAAAAAGGACATCCGCTTGAAAATAGCTTTCCTCAATCTAATTGCGCTTCGACAAGAATGTTTGTTAGCCCCTTCCCTGCTTTTAAAGATCCCCTCTGCCTCCCCAGAGAGGGTAAAAGTGGGCGACAGTGGCTAAAAATAGCGTTCGAGAAAGGATAAATCAACGCTGCACCTTATGCTTAATTAAAGATTAACGAGAAATTGCTTGCTGGTGTGGAGGTTTCTCAAAGCCTCACTTTACTTCCCTGATTAAGGTTACATAACACTTGTTAATACTGCATGGACTACGCTAAAAAAGTAATGACATCTGCCAGTGTGGCAAAATCAATCCTGCCATGACATGCCGCAAAATTTGAAGCTGGTGTGTTGCCAACGCATTGATTAATTGGGTGCTCACAGCTGCTAAATCACTTAAATCATACTGATTTGTGCAAAATGTATCTGAATTAATAATGAACCTCATGAAAAGATCCAAGCAGTGGACCTCAATTTGTCATCTCTTTGTTTGAAGCACCGAAAGATGGTTTTTGTGACAGACACAGAGTGCTAATGCCATGCTACTAAATGGCCCCAGGAGCTCACCGGTTTATCCATATTTCCAGAAAATCAACATAATGACATAATGATATCTTTTCTTTTTGGTTTGTCTCAAAAAGTTATATTTTATAGCAGGACACAGTGAGAACCCTTTTTTATTTCACAACATAAGTCAAACTTTTCAAATGCTTAAGTACTTCATTTTGTCTCTACACATAGCTGAACAAGACCTTTCCCTAAATAAAATACAATCCAAAAAGCAAAACTATTATTTAAAAGAAGACTAAAACTCTGTCACAAGTATTCTATGATAGCCACTGTTATATTTCTTCCCAAAACTATACACCAAAGTATTGAAATTAGATAACCAGCTCAATTAAATTGTGTCTTGCTATCAGTGCTGTTTTGTCTTTTAGGAGCCTCCTTTTCATAGCAAAATCTACTGTAAGACTTGAATCAATATTCTGTAAGGTGTACTCAGACAGAATCCTGGCAAATATTAGAACCCTGAAGCTGTATGACTCAAATTCTTGAACAAACTGAGACAATAGGAAAATGAGAACATGTAAATGAAAATAATAGAAAGAACTAGAGAATAGAAAGAACTACAGTTCAAGGTGAGTTTATAGATCAGACAGCTATTAGTCAAATTTGTGCAAATGATGCAAGGCAAAATAGATTAGCTTTGCATTCTGTCTGAACATAGCTAAACATAACTCATTTATGGTTTTCTTTGACTCAAGCCAAGTTAAGGAAGTTCCTTCCCCTAATTTGCCTTTGGTGATGTAGATAGGCAGGGAGAGCTCGAATGGTTCTGAAATAGTAAATAAATTTGGACTGGCTATAGTAAGAAATCATATCTCTTCAATCCAGAATAAACAGCCCCTTCAGGTTAACTACTAAAAACACATGGATACAGCCAGTGGGAGTAGTTGTAGAGCAAAGGAAAACACACACACAGACACACAAACACACACACACACACACACACACACACACACACACACACACACACACACACACACACACACACACACACACACAATCACACACACACACACACACACACACACACACAATCACACACACACACACACACACACACACACACACACACACACACACACAAACACACACATACACACACACACACACACACACACACAATCACACACACACACACAAATACAGTCTTGTACTTCTGGCAACTGAGCCGTGGAGCTCTCTCACTGGTGCTTCCTCTGTAGATTTTTTTTGGAGAAGGAGAGCAGACTTCCCATTGTGCAATGCAAGCCAGCGACTTCTGCAGTCTTCATGTTTCCATTACCCTATCCAGTTGTATACCTAACATAACCGATCCAAGCCACTATGCAGCCTTTAAATCATAATAAATATCCAATGACTGTGTGTCTCTGCTGTGTCAGAAAGTGTGGTGGCTGTCCTTACCCAGAGTGGGGTGTGTAGTGATTACTTTCGTGCTCATCCCTCTGTGACTCATGCGACTTATTTAGCGTGAGTCAGTACACTACAAGTCCACATCTTTAAGGCCATTGGAGCCTTGAAGGAGTGTCGAAGCAGGCGTTTTTGGACACATCCTGTTCTGGTGCAGATGGGCCACAGTAAAGGTCGAGAAGATGAATAAGGGGCAGGGAATATTATTTGCCACACCCTCCTCCGTTATGGTTGCTACACCTATCAAGTTTTCTGTTCTAACATGGCACATATGCAGTAGTGATAGAGTGAGTTTTAGAAAGCCAAACTTATAAAACCCTCCCAAAAACAAGTGAATGATGTGAAGTTCACCAGGAAACCGATTTTCATCCAACAGCAGCAATGAATAACAATGAACATGTATTCATTTAGTAAAACACACACCATAAAATCCGTCTGTGTCACACTGTAATGGTATAATGGTGTAATTGCAGAGGGCCATTAAGGTGTGTGTTTTCTGTTATTGGGCTCATTATTGGACAGCGTGATGGATAGTTTACAAAGCTGTACTGTACACTAGATAGCACTCTCTGTACTCAGGGCAGGGCACCATATCTCCACTCATGCAGGAGGTGATGTCTGTGTGCCAAAATAACACAATTAAATCAAATAACACCTCAAATCCACCAGAGTTTAATTCTAGCTTAAAGCAACACTAGAGAACTTTTCCCGCTTCGGTCCCCCTACAGGTTGGAAGCGGAATTGTCCATTACATTACATTGTCCAGTTCATTCAAACTACAGATCCGCTACCTGATCTGGCAAACTTGCATAATGTAATGTAATGGACAATTCTGCTTCCAACCTGTAGGGGGACCGAAGCGGGAAAAGTTCTCTAGTGTCGCTTTAACACAAGAGATTTGCCTGAATAAAATGAAATTTAAAATTAGCTGCATTATTATTTAAATCAGGATCTAATTAAATAATACTTTCACAGGGCTGAGAATCTTAATTGCTTGATATGCGTATATCAACACATTTTACTCAACTACAGGAGCCTTACTTAACGAAAGTCCACTTACTAGCTTATTCCAAGGCTTTCAACCACATCTCACCTTCCTCAACACAAGTATGCTTTGTTGTCATGGAGATAGCTCAGTTTCCATCAAGCGACCCATGGAACTTTTGGTCTAGTGAAAACAGGTCACATAAACAACTGATGATGAAGACCCTGAGATGGGGTTTGAAAACCCATGGAAAAAGCTAGTAAGTGGATGTTGAATCATCATCTTGCAACACTGTTAACATCAAGTCAAAGCTTTCACATGCACATGGCACATTAATCTTAGAATGCAGTTGTGATCTGTGCACACAATTTCTAAAGACCTGGGCTATTCATTACACCCTCCCTATAAAGAGCTTGTTAAGTAATGTTTTCTTCATCAGTGTGCCTGCACCTTTTATGAGGCTCTTTTCATAGCTTGCTGCTATAATGAAGCTATAATGCTCCATCAGGTGCTGGCCTGCTCCGTCTGCCCACTGGAGCCCTGACTTCAAAGCGCTCCTGTCGCCTAATGATAATGAATGCAGTGTGTCTGCTCGATGTGCTTTGTGGCTCACTGTCAATCTGTTCCACTCAGACACAGGTTTCATTTTACTCTCTCTGCAGGAGCAGCCGCTCCAGAGAAAGACAGTTTTCCTGGCTGGTTTACCCGCTGGACGCTCTGAGTGAGTGGTCATAAACCCTTTGCGATAACAATGTGTTTGTGACCCTGTGGTCTGAATCCAAGGAATGCTCTTTAAATCCAAAGCAAATACTGCAGTTAGCAGTTTGATACAATGCTGAACTCCTGCAATTTTCTTCCTCATATCTTTTGCATCCAGGAAGCCTGTGTCATATATTTCAAAACTTCATAAAGAAAGTGTTTGACTGTTTATGAAAAGATTGATGAAGAAATCAATAAATGGGCAGGGTATCACCTACTGCGTCATTAATAAAACACTAAAGGAGTCCTTTGAGATGTGGCTTTATGTGGTCTGTCCACATTTGGTCAAAGCAATCTATTTATGCTTCTTCCTCACCCCCCACTATCTCTCCATCCACTCCTTTAGGTCTCCAGATAAAAGAGGGCTCATTGTGAACAAAGCAAAGGGTTTGACAGAGCTTTGGACACCTGCAGCGGACCAAACCATTCTGTTTGCTCAGGTTTGTTAAAACAGGTTATCTCAGGATGGGAGAGACCATTCAGTTATGGGAGAGATGAAGAAGAACCATGAGAAACGTATGACGATGCACACATGTCACAAACAGCATTTAAGTCTTTGAATGCTGTCATTTAAAAAAAAGCAGCAGACAATAACGGCTTCATAATCTCCTTGGATGGCCATAATACCCCATGTAAATGATATTTACATCCACATTGAGAACATGTGCTGCCAGAGATGGTGCGATAACTTCCCAGACTGGAGTGTTGCTATGGGAACATGACTCATCACAAGTCGTTCCTGCTATACCTGTGGCAGCTGCACAGTACTCATGAAAGCTATTTCATGCTCCTTTTGTTTGCCAAGCAGCAGTGCTGAGCCTCAATTTTCAATAACATATCACATCAGATGTCCGGGAAAACACAATGACACACAGGTGCTAAAAAGGCTTTTGTAGCGAGTTGTTTTGTGTTTTTCTTTCACAGGAAATACTGTATCTTTCTGAGCACTTTTTGTTGACTTCAGGACATGAGTTTGAGCCTTAACATTGTGAGGCTGTGATTGAATCACACAATCAGACCCTGATTGTGTGTGGAACAACACAGAATACAATAGAAGCAATTCCCAAAGAAAATGCATGTGATTGCAGTAGCCTATGTGTTGATGCTAATTTGCATGATTTTTGGATGACTTTAAAACATATGTGAAGTCATTGACCTTATTGCATCAACTGGATTATAAATGCAATTGGAGTTAATGGAGGCTTGATACATTATGATAAATAACTATATGTGTCCTCATAATAATCTTAAATACAGTTTTATCAGTATGCAATAGTGAGCTTTGTTTAATGTAGGTTGCAGTTAGAAATACAACATACACTTTTACACATTATATACAGTAGCCCATAATAACTAATAATGTGTATATGTTATCATAATGAGTTTATGTACACTTGATCAGGGTACAATTATTTAGAAATATGAATTGAGTTTGTACCGCACACAGTTGAGTTAAGAGAGTATACCATTTATCAAGAAGAAGTCACCCATCCACAAATAATTATGCAGTTCAATTCAACTCAATTTTATTTATAGTGTCAAATTAAAACAGAAGTTATCTCAAGACACTTTACAGATAGAGTAGGTCTATACCACACTCTAATTTACAGAGACCCAACAATTCCCCCCAAGAGCAATCATTTCCCATGTGCTTTTTTTGTGGCATTAGAATTAAAAATGTGTATGCAAATGTGTGCAAATGGTAATAACACTAATAAGAAAAAGAATTATGCAAGACAACATGATTCATATGATATCAGATCAACAGTCTTGTCTAATTGTGCAACATGCACACACACACACACACACACACACACACACACACACACACTCACACAGCACACACACACGCACACACGCACGCACTCACGCACACACACTGCAAGTGGCAGATGTTTGAGCCCAGTTTTGTTTCTGTGTGGTGGTTTTCAGGTATGTTGTCACACACTGAGGAGTGTGGAGGAGGCCCAACTGTCACCCCACTACTAACCCTGTAAACACAATCCTGAGCTGTCATTCACAACGGGCCCACGTCATTTTATCCTCACTGGTTACTGGGAAAATATATCTGCAATAAAAACAAAATGTAGCTCAGGGAGGAAGCAGGAAATGTCTGTTTTGGGAATATGTCCTTCATTATGATGTGTAAGGTTGGAGCTGTGGTACGTTACTTCAGGTGGGTGTATAATGGTTTCTGCTGGAGACTGTGTTTTTTTTGTATGACTTACCTTAAGATCAAATATTGATCTGTATATGATGGCTCACTGAAGTATGAGTCTGAGCACAGCATGTTTTAAAGGTTAATGACCTTTAAAACAAACTTCTGACCTTGTTCCTAACCTTTATCATACTGTATCTCTATCCTTATACTGAATCAATATGAGCTGACCTATATGGTCAATATGAACACATGCTCAAATACAGTAATTGGGTCCACAAAAGTAGATAATACATTGTGAGAATCTAGACAGCCATATTGACATCCTTAATATCATGAGTAAAATCTGTTTTTAAAACGAAATGTTTGCACAATATTTGAAGATGCTGATGTATGATTTTCTTTGGAGCGAAATAACAACATTTAACTTTTATGCTATACCTATATTCACTGTGAAGATAAAGAGATCACATCTTCGCAACCCCTTCAGACTGACTAAGTTTTTTATATGCACACCTGAAGGAAACTGAGAAGAGAGAGAAACTAAATTAGGAGCAAACTGATGGTTTTGCATGTTTTATCATTTTCCAAAGCGTTACGAATATATTTCAAATTGATGTCCCACCTTCTAGGCAGCTAGTGGTTAATCAATTTCAATATTATATGCAAATGAACTTGCACACAACTAAAAGTTGCTTGAAATAGATAACCCATCACATTCAATTACCTTTATTATTTTAGCAAAGCCATGTTATCCAAAAATTGTAATGCAGTCGCAGGCAGGGACTGTTCTGGTAAATATCTCTTGTTAGTGCTGCATTAAGTAATATATTTCTTGTTGTCCACAAATCCCATGAAAAGACCAAAAGACATCAATGTGTTAGTCCTTTTGTCAATACTTCTCTGGCACCCAGCTCCAAGCCTATTCATTCTGTAAGTCTTAAAAAAACATATCACAAATATAGCTTAATTTTTCTTTTTCTCAAAGTCCAAATTTGTTTTGTGCATCTTAGTTTTTTGGAAATACTGTGAATTGCATCATCTTTCAGTTTTACTATCACCCAATAATAATAACATAACTTAATACAGGAAGAAGTCAAACTAAATAAAGATGACTAAATGCTCACTTTGATTGATTATCTAAGTAACTTTAAGATGGTAAAATTCATTGGCATGTTTTGGACAATGGTTGACGGCAACACAAACTGCACAATTTAGTTAATGCTGTAAAATATGCAAAATAACGAGTGTAATCTATGAATGATTTAGTGGTTGCATAGCAAGTGATAAGGAGTAGAAATCATCTGTGCAATGCTTGAGAGTCTTTATTACACAAAGCTGTCCAAAGGCATCATGTTACTCACTACTGTATCTTGTGCTGTGACTCTGAGACAAGACATATCAACTACCAAGTTACCTACTGCATGACCTGAGACCCCCCCCCCCCCTCCTCCTGGCCTCATGCTGTGCTCTACCTCCTGGGACACTGTAAAGGCAGTGGATTTCAAAAGGTGCAGCGCAGGTACAAGCTCCAAAGGACATTTGAGATCACACTTACTTCTAAACATCTAAGGCATCTCTCCTACTGCCTGAAGGTGATCGGCATGTTGGTTTGGTATGAAGATCCAATGGTTACGTAAGATAATTGGTTAGAACAGGAAATTGAAAGCTCTCAGAGCAATCTTTGTTATAAGGCTGAGGTTGTTAGGTGCTAACAGAAGACCCATTTTTCTCTCAGTGTACTCTGTTCCAATTTTTTTCTCTCCTTGCAAAACACCAAATTCATTGCATTGCTCCATAACTGCACTGTTTACAATAAAATAAGGCAGAAAAAAGCAGCAAATCCTCCCATTTAAGAAGCTGATGCATTTTCCTTTGGTAGTGACTTACTGAGTAAA
Source organism: Zingel zingel (assembly GCA_023566125.1). Taxonomy (NCBI): domain Eukaryota; kingdom Metazoa; phylum Chordata; class Actinopteri; order Perciformes; family Percidae; genus Zingel; species Zingel zingel. The sequence continues at coordinate 13,938,341 of CM042336.1, read as the reverse complement.
TTGAATATCAAACATATTTGTTGATGGACTAAGACAGTAGATCCCAGCCAGGGAATCAGAACACACTGAAGGTGGTAAACGTTATTGCTGCTAAACTTTAGCATGTTAGCATGCTGATGTTAGCATTTAGTACCACTGTGGCCGAGTACAGCTTCACAGAACTGCTAGCATGGCTGTAGACTATTTTAGTCCTGTTTACTAATCATGTCAGCACTACTGATGAGTTGAACAACAGGCTGTGATTGATGTACAGCCTTAGCGCATTTGGTGGTTCCAGCTTCTGAAATGTTAAAATTTGCATTGTAAATTGTGAAATCCTTGTATTGTGGACTGTTGGTCTGATATTTAGGACTAATACTAATTTAATATCACACTTTTGGCTCTGTGGAATTGTGACAGGCTTTTTTAGATGTTATGAACTAAACAATTACAGTAACAGATAAGACAAACATAATCATTAGTTGCAGCCCTAATGTAACTTTTTTGAGAAATTTGGTCACATTCAGGGCATTTGTTCCTAACTGCACCTATACTGCACATGTGCAGCTCATATTATCTCTAAAGGATCTACCTCCTTACTTTCCGTCTGTGCTTGAGACCGACTCTGAATCTAATCAATTACAATTTGCGTCTTTCCCTTTTTTTTTTGCTACCATATGCACTTCAGTTTATTGTAGGATGTGGGACAAAACATGAAATTGGCAACTCTGCGTGCCTCTGTGAGCAGCGCTTGGTAATCAGCAGATATCTTACTGTGTTTAGTTGTGAAACAGTGACAGTTCCTTGAGGCCTTTTAGAGGAAACCTAAATCTGCAGTGGCTGATTACGTAACACACATAAAAGCATCCTCCAAAAGCAATCTCATTTGCGGTTTTGAAGCTGCGTTCAGTGCTTCGCTTTGATACATTGGTTAGGTAATACACCGGTGCTGAGAGTTATATTGGAGGTGACACCCCATCAGGCCTATAAATAGCTTTGCACTTTTCCCCCAGGAGCCAAGCTGTGGCTTTCTCCCAGGCATTTGATCATTTGTTTGTAGGGGACAGACATCACCCACTGCACATGCACGCCTTCGGTAGCTTCACAGTATGTGAGAAAGACTTTGATCAACTGTGATTATGATGCCTTTAAGAGGCAGTCACTTCACAGGTAGTTCACCTCAGCGTTTCCCTAAACTAGACCTATGAAGTGATTAGGTGAGTCATCATTAAATACTCAACTATCATTGCCACAAGAAAGGCAGGTTCTGAGTAAAATGAATTCTCTGATACTGTGTCACTCTTAAATAAAACAGTGCACTTAATTGGTGGGGGATTCAGGCACAAGCCCATAAGCCTCATAACAAGTAGGAGTATGAAGCGAATAGACACGAGAAAAGATATATAAAACCCCCCGCAGGCTTTGTCTGATTCCAGTGAGTCACTGTCTGCAGTGGCTTCTCCAGAATTGGGCATGACTCAGTAACGAGCTCAAACATTTCTGAAGTGCACTTCTGGTGCCGGCTGCAGCATGTTACTCCAGTTTGGATTTTAATAGGCCAATTCAGTGTTTTATGCCACAAATGTAAACCATCAGTGGTGGTTTTTAGCTAGAGCTAATTTGTTTGATAGTGCAATCCTTTTTCTTTTAGACTTTTCTTTATTCCACAATAATGCATCAATGAGGTATATGGACACAGTTACACATAAAAACAAAAGAAACATGTAAGGTGCTGATTTTGGGGAGCAGTGGTGAACACCTCAGTGCTTGTAAGAGAAAACAAATGAAAGGATCGACAAAGTAAATAAGACTATCTGTGTGGGGTTCCACTTTCTTTTTTTCAATATTATATATATTTGTATATGTCTTAACATACAGAACAGAAAAACACAATTGAACAAGAACAACAACTCTCTCCCACCCTCTGCGGTCTCAAGGAAAACAAAAACAAACAAATAAGCAAAAACAAAAACAGAAATCACACCTTGCCTAGTCACTCTCCTCTAATTCTTGTGATGCTGAGGTCATTAGGACTGATACCTGTGCTGCTGCATTTTTCCATAGATCTATAGTCGATGATTTGGCTTTGTTAATCCTTGATGTAGAGAGCTCAAGCATAACTATGTCTAGAAAGTACCACTGTTTTATACAAAGTGATTGGGGGGAGGGGGGGGGGGGGGGGAGGGGGAGCCGGCGTTGAACTATCATTTTCTTGGTTGTGGTTGAGCCGGCTAGCCAAACTTTCTTCTGTCTCCCAAGCAGGTGTGATTTAGAGTCATCATTAAGTAATAAAACAATCAGGTCAGTAGGAATTCAACATCCTATCACATCAGATATTATTGATGTTGTTTTATTCCAGAACTCATGCATTTGTTCACACTCCCAGACCATGTGCAGGAAAGTTCCAGTTTGTTCAGGTTGACAGAACGTGCAATAGGGAGTAGGAATGACTTTAGAGACGTATCTCTTCTGAGGAATCCAGTATGTCCTATGACATATGTTGAAGTGGATCTGTTGGTGATTTGGGTTCTTGGAACAGTGGAAAATGTTGTCCCAAACTGTCTCCCAATTAATTGCATTCCCCTCAGGGCTCAGCTCTCGCTCCCACTTCCTTGCTATTGGGAGTTCTCCTATGGATACTTGCATCAGTTTAACATAGATCTTGGACACTAATCCTCTCACAGGAAAATCAACAAACCAATTAATTTAATAACTGGGTGCGGCTCAAGACTGTTTCCCCATGGCACTCCATAACATTTTAGGGCTGCTCTTAAGCACAGATGTTTCAAATTTGTTTATTAGGATAAACCCCTTGAGATGTATCATCTCATTTTTGAAGGGGTCCCAACATATAAGACAATAATTACATAACAACAGAGAAGCGAAAAATCTAAACAAAACAAAAAACAAACAACAACACCTGCATATGTTCATCAATACATTACAACCACCAAAAGGCCAAGATGGCCAATAGTAAGTAAATAAGTAAACAGTAGAGTATGAGTGAATTTCTAACTACAGTCAAATATAAACATTAGGTATGAACAGTAGATATAAAAATAGCATGCATCTTTAATAACAGAGGCAGTTTATCTTAAAGTGAGCAGACAGAGCATGTTTAAACAAACCTAGTAAATAAATTGATCTTATTTACCTTAAACTTAAAAGCTCTTTTGCCAATTGTTTTTTTTAACTCGTGGGACAGAGTAGAGTTGAGAAGAATGCAGAACTTCATAGTTTGATGTATAAGGTACAAGATACTGTTTTAAATAAGGAGGATAATTGAAATAAATACATTTAAATATAAGTTGAAGCCAGTGAGTGTGTCTTCTATTACTTATAGATGGCTAGAAGAAGGATGTCCTGGGGACCTCAAAACTAGCTCTTAGGTCTTCAAAACTCAACATACCTTTCTCATTGAATAGCTGGTTTACAGTTAAAATGCCGCTGTCACTCCACTGCTTACAAGGAAAGTTTTGTTACTAGACATTAAGTGTGTATTGTGCCAAATTGGGGTGTCCAGATGCTACTTGTTGGTGTAGCATAGTTGTTCCTCCACCTGTTTAAAGTTGGGTTCCACTTTCTGATGAATCAAAAATAAAAAGAGAGTTTTTCCAAATCATTATCTACTCTTTTAAACAATTGTAAATGATGGCTGTTATGTCTGATGCCAAGACATTCTGATCTATTGTTCAATATTTCCACAAAATGTGACACTAAAACACTAAACTCTCTACTGGACGTCAGAAAATATCACCTCCAGGGATAAATGCAGGTACTTCTATCACTGTGGTTCATGCTGGAATGGTGGATGTGAAAGACTTTGTACTGGCATTTCCTCTCTATGAGGACTTATTCTTCCTTATGCCATGCAGAGGTAAAGTGGATTGGGTGTTGCAAAGTGAGTTTTTGTTTTATTGATTGATGAATTGCTTGATTAAGGGGGCTTTGGTTGACAGTGGCACTTCAGTGTCTTTCACAGTGTCGAAATTGAAGTAGAAAATATAAAGAAATAAGACATCTAAGTCACCTAGATTTCAGTCTTCATAAGCACAAAATCATAGTGGCCAAAGATAAACAAAAAAAGATTTTAGGGCATAGTTTGCATTGCATCCTCTTGCAAATAGCATTCCTGTTGTATATATTTTTGCATACCAGACACACATTATTATCGTGCACAGTGAATGTACAGTAGCCACGGGGCTATGAATAATTCATTACTGCAAAAGGATCTATTTTCCCCTGTGCTTCTCCGCGCGCGTATGCAGCTGGTGCCATTTGGTCACAGCAGAAGCGTCTCCAATTATCCAGGAGCACATCCCTGGATTTCTCTGCGCTCTTTTGCCTCCAGATCCATCAACATTGATTTTGAGCGAGCCGTGATCAATGCGGACGACTCAAGAAATCCGCATGTGCATAACTCATGCGGGATGATTGATGTGTATTTGCGCAAAGAAATCAAACAACGGGCAAAGGGAAAATCCTTAAACAGAAATTATATCTATCCACAATATGAAATCAATAATATGTGAGTTTAGGTGTGTCTAGGACAAGTTGTTTCCATGTCTCTAGGTGTGATCACCGTTTCTTCACGTGGTATGTAAAAACGATCATTCAATTCGATAGGCATGCTGGTCCTCCTCAGTCCCCTACCAGTCCAGATCTGTCTGATGAGTGGGCCGCCTTCACACCACACGCGCCCCGCTTTACACCTGCACCTGTCGGGTGTTAACTGGAAATAATCGACACGTTTGGGGAGAGAGATGGTGGTGGCGGCTACTCGGTTCAGCACGCTGGACAGCGCTCGTGGAAGTTGGAGAGGATGGCCGCGCGCGGACACACGAGGATTTAATTGATACGAATTTGTGGGAGCTGCTGGAGAGATGAGCGACGGTTGACCATGGTTGATTGTAAGTGCTTATTACCAACAACAGGCGCAGATAACCCGAGAGCGGACTTTCTGGAGTGAGACATGGACTTTGTTGAAATTATTTTCGCTTTGTTCATCATCGTGGTCGCGGTCGTCTCGCTTTTGTCAAACTTGTTGGTGCTGCTATGTTTCGTCCACAGCACCGAGATACGCCGCCAGGTGCCCGGTGTTTTCACCATGAACTTGTCCTTCTGCAACATACTCATCACTGTTTTGAACATGCCGGCCACTTTGGTGGGAATTATCAGGGACCAGCAGCCTTTCGGGGATTGCATTTGCCACTTGGTGAGCTTTCTGGAGACTTTTCTGACTGCGAACACCATGTTGAGCATGGCAGCTCTCAGCATAGACCGGTGGATTGCGGTGGTCTTCCCGCTCAGTTACTCCACTAAAATGCGCTACAAGGACGCGCTGATCATGGTGTGCTACTCCTGGCTGCACTCCTTCACCTTCTCCCTGACGGCGCTGCTCTTCTCCTGGGTCGACTACAACGACGTTTACGCGTCCTGCACCTTGCAGCCGAGCGAGGAAGGCAGCGACAGGATTAAGTTTACAATCTTCACTGTTGTTTTCCACGCCACCAGTTTCATGCTCTCCCTGCTCATATTGTGTTTCACCTACTTGAAGGTGTTGAAAGTCGCCAGGTTTCACTGCAAGCGGATCGACATTATCACAATGCAGACTCTTTTCCTTCTGGTCGACATTCACCCAAGGTAGTTCACCTAATGCATTCCTCATTTGTATATAGGCTAAGCATGGTTTCTCATAGGCCTTTCAATTTATAATTCAGAGTCTATAAGTCTTTTGCTCTTTTCAGCGTGAAACAGAGATGTTTAGCAGAGCAAAAGAGGAGAAAGCAGAGAGCCACAAAGAAGATCAGCATCTTCATCGGCTCATTCATCATCTGCTTTGCTCCTTATGTAATTACAAGGTAAGTCGACTTTATAGTAACCCATAAATCATTTAATTTACTTCAAACTCCTGTGCAATGTAATACACTAAAGGACTCATAACATTAATATGTAAAACTCATCTCTGCATCCAGACTCATTAGAGTTGTTGTTGTTGTCCTTTAGAAGATACACATCTGTCAACCATTAGTTTACATTAGACACAATTCAACACTTGAAGTGCACAGTCACACTACATAGCTTCTCTGAACCATAACATGGCTCATTTGTCTCCTGTGTCACCCCGCTGTTTCCACTGAAACACACACAATACAGTGTAAGACAATAAGTACAGAAAACAAAAAGTCGCTTCCAGAGAAAAGAGGAAATGCTTCAGGGGCCCACAAACCAGTTGTCAGCCAGATGTGGCGAAGATGATCCATCAGTTGGACATTTGTGGTGCATGCGCATATGGGAGACAAGAGGGAGGACATACTGACAATGAAAAAGTGTCTGAAATATTGAAGTAAACTGCTTACCCACTGGCAAAGTGAAGCATCTAATTATGATAATTCCTACTCATGTATCCATTTTGCTTTGAAATGAGCATTTATACACATCATTTAGTGATGGTTAGAGGGGAATATTCTTCATTCTCTGTGGTAACCTTATGCTTTGATTACAGTACAGTACTGTATGGAAATTAGTGGAGTTTGAAGGGGGGCTGAAACCTATGGTTCAATTTTTAAAAAGTCAAATCACTCCCCAGTGGTATAAAAAATGACACGTATATATATATATACATGTGTACATATATATATATATATATATATATATATATATATATATATATATATATATATATATACAGTATAAAACAGTGTTGAATTGGTCTAAATCTGTGGAAGATTTTAAATGCCTACATAAAGCAAATTAAAGAAAGATACAATGCATATTGTTATACGTATTCCCAACTTTGTGGAAAAACCTCCATTTTGACCCCTCAATTTTCATACAGTCCCTAATGTGTTAAGGGCTCCATAGGTTCAGTCTTACCTAATCAACTGTGAGCATTTAAAAAACAAGAAAAAAAGAGCTCTGACCAAAATGTACTTTGTTTAATTATGTTTCTGCTGCTGCCCCTTCAGATTGGCCGAGCTTCTACCCTTCGTGGACATCAACCGCCGCTGGGGGATCATCAGTAAGTGCCTGACATACAGCAAGGCTGCATCTGACCCCTTTGCCTATTCCCTCCTACGTCAGCAGTATAAGAAAGTGCTGGTTACTGTTGTTAACAGGCTGCTCCGCCGTGACCTATACCCCTCATCTGGCCACAACAGCTCTTTGGACACAGAGAATGACTACTGTCTCCAGAGGATCAGCTAATGGCAGACGCGGACATGACAGATACACACTGCAGGCCAAAAATAAAGGTTGCCTCTTGGAAGAACGTGTGCGGAGGAAACGAATGAGGAGAGAAACAGAGAGGGCAGGATGCTGTTAGGAAGGGAAAAGAGAGCAGAGGAGGGGACCGACTGTGGGTGGGGGCGAAGAAAGAGAGCAAAAATAAGGAAGATAGTAGGTGGAGAAGATTGAGAAGACAGTAATGAGGGGGAGGATGAAGGTGGCAGAGTGGAAGACAGATAGGGAGCGACGGAGACGATGTGGAGACGGCCTCAGAAAGTATTGGTAAACAAGAGAGCTGTGATTCATCGGTGGCAGCAAAACACACTAAACCACACAGATGCACACACAGATCAGACAAATCAATTTCATGGAGTAAGTAGTGGGTTCAGATTAATCTCAAACGGAAGGACCACACAGCTGGACACCGGCCTCTTGTTCTCTTTGAGTGACATGTATAAAGTGGCCTTTTGTACTGTACCAACCACTTTGTAATGATTTCGGCAAATCCATGTCCTCTGCCACAAAACGCAGGGACAAAGCAAGAAGCTATAGGTCGATAGGTGCTGGAGTGAAGATGTGAAAAGAGGAAAGACTGTGTTGCTCCTGCTTCTGGATAATGTATTCTTAGGTGTGGAGACTCAACTGCTGCACATTATTGCTATGTTCTACAGTATAATGACCATGTTAGACTACTTTGCAGTGTCAGTCACTGAATATTGATGCACTTTGTCTAATTCTCTCAGAGCTACTATAGTTACAGGAGCCAAAGACAAATAACATTTACACCATGATATTAAATGGTATGGCTGGTGATAACTATATTTTTGTTATCGTCAACAAGTGCCATGTGAACACCAAAATCAACAAGGAGTTGCTCCGTCTCTAAATATTTTCAGAGCCTTTTTTAATTTTTAGTTTGTGGCACTTTTGCCATTATTTGAGAGGTATGACATGCAACACATGTCTTCTGTCAAATCAAACTGTCAATCAAACATTGTGCTTTTAACATATGGGATGCATCTAAATTACTAAGACATAATGATGTATGATGATCTTAAAAAACAGGTCAGGGATATATACTTTCATTTTTAAAACAAATTTCATAATTTCTTAAATCAGCTGGGCACTGTAGTTTTTAGAGAACATTGCTCAAACAGGAAAACATGTAAATTGTTTGGGAACTATTTTTAGATGCAGATTTATACACATTTGATGCACTGGGAAGTATTTATGACAGCAGTACGGGTTAGTTTGTTTGACCAAAAATAAACTACAGTGCCCTGGTTTGTGGTAGTGAAGACACATGTCACCCAGTACAACAGCATGGCTTATTGATGTGCTGATGAGTTTTTGGACGATTGACAAACATAGACCACCAATGGGTTTATTTGAATGCCAGGTGTACTAGTGGCCGTTTCACCATGTTCCAAGTTCCTACGCCACTTGGTCTGCAAAGCATCTTAGTTTGGATGTGTTTCATTTAATTAAATACAACTCTCTTGTGAATTAAACCAGCATACTCACAAGTCCAGGAGGCAGAGTTAACACTTGTTAGTAGGATCAATTCATTATTGGTTTGGTTTTCTTTATTGGCTCTTTATGGGATTTGTTGACAAAACGAAAAACATAGAATATCACCCAACTTATCCTTTAAAGTGTGAGTTTGTAACTGAATGTACTAGAGATAGCCCACTTTTGACTGAAATGCATAAGTACAACTGTGCTTTGTTTTGCCAGTTGACTGGAGAAAATGTTTCTATGGATATTTACATGATGTTATTATATATTTTGCACTGTACAGGAACAACCTTTTGTCTAGATAATAGGGGAGCAATGTGATGTAGCATAGGAATGCTTTCAAAGTGCTTTAAACACACCGTTTTGTGTTTGTGCCAGATTTAATATGTAACTTTTTCAGTGACTTAAACCAGAATAGCTGCTTTATTATTAATAATCTGTTTCTTTGGATGTAAATGTATGTATTTTTCCTCCTGTAAACCACTTACTGTTCTTTGGCAGTGTGATTAGCTATTTGTGGAATATGTGCAATAAAAACTGTCAATTAAAAAGCTATTAAAAATATTAATGTTTTCACAGTAATGTCATTGGATCTAGATAATGAGCTTGGATTTTATAGGTTTATGAATTAAATTCAAACAGTACAGTTACGTGTTGGACGCTAAATGACAAATAGTAGGACTTAAACGATAGATGAGGATTTTAGACAATTTATGTATTCAATATTCAAAATTAATGGATACAGGTATACTTGAAAAGAAACATAATTTGTTATTCTCAAATGAAGCTCTTTTGGTTCCTTGTTTACCACTGGCTAGTAACCTGTTTTTCCATAACATGGTTTTGTTTCCATCAACCTCATGGCCCTAATTATATTGTAGATGATAATATGGTGTAAATGTCTTTGTTGCAGCCGCATTATTGCAAAGTGTAATTAAAGTGACAGATAAAAGATAATTTTGCCAATTATTTATCCTGATTCACACTTAATTCAATGCATGGCAACAGCATGAAGTGTAGGAATCTCCATTGTTTTGTGGCTAACTCAATCGCCACTATATATATACAACAATATAATTAATTCAAGCAGTTCATGCTAAAAGCCAGGGGTTTAGCTATATTAACACATTGTTTAATTAACCCCAATCATCAGAAACTGCTAAAGGAAAAACTGATGATTAAAACTGCTCAAATGGAAAATGTATGCATTGAAAAATATGTGTCACATCTGCTGCTCAAGTTTAAAAGGACAACTGAGTGTCAACCCACTCTTGAAACTATATTTTATACATGACTTTTCTGACACTAGTTTCAAACTTATGGTTAAGGACCATTTAGCAATATGACCCAGTCTGCAGATAGCCTGCTGCATCAATAGTAAACACCTCAACCAATAAAGGCAATACAACAGTGGTTACATCTCTGACAGATTACATGTGTTGATGAGGAAGTAGATGTCTTACAAAAAAAGTCTAATTCTGGAAACAGCATTGATATGTGTAAAAAAAAAGTAAGTATTTTAACACTTAATTGCTGGGCCATGCAGAAATCTGCATAATAAATGTTAAGGATCTAATTCATATTCCAGATTTAAGATACAGTAGTATTTCTACTTTAAATACTCTTGCTCGCACCACCCTCAACTCACTTAATTTATTACAGTGAGGTTGAGCTCCCTCTCAAGATTCTCACGCAGGGGTCCTGAGCCCGTCTGCCTGCATGATGAATAATCATGCTTCCCTATTATGCTAATTCAGATCAGCTCAGTTTGAAGGAGAGAAGAACATATAATTAGTTGGATGAGTAAAACAAGCTCAACGTAATAAAGCTCAATGTAGGTAGCCATGACCAAAAACAATTTGTGCGATAACCTCCTGACACATCAAAATATGATGTAAAGCTGCTCACTTGACCATTAAGTTAAATGGCTAGAAATCCGGTCAGGTGGCAATCACCTCGGCCAAGTCTTGAACCAAATTAAACCTTCTTTTGAGATCTTGGTCTTTTGAGCAAAGGTCTTGCTTAGTCTCATGACTATCTTAGTAGTCATTTTGAGAATTATTGTTCCATTAAGGATATCTTTTAAGGCTTAAATGACTTGTTTTCTTGATTGCCAGCTAGCCTATCACAGCTAGCTCTCACCCCCTCAGCTGCACCCTAGCTTCCTCCCTTTTGCCTAAATGTTGATTTTCTGTCTGTAAGATGGAGTTTCCCAAAACATTCCAGACTTAGTAATTACAAAAATGTCCTTTCTGAAACCAGTGGGTGATGCCACAACTACAGCATTAGGTTTAGCCAAAAATCAGGCATGTATCTTTGGGCAAAGAAGGAGAAGCCAACAGAACAACAGCCTATAGTAGCCTATGTGTAGCCCCATTTGAACATTAGTTACATGTGATTTGATTCCATAATATTCCACAGATGTCTACTTTCTGTCTGAATTATTAAATGTTTATTTATATAAATCCAACATGTTCACAGACTGCAGCTGCTCTTCTTCTTTGCTGATATGTAGCTATGTTACATCTGCAGCTCAGAATGTAAACGTTGATTTGCATGGAACCAATATTTGACGTTGTAAAGAAAAAAAGAAAATACAGAAAAAAATAGGCTTATATAGGAGCTGTTTAAGGTTAAACCTAAATTTAAGTATATTAACTTAAAATTATTTATGTCTGGTGTAATACCCTGCAACTATGATACTTTAAATCTATGATACATAAGTAAGTTATCGTGTAGTAGCTATTTATCATTAAGACAGCTAGGCTAATTTATAAAAAAAAACTAGCCTAATAAAAACTAGCTTAGCTGCTAGCTTAAGCATCATTATTCCTAAAAGTTATACCAGAGTTAATGTTTCGAATAAAGGTCTACATATGTTTTTAAATTAAGACAATATAGTTAAATGGGCACAACAAAAGTACTTATATCAATAATATATAGTAATACTTCTAAGTATGTAATGTTCGTGACCCCAACAGGCATCTTTAATGATTCTCCCACCAATTTGAGGACCTGTGCGCATTATGGCCACATCCATGATTATGGCCCTATGACCAAACACGACAGCAGAAGTGACACTCCAATTAAACCAGGTAAAAAAATATGAAATTAATATATTCAAGGGGGCACTTGCATTTTCATTCATTTTATTGAGAGAGTGAAAAAAACCTCTCCTGGAACAAAAAGTCAGCTACTAAACTCAAAAGTGGGGAAAAAAATAGATTTTTGCCTGCGTGGTCCCGTTTTAATTAACTGAAATCTCCGTAAATACAGTCACTGGTGAATATACGCCATATTCGCAAAATCTGCGTACTCATTTTCATTCACATGTCCCTACTTCACCTCAGAGCCACTTCCACTGTAATTTGATATTTGACCGTAATACGTGTAATAAAGTGGGTGAATTCAGGGGGAATTTCTGCAGACTTTGGGAAATTGACGCACAGGCTGCATGTGCGAGGTGCCACATCGAAAATATAAACCGCGGAAAAAGAGCATCATGCTGCTGATCCTGCTGCAGTTGTCTGTCCTTGTCTCGTGTGCTCCTCCACAGTGTGATCCAGGATTTCGAGGTAAAGTTATTGAGCTTTATGTGATGATGACATACTTTATTATCCTACGTGCATCCGGAAACTGTTGCATGATTTGGACATATTTTCACTCAAGACAGTTTTCTAGATCCAGAAGCTGACTTTCATGCAGTAAAACTTGTGAAAAATGCTTGTAAATAACTTTTTAGCTAGAAAATGATTAGATATTAGCTTGTCAAATGGTATTCATATTCCAGATGAAAGCATGCTTTTTAACCTTAATGATTAACATTTATAATCTTGTAAAATATGTTGAACTTCTAGTGACTTAATGATACTTTTGTAGACAGACATTTTAGAAAGCTGCTGAAGCATAACCAGATGTAGATCAAGCAGAGTATTTTGTAGATCACATTGAGGCATTTGCAGAGACCACTCTGCCATCTACTGTCTGCCACAGTGTCAGCTGATGACATGCTGATGTGTCTTGCAGGACTGTGCAAGCCGAAAGTGGAAGAAAAACGTGAGTACTCTTGGTCTCGGAGGAAGAGTGATGTCTGAGCATGAGCTGTTTGTCATCCAGCAAAATGAGGCATGTTGTAGCAGCTGATCATCTCTTTGGACTGTTTAACTTTATAAATGGGAGCTTTTCTTTGACGTTTTGAGCCTAAAACCACATACTTTTCACACCAGAGAATGATCAGGCTCTAAATCTCCCTGACAGATCAAGTGTTTGTACAGTTACATCCCTGTGAGTCAGTGTTTTCACCAACAGAAAGGATGAGATCATAAGTCACACTAGGCGTAGTCTTAATAGAATCTCGCCCGAAAGCCATAAGACCATCATGTGTATTTTTAGATGATCAATGGCAGTATAAAATATTCAAATACTAATTTCCAGAGATAATAGAAATATTTGGGGCTAGATGATTGAAGACAGCACAGTGAGGCTCATCATTAAGTGTGTGACACAGATGGAGATACATGTCTGGATCCCTCGAAATAAGATTCATAAAGTTATATTACTATCTGTTCCTGACTGTTTTCTGCACTTTTTAACTATCTGAATTCCTTTTTTTCTACCTCAGCCAAATGCACAGATGTATCACTGTCCTACTGCGATGACATGGCCTACACTCAGACCATGTTCCCGAACATCCTCGGCCACAAGAACCGCGAAGATGCCGAGGCCGGCGCAGAGTACCTCCTAATGAGCGTGGTCGAATCTCTGCTCGGGGGAGAGTGCAACCCTGAAATCCGCATGCTGGGCTGCTCTGTGTTGGCCCCGCGCTGTGAGAAGGAGAAAGTGCTGAAGCCCTGTCGCACCACCTGTGAGACGGTGCATAAAAGATGCAGCCACTTCTTTGAGGCCATAGAGATGGCTTGGCCCTACTTCCTGGACTGCGATCGCTTCTTTGTCAGTGACCAAGAGGGATGTTATGACCCGCTGGAGGGCCTCAGAGGTGAGAACAAAGTACAATATTACTGGGATTGTGACCTTAGTGACCCAACTTTAGCTTTGGCTATGACTAATTATATTCTTGTTAATAATCAGGTGTTTACCTTTTTGTTTTCATCTGCAAGAGAAACACAAGTATAGTCCTTTTGAGTTTCAATAGAGCCGGCATCTGGTTCGCACACATGCTCATGCGGCTCACCTCAAAATAAAGTCCAACTTGAACGCCTTATTTCCACACATAAACTCTACTTAAACTGGGTCCTGTGGCTATTGTCATGTGTTTTTATTAGCAGCCAATCCATATAAACAGCGCCTTAATGCACCACAGGAAGGCAAACATCGTCTTAACTGTTGTCAATTCTCAAAGTCAAAAACATGTTTCTAAAGATAAAAAAGAATATTCTGCTGCAACTAAGAGCAGAAAGCATGTGTGAGCCATATGAGAGCATTACAGCCAGAACCTAGGCAGGACAGAAGGAACTGATTTGAGCATTTAGTCTAACATTTTAGCATTTGTGTATGGTAAACTGCGTACATGGTAAGAGTCTTAAAGTCAACCAATGAAATTAACTACTCTGTCTTAACATGGACTACTATATGAAAGTGTCTTACTTTTTACTGTAGTGGAAAACTTTTTTCAGTCATTTAGAATTTAGTTCAGATGTCTGGCAGCAGGTTGGACCTGTGTAATTATTCCCATATTCACACTAATTTTAAACTGATGTGACTTTAAGCTCTTCACACAGTAATCTTGTACAGTGTGTACGTATGTAGCAAAAGGCATGTTAGTGAAAAGTGGGTGTTTTATAATATTTAGCCTCACTGTGTCTAGATGATCTATAAGATGAAGAAGATTTAACCTTTTTTACACTGTACAAATCATGCATTTAAACCAGTAGTAGTGACAGTTTTGACAGATGGTCTTCTACATCACTTGAATCTGGCAGCACGAAGTTTTAATGTGTTTCATGTGGTTTTGGAGCTATTATTGGTTTCTGCTAAGTGTGAATACAAAAATAAGGCCAGACATCAGCCTGTTTGCCAGGTTAACGTGTTTGCTGAAATAAGCATATTCGGCATTTGGTCATATATCGACTTTCCACACTCTCTGTTTGGTTTCTGCTGTAAATACCAGACTCTTCAAGCACTCTATTTACAGCCTGGCAGCCGTACAAGAATGTAAACAGCATTTTTGTTTGATAGATTTAAAATGGGGCCAGTCACTATTAGATCTAAAAGCACATTGATCAAACTGACAAGACTATGCTATGGTTTTCTGAACAGCAGAGCAGGTTGTAGAGGCTGTTGACAGCATGGAAATTCTTCCTCCTGAGGAGCCCGCCACCACGATACAGTTCACCTATCACTCCAACGCTCAGATGATCAGTATTTTGAAGAAAACTGAGGAACAATGCTCCGACATAGCCAAAACCTACAGCATCGGCCGCAGCATGGAGGGCAGGGAGCTGCTCGTGATCGAGTTCTCAAACAACCCCGGCCAACATGAACTACGTAAGTAAAGCTCGTCAAAGTCTTTAGATAGTCTGCATTCTTTTTCATTATCAAGGAAGTTAGACCAGTTACTGTAAATGTGACCCTGTGTAGTCGAGCCAGAGATAAAGTACATCGGCAACATGCATGGAAATGAAATCCTGGGCCGCCAGCTGCTGATCTACTTGGCTCAGTACCTGTGTTCAGAGTATCTGCTGGGGAACGAGCGCATCCAGACGCTCATCAACACCACCCGCATCCATATTCTGCCCTCCATGAACCCTGACGGTTACGAGATGGCTGTTTCTGGACTCCAGGACAATAACTACAGTGATGATGAGGAGGCGGTCAGTTCTCCATTGTTACATACATTTATTGCTGTTCAGTTTGAGTCATTTTGTTTTGTGACACATTTGGAAAACCAACCAAACATCCTAACAATCTACACATCCCTCTTCAATGTTACAGTTAAACAACATGCAAGACAGACCTGAGCTTGTAAGATATTGAAATACCTTGTATGAGTGCAGAGCATTTTCAAAACAGGAAGCGTGCCTTTACACATATTTACAGAACACTTTGCTTCGTTATAGCATCTGTCTACCCTGGTGCTTGAATGGTTAGTCAATAAATCAAACAGTCATTCCACAGAATATTCATCTGCAGTCAAAGCAAAAATGCAAAACATCTGTTTCCTGTTTCTTTATTGTGAGGTGAATTTAACATTTTGGGGTTCTGGACTGTTGGTTGGACAAAAAAAACAAGCAATTTTAACTTTAATTTTTATTTCACATTGGGGTCTTGGGCTTGCGATGAATATTTTCTGTGATTTATTGTCAAAACAATCCATTAATTGAAAAGAAGAATTGACAGATTAATCGATAATGAAAATAACGCCTCGTACTGTATGCACCATAGATTAAGACCTTACATTTAGGACAAATAAAGTATAATAGAGCAACATCATCCATATAACATTCCCAAACTCTCCAGAAGTCAAATAATAAAAATACAAAAAAATCAGGTCAATAAGTAGAAAGGACCACTATCTGGAATGTAATGAATGCATATGTTTTTCTTTCATTCGCACTATCCAAAGAACGAGAAGGATAAAATATATGGGCATAATAACACAACAAGCATACAAAGAACATGCCTGTTTGTGTAAAAAACATATAAAAGTAATTGGATAATTTACCCAGCATTTTATGCATGTACAGTATTTATGGAACTGTTGTGATTCTTGTCCAGATAGATAATTGTCTTGTAGCCTGAAGTGTCATGAATAAAAATACCAGCAGTAAGTGAGGCAGTGTGTGGGAGTTGCAACTGCAAAAATTCCTGCAATTACTGTATGCATCATACTGTTGAAATACAAAATCCAGATATTCACTTCATCATTAACACAATCATCAGTACTTGAATAATGAATGAATAATATTCGTCATTGTATAATTTTCTGAAACACAAATTTGTGACTACCACAGAGATACGATTCTTCTCACATCGGGCGGAACAATGCTCAGAACATCGACCTGAACAGAAACTTCCCGGATTTGACATCCGTCGTTTACAATCGACGCAAACAGAAGGGCTACCGCACCGACCACGTCCCAATCCCAGACTATTACTGGTTTGGTAAGGTACAGTATGAATCCTTTCCCATATATGTAATGTCAGTGAATGAGGTTTTAGACCTAATGGGTGACATTGCAGAGGAATGGCTCTACCACTTTCAATCGAATAAATCTGATTTGTTTCATTTCTTGGTCCGAATAAGTCTTAATGCTGCAATCCAGGTTGCACCAGAGACTTACGGTGTCATGAAATGGATCCGCTCCATCCCGTTCGTGCTCTCCGCTAACTTCCATGGTGGCGACCTGGTGGTGTCCTACCCCTACGATCTGTCCAAACACCCGCTGGAACGCAACATGTTCTCCCCAACACCGGACGACAAGGTGAACGGGTTCCTTGAAACACATCACAGTCAAAAGTGCATTAAATCCACCAAATAAGAAAAACATGACATGTCTTTATCTTTAATGAATAATAGTTGATAAAAAATACTATGAAAGTGAATATGGCTCTTTGACATGCATGCAAACAATACATATTTATTTTCCCTGCGTCCTAAATTTTTGACATATTTCAAAACGTAATGTTTATTATTGTTTGACCTGCTCATTGTCTGTAATGAACTTAAAGAAGAGAAAAATAACCCTCAGACTTTTCTTTCATAGGTATTTAAGCTTCTTGCAAGAACATATGCAAATGCCCATGAGACCATGTCCAATGAAAATGCCCAGTGTGGATCGTCTCGTGGTATCAGTCACAAAGGAACCATTAATGGAGCTCAGTGGTCCAGCATGGCCGGTGGTGAGTTGAAAAAGTGAACGTCATTCCTCAGTAACATTGTCCCAGTGGTAATGTCCGACTCTGAAATTAAAAAGAAATGTTAGATGGAGCCACTAGAGGTCACTGTCAGACCACTTATGATAGAAAATCAGGGAAGCTGAGAGGTGTAGGGGAAAGGTCAGCACGGTTTCTCATGGATTTCTGGGTAAAACAGTTTTGTTTTTGTCTCTGGTCAGGCATGCAAGACTTCAACTATCTTCACACTAACTGTTTTGAGGTGACTGTGGAGGTGGGTTGTGATAAATCCCCCCCTGAAGAGGAATTGTTTGTCAGCTGGCATGAAAACCAGGAGGCCTTAATCACATTTATGGAAGCGGTAAGAACATGATTATGGTTATGTTTGCTGGTTTCTTATTTTTGTTGATATCGCAGTGTTTGGCCTAAGGATGCACCGATCCAATCCCCAATTCAAAACACATCACTTAACTACTAACTATTACTTAACTACAGTGTAAGCGGAGGCTATGAGTTGCTATTTATGTAGTGACATTAGCTCCCAACAATGGTACTTCTGCTGTGAGAATGCAGTTTGAATTACAGAATAATAACTGCTGGCAAATATAACTAAACAGGCAGTATTGTGAATAAGGGGTTCAGTGGAGAGTGATGTTTATAAGGTCAATATTGATGCCAACACCAATCCACTGTATCAGATCGGTGTATCCCTAAGTTTGGCTGCATGGAGATGTATGAAACAATGAGTAGATGATGACTGATCCGCTGTCATTATTTAAGTAAACTTGCATTTAAAGTTAAGTGTGGCTTATCACATGTCGTTCCTCAGGCCCATCTAGGTATCAAAGGAGTTGTAAAAGACGAGGAGGGAAATGCAGTCAAAGGTGCACGAATATCAGTCAGACGAATACAGCATGATGTGACCACAGGTAAAAAATCTTAGCTGCTAAGAAGATGCACCATTTTCCACCAATGAATTAGCCAAAGCTATGATATTAGATTTGTTTCCTGGTCCATTTTCCTAGATTTTGGCCAATGTGACACATTTTGTCTGTGCGACAGTGTACTGTTGTACCAGTTTCTGACTGGAAAATATGTATTCAAGTCAACATCAAAATCACTATCACAATTAGAAGCTCCGATTTTTCTAAAGGCTTCAATATATCCGACTGGAAGTACCTGAAGACCAAACAAATGTGGATGCCTCACTTCAACCATAGTCTGTCATTTAACATCATTAAACCAACATTTAATGAATATAGTGTTATATTTTCAATGCACAGTATTTTGAATCCACACACAGTGAATCCACAACTCTGTAATCATACAGCTGATTTGAGTTGTCCAATGACATGAACACTTGCAAGTTGTAATCTTCCTCATCTCTACCATCCATTCTTTTTTAAACAAATACTGCATTAGATCCTCCCTGCCTGCTATACACTCAAATTCCACGTCCCCAGTTTGTAGCACAGACTTTCGCCCTGAGTATAATGTAACACTTGTGGAGTTCTCATTCAGAAAAACACAGTCCTATTCAAATATAAGCATGTAAAGTATGAGTCCAAACATTCAGCCTCCTTCTCCCTGCCCAGCTGAAAACGGAGAGTACTGGCGCCTCCTCACCCCTGGCATCTATGTCGTGAGTGCCTCGGCCCCGGGCTACACCAGAGCTATGAAGAAAGTACACCTGCCTCCTCGCATGCACACAGCAGGCCGGGTGGACTTTGTGTTGCAGAAAGCTGCGCCAGAGCCTGACCTGCGAGAGGAGGATGACACCATCCAGTCTATGGGCACCTATGACCGCTTTGACCCTTATAATCAGTACGAGCGCTACATCCTGATGGCCAATTTGAGCCACAACCGCGAGGAGAGAGTAGAGAAGCCCTGGTGGTGGAACTACTTTGTCCTGCCGGTAGGCCCCGCACCAACCTGGCTGCTCAAACACAATTAGAGCTTCCATGGGAAAAGTGAAAGAATAGTATATCTTGCTACAGTATACGCACACAGACTGAGCTATTGTGTAAAGAATGTGCTGCTTTTTATTGATGTTACACTGCAGAAAAGGGTAAAAGCTAGCTGGCTGGCCTTCATGTTAGCTTTTACACTTTTACCTACATATGCTTTGTTCGGTCCAAAGTCAATAACATTACTTTAATTAATAACCATGATGAAATTAAGACTTTTATAACAATTTTACAGCAGAAATAAAGAACTGTTGTGTCTATGATTGTATATAGTCACAATGTGAGTCCTTCTAGCTGTCCTTATAGCTCTGCTTTTTTTTTATTTGATTTGATTTATTTAATTGTATCAAGAATGCCCTACACATGAAAAAAAGACATCAAATACAATCAACGATAAAAACACAATAAAGTCCAGGACTTATTTCCATTGTGGTCCTCTACACATAACATCAGGACAAGACAGGAAATTCACAGTGTATATTAATCTATGACATAACATAAAAACATTTTTCTTAAATAAATAAAAATAAAGTAACTTGCCCTTTGATCTATTCCGCAACCCTCTCTAGTAACCAGATCTTGATACTCTTTTTAAAAGAGTTCAGGCTGGAAATTACTTTAATATAATGGTCTAACTTGTTCCACTGAACTGCCCCTATATAGGCAAAGGTTCCTTTCCCTAACACTGTCTTAAATTTATAAAGACACAGGTCAGATATGCTGCCACGAGTATAAATATTGTGTGTCCTTTACCTTTGTTATAAGACCTGACAAAAAAATTGGGACACTACCAAACAATATTTTATGGATCATGGTCAGTCTTAACATAGTAACCCGAGACTCCACGGGGAGCCAATTGAGCTCACCAAATTGTGACCTAAGTGGCCCAAGTTCAGAATTACTATTTTTAATTTATTCTGTGCTGTTTGCAGCCTCCCTTTAAGTCGGTTTGTTAGGCCTTCAAACCAGGAGGTACATGCAAATTCAAAGTGGGTTAAAATTAAGGCGTTTGCAAAGATGATCTTTGTTGACCTTTCTAAAAATGTAGAGTTTCTGACTAAAAACTTTGTAAGCCCCGTGACTTTACTCAAAACCTTGTTGGCCATATTCCTGCCATCCAAGTTGTTTTCTAGGATGCAACCCAGGTATTTTACTGACGTTTTTGTACTAACCTCAATATTATTCAAACTGACCCTAAATTCCGAACATCTACTCAATCTGTATTTTGAACAGAACAAGATAGCCTCTGTCTTACCAAAGTGTAGAGACAGCATATTGTCAATCAGCCAGTTGTTTACAGAGGATAGCTCAGAGCTCAGGGTACTCTCTAGTGTTGATTGTTGTTTATGAGACATTAAAAGTGGCGAGTCATCAGCGTACAAAAACAGTTCACATGAACAGGAGTCTGCCATATCATTAATGTATGTTAATAATAAGGATGGCCCAAGAATACTTCCTTGTGGAACGCCACATTCAACTACACTAGGGTCAGACAACACTCCTCCTAAGACCACCAATTGTTTCCTACCTGATAGGTAAGACCTAAACCACCTACAGGTGGCGCTGTCTGCCCCCAAGGCCTCAAGTTTGGCAACCATGTTTCCCCTTTTAAAAAGGGGAACTACCTTGGCCCTCTTGAGGTCATTTGGGAAAACACCAGATTCAACAGACAGGTTAAAAATATGGGAGATGTAAGGGGCTATTTGGGCAGCGGCATCTCGTAAAAACCGAGGGGATAACCCATTTAACCCAGGGCCCTTAGAGCAGTCTAGCTGTAAGAGCTTTTTTTCCCTCTCCCCTATCTCATCCTTCCGTAAATATGAGTTGGGCAGTGCTCCAAGTTTATTATAGAATGATTTCACCCTATCTATGCTAAATAACCCAGAAGAAGGATGAAGATTTGAGACCAGCTTTTCTGCTATAGAAGTGAGGTAAATATTAAAATGATTAGCAACCTCTTTCTTATTGAAATTGAGGGCACCCTTAATTCTTAGTCCTGTGTTTCTTGGTTTCTTATCATTTGTCTTAGCGGCCCCCAATTTTTTTAAGGTCTTCCACAACTTCTTTGGGTTATCTTTATTATTTGATATATCATTCTTATAGTGGGTTGATTTTGCGTCTCTAATAAGTTCCTGAGTTTTATTTCTTGCTTGCTTATATAAAATAAAATCATCATGATTTTTAGTTCTATGAAAAGTTTTAAGTGCTTTTTCCCTGGTTTTAATAGCATCATGTATAACTTCATCAAACCATGCACTAGAACGCTGTTTAACTCTAATCTGTCTGAGCGGGGTCACCTGGTTGATGATTTTTTAAAAATAAAAACTGTGACCATGCTATGTTAACACATGAACAATTTACCACCGAGGACCAATCCACCTCATCCACATGATTCTTGAAGGTTTCCTGGGAGTAATGTTTCAATGATCTGGATAGTACAGTCTTGTGAGAGTAAAAGTTTTTTTTACCAAATTTTCTTGTGCAAAAAATTATATTATGATCACTTATGCCGTAAGTAATAGTACCACTTTGAGATATTTTAGATTGGTCTGAAACTAAAATCAAATCAATAATACTCTCACAAGTCTTGCTTATCCTCGTGGACTTTTTTACCAGCTGTTCCAGACCAAAAGAGTGACACAGGTCCTCCAGCATTTTGCCAAAAGAATGAGCACAGCCCGACACATTTGTGTTCATATCCCCCATTAATATTAGCTCTGAGCTCTCTTTATCTGATAAGTTCAAGAGAACCTGTTCTAACTTGTCATAGAAGGTAGCATGGCCTGGCGGTCTGTAGCAAGCACCCAATAAAATAGGATTGGTTTTTGGTAAGCTCTACTTTTAAACAAGAACATAAAAAAACACAATCAAAAGGAAAATAAATATGTTCAAAAAAGAGAACTCATAACTTCTTTTTTCTTCTGTATTATCAATGTAGTAGGTAATTAAACCAGGTGGCCACTAGGGGGCAGACTGAGTCAACGCCTGGCCCAAGTTCCTGCAAACCAGGGGACTGCTTATTCTCCCACACAGTGTACAATTTGTAAAATTAGCAGAAATCATTTTTTGCGGGTGTCTTGAGTGTTATGCTGAGTCAGTGTTTTGTAGGATTAAAAGCCTTTTCTGATTTCTTTTGCATTTCTTTCTGTGCAGCTTTCTTTAATGCAGATAAAGATGTGGTTTACTGTAACATTTATATAATAAACTGTATATATTGCAACAAAAAACATACAGTACAGAAGTTAAACCTATTTGGTAATATTTTAGAAAGTATTTAAAAAAATATTCAACTTACGACCCCTTAAATTAAATTAAACATTGTGAGTCCTTATTACTGTACATGTGATTAAAGCTGTGAATGGTTCCATCTATTCTTTTTTTATAGACTTGGAGAGGTTAAAGGATCCAGTTGTTCCACAAAAAGCAAGCAAAGAAAAATAAAATAAAAGACCATCAGTTTGGGACCCACTGATCTAAACTACAGACTTAAAACTCTCAACATGAATCTCTTTATGATCTGATTATTCCTAGATAATGGTTAAAACTTCTGTCAGTATATAATTACATATCTTCCTCCCACACACCTGAGCAGGAAGGAAGTTTTGTAAACTTAAACCTAATTTCTGTTTGTGTATATTTTCAACTATCAGCTTTATGGTGGAGCTAATCTACGCAGTGGAAAGCTCATACAGCATGTTCTGACTTGTAAATGTTCCTATGATACTTCTGAAGCTTTAAAACCATAAAATCTATAACATAATGACAGAAAAGGAAGAAAGTAAGGAACTAAATAAACCATCATTTATGATTGTCAAGCAGAGTGGGCCTATTTTGTGAGTCTATTAAAAAAAGGGGGTATACCAAGTCAAGGCATTAGCATGAAAAAGCAACAGCAATGGAGAACTGACCAAGAGGATGAAAAGAGGGTGTGAATGTATTGTGCTGCAGCCAAACTAGAGGATCTGCTTAATAGAATCGAGAATTTAAGAAAAAAATAAAGACCTAAGCTGCATTTGTCACATGCAGCTAAAAAACAACAACACAAGTTCACCTTAATAAAGCCAAGTGGACACAAGATCCCCACAATGAAAAGTAGAGCAAAATGGAGTAAGGCGTGCAAGAGCATTACCAGCCCCAGGGTTCCAGTAAAGTCCCAAATCATATAAACAAAACAGCTTTTTCTGTAAGGTCATGAAAGAAGCATGGGAAAAGCAAATTGCCCCTGCATAAAGGTCAAGGAATACTATTACAGAATCACAGAGAAAAGTCTGCTTGGTGAACTAGTTGACCCACGACAAGTCAGTGAAAAAAAAAATACCAGGCTTCTCAGGGGATTTACAAAACACAAACACATGATTTGACATCAAACCCGCTCATCCAAACAGCAGAGGAGAGACCTCAATCTACAGTAGACTAGAAAATACTGTACATTGTCCCAGTAACATATAACTTATTTTAAAGATGGCATCAGCAATGTCTTTTTCCATGACATACCAGTATGTTTTAAATACTGGAATTCATTATATACTGTACAGGCATTATGGTGCATGGCTGGGAGGATGATCTCCATAATAGTATTCATTGTAGATTAATGGAAGTAATATTATAATGGTACAACAGACTCCTTTTAGCTGCATCTTGTGGCCCACCTCTGCTGACAGAGTTGTTCAGTTGTCATAGTGATTGAGACCAAAGTATGGCATTTCACACCTGTGATAACAGCTGGTTGTATATAGGGTGAGAGTACCCCATCTCCATGACAACAAAGTGACTCCATTCGCAGGTTTGGCAGTTTGAAGAGGCCAGATTGGGATTTGCAGATTGACATAGAGTAACTACCAACTGACAGTGTATCTATGTAGGAGTCTATCATATATCAGCAGAGATAGTTGTTATGTTCTTCTGTTTCTAGATCCATTGTTTTACATTGTCTTTCTCAGTAGTGTCTGTTCAAAGCGCTTGAGAACAACAGGACATAATACAGTCTCCACAGGTGAGCAGTAACTGGAAAGGCTAAAAATAAGGTTAGTTGGTTAAAGCATTTATTGGACATTTAGGGACACTGTTGCGATTCTCCTTGATTTGATATCTTGATTTGTTTTCTTTGCACATTATTTTATTATTTATTTTATTTAATGGATCAGCTGAACATTTATTTGTCCAGTATTTGCACATAGATTCATTGCTTCCAGATTACACTTACATATATTACATGAGAGGAACAAACTGGGTTTACTTCTGATTTAAAAGCTATTGCCATTTGCCTCGGTGCGAAAAAAAAAAGAAAAAAAAAAGAAGCACTTACAGTAGTAATCAAATTAATATATAATGTAATGCTACGAGCATACATCTGGCATGAAAACATCCAGAAGACCTTCAAGTTGTACATCAAGTGTATGTCTAAAGATATCTGTACACTCTGTAAGAATCTAACGGGTGGATTTTTTGTGACATTCTAAGATTGTATGAGAAAACGTACATATTTTAGATGCTGGTGCAGTAAGTGTATCTGTCAGTTAGCTAAGAAAAGGATGCTCCATTGCTCCACAAATTAGCCTCTTTAAGGAATGTTGAAAGTTGATGTAAATGCCACCACAATCCCTCCCACAGAAGGTACAGATTGATGGGACTGAAGTCTAAACCAAAGCAAACACTGTCAAACAGGCCTGAATGGCTAGTTTTATTTGTCACATGCTTTTTAGTGAACATATATGTAGGATTGACCCTATTTGCTTTTCTGGGACCATGTTCCACGAGCCGCCCATGTCAGGTGGGGTGCTGGGTCACCCATTACTTGGTGAGACTGAGAAGTAGCATAGAGTCGCCCTGAGCTGCCATGTTGTATTAACATCATGCTGCTGGGTAGTAGGTAGGTAACGCCTCATTTCAGTTCAGTGAAGCTGTTCTCGAAGGAGCTTTAATACGCTTATGTACTACCTACTCATTATCAGTTTGTAACTATGACTAATTCTGAACGCTCAGTCCACCATGTAACTTTAATTTCATTCATTTTTAATACTCTCATTACCTTATTTTAGTAAACGGCCGACAAGTGTGCTGACAAGTGGTACATTTATGAATCTGTCAGGTTTTCATTATTTACCATAATTTTAATCATGCAAACTTTATTTATATAGCACTCAGCACCTGTAATGAATATAAGTTACCAAGTGCTTTAAAGGAGAAAGAAAAGGGGAAAGAGGGAGATAGAAAACACAGAAAGGACTATCTATCGGTAAATCTTGTGCATTACCAGTGGTGGAAGACATATTCAAAATGTTATTTAAGTAAAAGTATCAATATATTATCAGCAAAATGTACTTCAAGTATCAAAAGTAAAACTGGTTATTGTGCAGTAAAATGTTCCCCCAGTTTTACTATATATGATGATTCTGGAATAACTCTGCGGGGAGCAGATTTAAAGATAGAGCGCATGATTTCAAAAGCAAATTGTATTCCTTGTTAACAGCTACAGGCTTTCTAACAGTATGAACTATAGATTGCATTCTTCTTTCAGTTCTCTCAGCTTTTGAGTTCCACAAAATAGCTTTTCATGTTGTCAAGTGCAAACTGGATCACTGAAGGAAATGCCATTTATATTTAATGGGTATTTTGTCTAACCTGCTAACAAAGTAAGGATGCTAAAGTATATGCTCATTATTTGCTGTTTGAGGACATAACGCTAGTTTACTCAGTCGACATCTCCATGTAGAACTAATGCTGATTTGTTTTGCTGTAAGGTCATGGTCGCACCTTCTAGTTTGTTTCTTTACGACAGCCATGAGAGTCGATTCCTTGCAACAGGTGTATCCTTTAGAAAAAAGTCCAGAAGTACTTGCCATTAAGACAGGATTGTACTAATGCTTTCATGTATAGTTCACATTGATGTTTAAACAGCAGCAGGTCATTCAATTCATTTTTGTTGAGCCTGTAACAAACAAAGTACCAAGAATCAGACTGGTGTGAGTACCAATGACACCTTCCAGAAGAAAAACTACAACTTGGTGTCATTGTTATATTTCACACAGGTGTATTGCACATCTATATGCTCTTAAACATCACACAGTACTTCTGCATCTTTGTGGACGTAACTGACTTCTCTTTTTTACGATCCTTACAGGGGAGATTCACTGGGCACTGCCAAACTCCCATTATTGCAAAAACAGCATTTCATTTCCTAATAATGGCTCAATGTCAAGTCCAATTCGGTCTGCCTGTTAAGCGTCAGCAATTACTGGATCGTACATGTGCAGACAACTCCTCCGGTGTGTGATAATAAGCCACTTTCTTTGTTACAGACCCTGAACAAACTTGGGGGGAACACGTGAAGCAAAGATAATGCGACCAGTCGAGCGTGAGTGTATACAAAACCCCACCAATCGTTCTTGTAGAAAACCCCTCAGCTATGACAAAAGCTGGTCCAACTGGGTTAAGGTGATTGCACTTTAATAGTGTTGGGATCCCGAACCACAACATAATATAACAATAGAAAATACAGCTGCTCGTTTATGAAAGTCACTTCCTTTTGAAAAAAAGAGGCTGAGTCCGGGTTGATTGACTACTGGTGTTTATGAACTTGGGAGGTACGTGGAGGACTGGAGAGTTTCTTTGTTGCGTTGTACTGTTGGTATATTTGGGGTTTCTCCTTCAGCGTGACGGACAGAGGTCACCGTACAACAAGGCCACACAGGCTTTAATTTGACCTGCAGGCTCAGATGAAGAATCATGTTTGTTTACATGTTCCTCCTGAGTTTGATTGTGTTCATTTGTTTTGATTTATCCTGCAATGCTTGGACACTCTCTTATGCTGAGAGATCAAAGGGGAGATCTGTGTGGAGATAGCATCTGCTTGTTCAGTCTTTGTCAAGTCATAGGCCTTTGCTTGGTGGAATAGGGGCAGCACAGACCCTTTTTTTTTTAAAAAGTGAACTTTGTCAAAGCCTGGAATGTTAGAGAATAAATGGTTACTAAAGTCGAAAAAGTTTCTCATTTATTTGCGCGTGAGATGCCTTTCTGGGTATGAACAAGGCTAAAAGTCTACAGCCATGCTAGCTGCTCTGTGAGGCTGTACTTATAGGCACAGTGGTGATTTGAGCTAAATACTAACATCAGCATGCTAACATGCTCACAATGCTAACATGCTGATGTTTAGCAGCTATTATTTACCAAATTCTCTAACTTGGTTTGGACTGTTATTTGATAACTAAAGGCATCTTGTGATGGGATCATACGTGCCTCGACGCCAAATTGGGGCCAGGGGCGTAAAGTGTGTATGCTTATATATTTTGTCCTTTATATGCGACTGACAAACAGTCAGACATATCACACCTGACAAAGTACTCAAACCCGCCTCTGTGGTAGGTCCTGCTACAGTACTGTAGGTGTCTCCAGGACCACATTTTGCCATATGACGTACACACACACACACACACACACACACACACACACACACACACACACACACACACACACACACACACACACACACAAATTTAAACTGCTGAATAAAAATAAAAATAGGACTGCAACTGCCACAGAAATCACTTTGGATGATACTAAATAAAAATAAAATGTTTATTTATTAATATTATTTTAAACAATGTGATATTGCCATTTTATTTTTTGGGGTATAATACCTAATACACCTTAATATAGTTTAGATTTAAACAAATTCCTGTCAGACGATTATTGTGTATAGCCATTTTTATTTAATGTAATGTTCTGTATGTTCTGATAAAACAGGATGTTATTGAACTTTAAGGTTAGAGGGGTGTAATGGCTTGATTGGTTGAAGTACCTGCTTACGCCCACCTAGGCATGACACTGTCAACGAAGTAACAGCTTTCCAGGAAGTGTTAATGTCTTGGGGTCTTCAAACTAATTTCTAACAAAAAAAGGTCTTACTTTGGGACTGCCTGCATATGTCTATTTACATCACAGGTAAGAGTGTGTTGTCTGTATGTTCTAATTTGAACAGCATGGTCATATTCCAGTATCCTGCTCTGTTTAGGTCAGATGTTTAGCCTGCTAGCAGCACATGGGACTGTTTGGATGGCAAAGTGGGTCAGTTGTTCGTTGAGTTGGTCGATACAGATAACTCAAGTCTGGTTTGGTGTAAAGCTGCATGGAATAAAGTAGCCACAAGACAAGTGTAGATCATTTTTGTCAGTATTTTTCAGCAGAGTAAGCAAGTTGCTCTGATGAGATTTGAAAGCACATGCTGAGGTGTGTGTGTGTGTGTGTGTGTGTGTGTGTGTGTGTGTGTGTGTGTGTGTGTGTGTGTGTGTGTGTGTGTGTGTGTGTGTGTGTGTGTGTGTGTGTGTGTGTGTGTGTGTGTGTGTGTGTGTGAGAGAGAGAGAGAGATATGACAGTACCTGGACCTTTTCCATGAATGTATGAATATTAACACATGGAGTTGCCTACATGAAGTTAAATTCATTGTGTCAGAGCGTAGGAACATTTTGGCACATAAGCAGGTGTTGTATTACACTGCTCTCATATTTGGTGTCTTTCTGGCTTTGGGCCTCAAACTCTGTTGTTAGAAAGACTTGGACATTATCTTGGATGTATTTGTCTGTTTCTAATTGTTGCATTGTCATTTTGAAAATATACTGGAAGCCTGTGCAGTATTTTTTAACACAACCTTGCACTTCTCCCCCTCTCCTTACCCTCATGGACTTTAATTGATGTCACCTGTGTCAGCCTCATTAGTGTCTGAGTGTGTGAGGGGTGGGGCAGCCTTTTAGTGGTTTCCACAGGATCATGATGGAAGTTATATTGTATAGTTTTAGCAACGTTGCAATGCTTTTTCTGTATGCAAATAGTATCTTTTCATCTGTGTGTAATAGAAGCTCTTCCATATGGTCGTTCAGGATCAATAGCATTGCTTTACAGCATTACCTGTTTACCTGGTATTCATCTGTGCCACAGGACTCTATTGTTCTCCACAACTATATATATATATATATATATAAAAAAAAAAAAAAAAACACATCGATGAGCTACACTTTCCCACTGGGTGACATGTTACCTCGTTAAAAGAAATGTGCACCATGGTTTGGTTAATCTAGAGAACCCAAATTATTTAGGCTTTTATATGCACTTGTGACCCGTTTTTTGAAGATTTACATCTTCAGTAGGACCAATGGGCTTGTGCATGAGAGCCACAGACAGCTTCGGGAAGCCAAAAAGTGTTGACAGGTTAACACATTGTTGGTTTTGGTCTTTTTTAAGGGGTTTGTTGAAAATAAGAGGAGTATAGATTAACTTATATCCTTGAAACCACAGACACACAAGAAATCACTGTTGTTTTGATGCAGTTTTTATCCGGTATTAAACAGTATATAGATTTCTGAAGAGACTCTATAACATATATTTATGCTATTAACATATGGTTATAGGGAAATCATTTGGCTTTGTTTGTGCCTTTTTAACTCGGTTTAAAAAAAAAACAATCCTTCTTGGCAACAAAATAATAGTGAAGACTAATGTTAGCATACTTAAAGGCATTGGATCTTCTCCATGTGAGCTATTCTCAGCAAGTCACAGTCTAGACACTGCCGAAATTGCAGGCCAGAATAAAACATAAAGCACAATTGAAATAAGTGTTCTTGATCTTAATGCACATCATCGCTGTGTCCCAGCAATAAAACACTTAAAAGTCAGTCATGAAGAAGAGAGCGCCTGAGGGCTCTTTAAGCTGGGTACATGTCCGTGAGCACCCAGCTACTTTAGCTGTCGTGCAGCAATATCTCAGAGCCTTTGCTGGGTGCACGGATGCTTGGGTTAAGCCATTTAGCAGCGCCCTGGTTAACTGAAACCGACAAAACTTCTGATTCCAGCCTGATCTTAGAATAACACCCCTGGCGACTGTGAAGCTGTCTTTGCCCATTTCATCCAGTGCGGTCCCACAACTGCATTTGTAGCTGACTGAGAGATGCAGAAGAAGATGCCTTATGATGTTACAACTGCTACTCTGAGAATTAAATTAAATGGAAAACATTGCGATAAAAGAGAAATCAGATCTGGCTGTCAGTTGAAGAGAGGAAAACAACAGGGTGAGACTTATACCATTGCTCCAAGAGAGTGCCAGACCAAAGGGTAAAACATGAATAAAATAAGATGGCGTTTGGCCACTCAAAGCCAATGGGGGCTCCAAAGGGTAAAGTGTTGGATGATTCAAGTCTGATATTTGCCAAGGGTTGCTCTTTGCACATAGTAGTTGCCCAGAATCATGCAGAGCAACAACACTGGGTGATGAGATGTTTACAGCTGAGTAGAAATGTGGCACTGGGCATGTGAGGAGTCAAATTTGCTCATGACACTGAACAAAATTTCACTGAACATTACAAACACAATGTTACAAGACTGTAAAGATGGCTGCTTGTGTGCAACACATAATCTTGAGCTGACAAGTTTCTATTTTTATTTTCTGTACTACTCTTTGGCACACTAGATAACTGGATATTTGTTTCTTGTTTCATTACAAAAACAGAATGCTATAACATGTGATCTGTATCTCCCTCATTAGTGTAAATCCAGTTATTTGCTTCATGTTTTGAAGATGCTGGTAGGCATGCATCTGATGCTGCTGGTAACATATGCAATATAAACACAAGAACTCTCCTTTTGGGTACACAGACATATGACATGTGAATTGAATAAATACTAACTGGAAACATTAGCACAAGCCTATGTTATCATGAAGTAGGTGACACAATCAACAGTTGGGCTTTGTGCAATGGATCAAGAACATCTCTATAGCTGTGTCCCAATCACATACTACATACTAATATAAAGTGTATACAATATAATATTGTCGTAGTGTTTTTGCAGTTAGTAAGACATTTATTTTTCTTTGACAAAAACGAGTTAAACCTTTTTAGGTCCATTTACTATCTTCTTTAGAGCTTTTAACTGCATCTCATGGTTGTTGTTTTTTTTTAGCAGGTGGAGTTTGCTCAGTTGTCATCACCAAAGACCTAAAACATGTAACAGCAAGAGGCCAGAGTTATGGACGGAAGGACAAAGACCGAGGGTGCCACCCACAACTGAAACTCTGAGGAAGACCATGAGATGTCGCTGAAATTGCAAAAGAAACTTGTAAGTGGTCCTTGAGTTGCGCTTTCTTTTTTATGTAAAACTATTGTTTGTTAGTTTGGAAATGTAATATGTGCACCAACAGATGTGATAAGACATTAGAAGGCCACTGTCAATTAAATATAACAGAGAAAACTAAATATTTCTAATAGAGTTCATTTAGTTTCACAAGATCATTCAGATTACTTTAAATGTTTTGAATTGGCTTGCATTGTGCAACAGTAGTGTCCATCAACAACCCTGTCTCCAGAAATTCCATTTATATACAACTGATTGGCAAAATCAAATATGTTTTGAAGTAATCCGGCCTGTATTATATTTCCTATTAACATAATGAGGAAATGTTGTTTATTAACGTGTCTGTCAAATCACAAAATGCTTATATTGAACACATCAGTAAAATGTTCACTGTTGACCTATTTAATTTATTTTCTGCCAAAATATCTAATCTAGCAATACAATATCAGCTCATAGCAACTCCAGTATTATTACACTTGTTAATGGATATATACAGGCACTGAAAGAAGCACTTGGTTAACGTTAAGGAAAGATCATAGTCTAATTTATATATCTGTACTGATGCATCAGTGTTGTCTGTAGCATCCAGCAGAGATCCGACTTCAGAGTACAGCCCAATACCAGACAATTTGTAAAACAAATGCAGTTTATAAAGGCCAGTGTTTCGTCACAGCATGCTCATACTAACAAGTTAATTAAGCATAGTCATCTGCACATGAACTTTAAGCTTGTATTAGCAGTCAAAAGAGATCTGCTGTTAGGTGCTCCGAGCTAATTATGTGATGATAAATCTTTTCTGGCATGAGGTAATTTCTCAGTGGTCTTTAAAGATAGTAGAGAATATGGCAGATAACTGCTTAAAGCCTTTGCGAGTCAGCAGCGGCTAAGCTAAATGTGGCAGCAAGTGTCAGGCCAAATCAATACACGCTTCCCAGGATTCCTTTGGTGCCATAATCCAGGCCGTGGTGGGCACTGACCCTGGGGAGGCTTGGCCTCTTGTTTTCTAGCCCTGTTTTTTTTTTTTTTTGCAAGGCAGCTGCACTTCTGGATATGACAGGATTTAGCACAAGCTAACTACCTTTTTAAAAAAAAAAAAAAAAAAATGCAGAATTTGCGCTATAAACCGCTTAGCTCATTTCTGAAACACGCCGAAACCCCTCCTCCCAACACTGGGAAGCTGGCTAGCCCTTGGGATGTGCAGAATTTACATGAAGGTGTTTACAAAAATTTGACATGACCTGAAACTCAAAAGCTGTGTAATTTTCACTAGCTGTGAACTCCTAATGTGTGGTGCATAGATGATTTAAACGTCAAATATTCCCCTTGGATATAGGGTTTTGGTCAACTATTTCACCTCAGCAATTCAGAGTTTGACCAGCATGAACTGCATTTTGCAGCTCTGTCTTTGAGAAAGGCCCACTTAGTGTCTTCCAGCTGATTTCACAGATATCATTAAGTCATAATCTTGTATTATCTACCTTCAAATAACAAGAGATAATGCTGGTATCAGGCCAATCAGCCATGAAATTGAGGAATTTCCTAAATTGGAATTCATTGCAGCAAGTGAACACATGATGTGTAGCGTGTTCAACAATGACATCATTCAGTGAAAACACATCAAATCCTTTTTGGAATATGAATATTCACTTTTATTTCTTTCAACAGGAGTCACATCTCCGTCCTCCTCTAACCATTTTATCCAGGACGAGGAATTGGAAGTGTGTGGAGGAGGATTTCCAGAACATCACATCTTCCCTTGTAAGCGGCACTCACTTACTTAAGCCATCAGTCATTAAAAATGCAAAATTAACATTTTTTAAAGTGGAACATGATTCGGTTCTGCGCTTAGGAGGCAGTCAAGCGCTACGCTTGCATATGAAATGCATTCGGTCATCCCCCTGGCAACGGAAGGAAAAGGTGCATTGAGTGAAACGAGAGCAGATTGCTTCTATTCTTTATTTAGAGAGTTATTCTAGACACTGAGTCACAGATGCCCTGCCATCATAAAAACCCTTCCTGCTCGATTAAGGCTGTTGGAGGAAAATGTTGAAGGCTCAGGTCTCTGAGCATGAAATGCTATCATGTTGTTTATTTTTTATTTGTCTCAAACATGTTTGTTTTTTTTCATTTGTAAATATGTCACAGATTTTGGCTACTGACATTATATTCCTCCTGAGACAGTCGGATAGCAGGATACAGACAAAGTTGACGCTATAACATAAATAGTGTGGATTTTAACCATGAAAGAAGTGAGCAAAGAGCTACTAGACGTGTGTGTGTGATGTGCAATGCATCTGTTAACAGGCAGGCTCCTTTATGAAATGTGCTCTCGTTCACACTGTTTGGCTATGGGGCTTGGCCATAAACCTAAATGTACTTGTATTAATGTGTTTCAGATGTTCGTGCGGTGTAATGTGCTACATGTTGTCGGTTTCAGTTCCTTTATGTAGCTTAAATTGTCCTCCATGTACTAGAGCCCCAACCCAACAATAAGCTGATATTATTGGCCAATATTAGCTTGTCACAGATATATAACGGTATCTGGACATAAGTAACAGGAATTTCTATACTGCAATATCTTAAGACATGGTGGAGGTAATTTAATTTAAAATTTTTGTCCACCAGAGAGCACTGACTGTGTTTATTTTTAGCCACACAAGTGGCTTGGGTAACTAATTTGTTCCAAAATGAAATCTCAACAACTATTGGATTTATTACCATGTAATGTTGCTTATTGGCCTTAGTGATCCTCTGACTTTTCCTCTACTGCCACCATAAAGTTGAGATTTATAGATTTTAGTAAAATGTTTTGTTTGTTAATGAGAAAATGATTTTTTCATCAGCCTCAACAGCAGCTTATTTTGTAATTGGGGCTAATTAGCTAATGTTAGCATGCTAACACGCTAAACATTATACATGCTAAACATCAGCATGTTAGCATTGTGAGCATGTTAGCATTTAGCTTAAAGGGTTGTACTTAGCATTCTGAACATTAATATAGGAATAGCACACTCCCTTTGTGTGTTGTAATCTGAGCGTCGCTGTTCTTTGTTTGATAGGTGGTCCGGTTCCAAAAAAAACGTAGGTATTTAACGAAATTTTGGAACGTATTTCAAGTACAGGCCTTGTAAAGCCCCTCTATGCAGCCTCACGGAGCAGATAGTATCGTTGTGGTTGTAAATCATCCAGTAATCAAAATATCAAATATTATTGGTGTCAGCAGTCCAGTATCGGTCAGACTGTAGTGTGCACAGATTGTTTAACAAAGCTAAGACCCAAGCAACAGAAAGGCTTTATAAAATGCAGACTGCCAACCAGGCGTTAACAACCTTCTCACTGTAAAAATACTATAGTAATTGTGACCTAAATAATAATATTTCTAACTACTCATCAGCTGAATCTTCAAATTGTATTACAGCTTCCTAAAGCGCCCCACTGTGGACTTTTAGCTAAGGAACAACGTTCTCACTGAGAATTTAAAGGCACAAATCAGTTCCCCTTTTTGTCATCATCAATCATAATTACGCCACAATTTCTTCACCTTGGATCAATTTGTGCCATTGAGATCAAACAGCAGTGTTAATAGGTGCCCAGATTTCTCTAAAGGTAATCTATATCATGTGGTCTGAGCAGTAGCCTTTCAAGCCTCAAGTTAGCTCATGCTGTATATTGTTTGTCACTGATCAGTTTTCCCTGCAGCTAAAATGTAAATGTGTACAGTTGGTCAGTCATTTAGATAATTATGGCTGTTGGCAATGTGCATATAAACCTAATATGATTGTATTATTAGTTAAACACATAGTGTATATGTATTTTATGGGATACTAAGTTTTTTGCAGGATAGAAAGGTCTGCTTTTTAAATGTGGTCGCTTTCCTGTCTGCGTTTGACAAGTGAACAAGCTCTAATCATCATTGTTTCAGTCACAAAGCAAACTGGGTCTTCAAAGGGTTCACCCGTGGTGCAATTACACCAAATTACTTTCACCATTTGGAGTCAGTCAGGGGCTCTCTTTTAACCCATTCTGTCTGTTTCAAAATGTTCTGAATAGATTTCACTTGGATTTTACTCAAATTTGACATTTTATGGAAGTGGTGGTTATGAGCAAGGAAGAAAATAAGATACCAGTCATTCCAGTTGGACTAAAATGGCTGTAGCAGTGGGCATGGCTTTATATAGAAAGGCAAACAGTATTCTGCACAACAGATTCATGGAACAAGCTTGGTACAATGATAGAAGGTGTCCTCGAAATTATATATTTTTTTAAATAATGAAAGTTTTTTTTAATTAGTTTTCTTTTTGTTATGGGCTTAATGTGTGCAATTCAGTCAACCAACTGTAATGTAAGCCAAGAAACTCCAGAAAAGTAATCAAAGGCATAACAAATGTTACCATGACATACTCGCCAAAAAATCTAAATACTTTAATTTTGCACTGTATTTTTTTTCTTTTAACCTGAGCTAAATCTAAACATGGAAGTTAATTATTGACCTACAGTAGGAGGTAGTAGTGTGACAAAACAAAATCAACTCCAGGTCCACATGGTAGCCTTTACCCGGGGCTTTCAACTGTACTACTACATACAGTAGTCTTCCAACGTGGAAGAGAAGTCGTAAAAGTACTTTGGATGAGATCTTGCATGTCAACAGATCCATCTCCATGGCAAACTGATCACACTGATGAAGACAGTGTTGTATATTTGAAAGCTCTGGAAAAGATAGTAAGTAGACCTTGATTTGGGATTGTTTTGTTGCAGATAAAATTTTGAAAAGTGGAACTAAAATGACCGTTTGTTAACTAAAACAAATGCAGAGCTGCTGTGAAAATCTGACAAAATGCTTGAAAGTGGCTTCAGATTGAGCAAATAAGAACACTTTTCAAACAATTTGGTAAAATCTGACATAGAGCTGGCATATCCTGCTTAACAGTGGTGAATGAACGTGCCTGATCCAGTCATCTCTGCACGTTGTCTTCAGGAGTGTTAGCTTTTTAGAATTCTTTTAAAGACTTTCAAAATAAAACTGGCTGCTGGTTTTAACAATCTGCTATTTTTCCATCAGACACATTTTTTACAGAGAAACACACAAAGTGTAGACAACATAAGATAAACACCAGTTTGAGTTAAACACTGGAGTTTTACTTGTCTTTTGGTCTTTGCCTGAGTTAGACCAAACACTTGGACAATGAGCTAAAGATAAGTTGTTGGACTCCTCAGCCATTTCCTCACAGTTTCCCAAATTGCACAGAACCACATTATAAACTCCTAGTACTTAAAATGCATTAGCATGCCCATACCCAGGAGATGTAACACTATAGTGTTGGGAAATACTGTAAGAAACAGAATGTGCAGATGAAAAGGCCGGGAGCCCATCACTGTTCCTTGCATAATGTGTTTGTAGTTAGCATGCAGTGGTTGTTTCTCACCCCCATGTACTGTAGTTTAAACACCCTGTCACTTCAAACTAGCATGATCTGAAATTGTTTTGTGTGACTGCTGAGAATGCTAATGCCTTGGTCTTTGTATCCTGTGGCTCTTTTGGCTCAAATCAAACCCAGAGAGGCACAAGGAAGAGGCAAAGCAGCAGCTATGCCCACTTGAGAAAGGCCAGTAATCTAATCCTTCAACAAGTGTATTTGGGATCACAGAGTGGGTAATGCAGGCCTGACACTCCAAACACTATTCATTTTTTATCCCTAACTTTAGTCATTTAGGAGTCTGTATCAAAGAGATGAACATTGTTGAGGTTAGAGACTACAAACCGCACAGTCTTATGACGTTTTTCCATTACATGCTGATTTTAGAGTCGTATACTGATGGCTGCTCTTGAATGCAGCTTTTTTGGCTGCAGAGATTTCCAGGAGATATAGATAGAGCTGTAACAATTCCAAATTTTGTGGTACAATTGTCTCAGAAATAATTGCGATTAACAATATACTGTATATGTCTCTTTCAGTCCAATTAAAAAAATATTTATTTACTTTTTCAAGCAAATTAAAGTTTTGAATGAGTTCTAGGATATTTTTTTGGTTATATCACTGTTATGTGACCCAGATAATGCATTAACAAAAATGCACAGCCTTTGAACTAAACCACGCCTCTTTATTATCATAAAAGAAAAGTGAAGGGTGGTGATGGTTATTTAATCAGCCGGTTTGTCAGGAAGATTTCGGGCAGCTGCCGCTAGCATAACTTTAGCTCATCAGTCCGACCAATAATTAATTATACGATTACAATTTAGCATATCTAAACAAAATAACAATTGCCATCAACAGTCATACCCCTTAGGACTTTAGCTAATGTTAGCATTAATTGCGGTTAAACAAAGAAACCGCGATTATGCAAAATAATTGACAATTAGACAATTATGTATTAATTGTTACAGGCCTAGATATGGATCCCATCTCTTGAAAGCCTTTGCTGCTGACCTTGTGTGACCATAAGGGCAACTTGCTATATGCATTATGCTTAGAGATAAACCTTTTCATGATCATTAAACAACACTTGTGTGCTGGCATTTTATGTGTCACAACATAGTGCTTGTGTGTCCTCTTCATATAAAATCCATTCAGTAACAAATATCAGCTAACGAGTCAGTGACGTTATTGTTTTTTAATAGAGGTGCAAAGCACAGCTACTGGAGCGGATTAATAACTACAGTAGTTATATTTGTCGTCCCCAGAAATCTAAAACTATTCAGCTATAAGCAAGATTAACTTTATCTTAGAATTCACTCATTTATTGTGTAATAAAGATTGTCATGGTCAAGCAGCAGACAGAGACACACATTAAGATGGTTGCATGCCTTATAATTTATTCGTTGACAATAAGGTTCTTTTAGTTAATTTAGCAACTGGTCAAATATTCATGAGCAGCCATCAAACTTTGGGCCACGTATTCAGGAAACAACTTTAAAATATGAACATTAACATGACAGCATGCTCTTTTACAGCACGTTCACATATACAGCAGAGCACATTATTGTTCTGTTTGCATCGGCTCCTGGCAAAAAAAATATGTCAAAACAGCTTTATTGTTTTTACAGCTCTAAGGAAACGCAATGAATTGTATGCACTTGACTCTCACTGTTTATCAGTATCAAAATAATTTGCAGTTTTGCTCCAAAAAAACATACTTATGAATTTGGCACCAGAGTGCAATAAAGACAGGAAACCTATAGGGCGTGTCGTTGTGTGCATTTGTCAGCTTGCAGTTATTTAAAAGCATCACGCAAACACACCCTTGGTCGTTAGCACACAGCATTATCATTCAGCAGCCCATCTCCTTGTAGCTTGTAAATAAACCACTTAATTTTGATATCCCTATTCCCTTCCCAATGATGAATAACTGGTTTCTAATTTCCAAATGTGTGGGCGTTTAATGAGGCCTAAGATATTTTATTCTCTTGCTATAACGCTGTGTACAAAATTGTGCGCTGCTGAGTGTAATCATGCAACGCTATCTGGCACAGACACACTCTGGCAGCAGCGAGGCAAAACCTGCAGCCCAGAACTGCTCCACTTAAGGGAAGCTGATGTGAGAGGAGCAGACAGGCGAGAGTGGAAGGCCCTCCAGTCATGCAAAATGCAAAAGAAATATGACTTTATTACAGCTCCCTAATGGACATAACAATCTGTTCAGCCACTTCCCTCTAAATCTCAAAGCATTTTTGGAGAGTGCTTTGGTCTCCAGGATAGGGATGGGTTTGAAAATCTGTCTGAATGAGTTTAAACACAAGTGAGTTTGAAATATGGCTTTGACCAGCTCTCATCTCTGACAGCTTCTATTTAGGCTATTTATGTTTTGGCTTGTTCCTCATGTCAAAGTGGTAAATGTCCTGAGAGTAAAGAACAATACACACAGGATTTCTTTTATTACTGAAAGGGTTACTATAATACAAGATGTGCTGTTTATTTAAAGCTTTAGTGCGTAACTTTTTTTATATTAATGAACGCCCCTTACATTTAAGCCATTGCCAAATTAGTTGATACAAAGCTAACTAAGACTATCAGCTTTACAAAACACTCTGTATTTCTCAGTATGGCTATGTTCAGAACATGGTGTCATCCGGTGACTTTCCCACGCAGAAGCTCGAGTGAAGATAATGACATCTTCTGAAGAGTCCATCATGTTTTTTAATCCTCCGTGTCCTCCTTGGCTACTAGCAACTGTTTGGAGGAGGGTTGGGGGCGCGATTATGGAAGGCTTGTGTCATGTGGATGCAACAACAGTGGTGTTGTCATTACTTAGAATTCATCATGGGGGCAACAGAAACTACGCACCATAGCTTTAATATTAACTGTGTAACTGATTAGACATAATTTAAGGCATACATTTAAATTGTTTTCTAAGAGTGAGACAAGAAGAGTGGTACGAGTCTTGTGTCTGAGTTTGAGTATGTATAGTTATGTATAGAGCCAGTAGGTGATTATCTTAGCTTAGCATATAGATTGGAAGCAGGGGGAAACAGCTAGCCTGACTCTCTCTCTATCTTAACAAAGGACTACCAGGAGTTACCCAGTTGTTTGTAACACTGTTTCTGAAATCGCCGTCCACATCTCAAGTCCTCGTAAAAACCATGAATTGTCCGTTTCACTGTTTGTGTTATGATTAAACAAACTTGATACTACGTTTTATGGTGTATTTAATAATTTTAGGGAGGGTTAGGCTAGCTGTTTCCACCTGGCTCCAGTCTTTATGCTAAGCTAGGACAATCGCCTCCTGGCTCCAGCTCTGTATTTGACGTATTGACATGAGTGGTATCAATCTTCTCTAACACTCTGAAAGAAAGCAAAAAAAGCACATTTTCCAAAATGTCATGCTATTCCTTTTTAATACTGAGATATATTTGTGGATAGAAGGTGGTGGTTAATTTGATCATGCGTTCATCTCTATAGTGATGGGCAACACTGGCAAAGGTTCACTATTTGATGCCTGCTCATACATTTTTAACAAGTACAATTTGCCGCTATCTATTTGTGGATTTAAAAGATGAATAAAATAAACACAAACTCTTCTGTTTTCTCTTTTGTAAGGTTGTGGAATTAAATGGTGAATAATGCATGGCTGGAAGCATCCCTCTCTCTGAGTTGCATCTCTTCTGGACAGCAGGGGATCTGAAGGCAAGTAAGCACAGATATTTATGAAGTGTTGTTTGATTTCAGAACAAGCCGATGCTATCAAGTCACCACTCACCTGGTTTTTAAAAGCACTGTAGACAAAATGACCCAAGAAATCACCTTTTGGCTCAGTAGTTTCCAGCTGATGGCAAGACTTTTAATGACCCTCTTTTGTTTTAGTAGAAATAATATACAAACATGTATAATAATACATGTGAAAGAGAAAAGCCTAAGAGCAAAACGTTGACAGACTAGTGTAATACTGTGGATCATAGACAGTATGGATGGGATCACGCTGAATGTCAGAAAATTCTATTAAAAAAACCCATGTAGCACTCGTACTGTGGCTCTTGCAGTTAAAAGACCGTTAAAAGGGTTTTTACACAGTATAGTCAGGTTACTTGTTGCAT
Source organism: Zingel zingel (assembly GCA_023566125.1). Classification (NCBI taxonomy): domain Eukaryota; kingdom Metazoa; phylum Chordata; class Actinopteri; order Perciformes; family Percidae; genus Zingel; species Zingel zingel. The sequence continues at coordinate 13,897,154 of CM042336.1, read as the reverse complement.
TGAGTACTACTAAGGCTGTGAAAACGGTATGTCTTGTGTTGCTCTGGAGGAGCTTTGTTAAGATTGAGAAAATAACCCTGGTGATAACATAGTGATGTCATCAGGATCATCTCGGTTTAAGGCATGCTCACATTACAGTACACGAATATTTGCTTTGTCTCCCATTCACTTCTATCGAAGTCCGGACGATGGACACAAAGATGCCATTACGTTGCATAATGGAAATGTAGGATCAAATGTTGACCCAGTTTGGAGTTTGACCCACACTATAAACTAAAAGGCACTATATCTCAAATTCTGCTGCTTCTTCTGTCTCTCACAAGTCCCCTTGCTTTACCATCAGGCATGGGGTGTGGATGGAAGTGTAACACAATCTTACCCTATAATCTTTTTCTACTGAGTAGTTGTTTTATTTATTTTTTTATTAACACTGTTATCAGTTCTTGTTGTACAGTCTGTTGATGGCTGACAAGTGTCTTATGACTTTGCGTGGAGGCATGTTCCAGTGGCAATCATTTCTGTTGCCTAGAAAGTATTCTGTGATATTTCATACATTATGTTTCTGAGCTTTTGTGGTAAAATAATCCTTGATAAAACTAACAAACACACACTACCACATTCAGTATTAGTGAATCTATTCACAAGTGAAATGTTTATACGGAAGATGATTAGGGCCACGTGAAAAAATGTATTTGAGTTTTGACTTTAAAGTCAGAATTCTGACTTTAAACTCAGACCTCAAATACATTTTTTTCACATGTGGCCCTAATCCTCTTCGTATAGAACATACATGAAATTCAGTGTTTTTTGACATACATTACATTAGACATACATTAGACATTTGTTGACAGTCTGAACTGTGAACTGTGGCCTTTTGTTGCACATCAGTCATCTCAGCTGATGAGTTGTGTCGACGACAACCATGTTAACAGTGGCTTGGACAGCAGATGACAGATTCTATGAGAGTCTTTTGAGTGCCAGATCATGAGAGTTCAACCCCAGGGTGCTGTCATGCTGGATCCATTTTTCTGCTGAGATGTACTGTGTGGAGGATCGCCAAGCCTTCATCACCAGTCTGAGCAGATATTGTGGTCATTTATTGTATTTATTTTTTTACTTATTGGCATTTTCATAATGAAGATGGTTGTTTTCTACACAAGGCATGGTAGCTAAGTGTCCATCATGCAGTTAGTCGTGTTGCACCATCTGTATCTGCATATCACCCAGAGCCACTGGATTTGTTTCAGATGAGTGACAGAAATAGCTGGACTGTTAAAAATTGCTTTTCACTTGGGAATTCAGCAAGGGCCAAAGAGCTGGTGAACGGGTCACAGCTCTGGCAATGAGAGCAGTATCGCTGTTTAGCTCTGAATGCCCTCAATGCCCAAACTTGTATTTCTACTTTGCACAACAACGCAGCTCACAAAATGAGTCGGCGTTTACATTGACTACATTCAATATGACCATTTTTATTAAACATATCAAAACAGATGTAATAAGCAATAAATAGCAAAACCACCTCATTGAAAACCCTGTTAAATATGCACTTATGCTGCAGCTAATGGCGTGACGGCTCATAGTTGCCAGTTGTCATAGTAAAGCAACATATTTTCTGGCTTGTGAGTTTTTCAGGTGTAGAGAAAGCATCATTCCTATGAGAGGTTATTTAAAAAAGTTTGGAATCCACTGTATGTAAGCGTATATCATCACCAGTTAAATAATATGGAGGACTTTATTTGATACACTCAATGTGAGAATCAGTCTTCTAAGTTATTGACTTGTTTCCTTACTAAAACAGTTACACTAAAACTAAGGATGTGTGTTTGGAGGTGAGATTGTTAAGCTATTACACTCTGTTGTGTTTGTTTTTTTTGTGTGTGGCTTCAGTAACTTCCAAGATGTCTGCAAAGTGTCCAGTTTGTGTATCATATGTATGACTACAGTATGTGGCTACAGGACAAACAATTAGTTGATATTGACCACTGTAGGAATAGATTACGTTGTTGTGCTATTGAGTGTAAAGGTTGTTTCTCAGCAGCTGTGTTTTAATGGTACTCTGAAGCCATATGTAATGGTTTAACTGTTGTGATGACACAGCCTGTTTAAGAGCCACAGGTGCATCTACCTGGCAGGCTGCCACTCAGGCTATTAGCCCACAATCCAAAGATCCATATTTGGGGAGTAGTTGTCCTTCTCACTGCATCAATCACAGCTCGACTTGTATTCCACTCAGCCGCTGATTGCTCACTGATACGTGTGTTTACCAATGATAAATTCCCATGACTGGGCTGTTGCACTTGTGATTTCGGGCTGTCGCACTGGATGAGTGGAGCGATGCGCAGCTGCTCAGCCCTCGGGGAGAGCCGAGCTGGGAGCACACGCCGTCCATTCAGAAGGAAGCTAAATGGTTACTGCTCAGATTGATGACATTTTGTGGTAAGAGATGTGGGTCAGCTTACCGTCCTATCGCCAATTGCCTGGAAGAGGAGGGTAAATCAGCAGGAAATACACCAGCTGTCAATTAACTATTGCTTTCACACTACAATCTGATATTGAGTCAGCACTTTGTATACAACAGTTGAGGTGTTTTCTGCAAACTGAAGCACAAGTTTTCTTCTTTTGTTTCCTTTTGCTAACTCAACATATCTGATAAGTGGACGTCATGGATGCAAACTAGATAAAGAAATCCAGTATATTGAATGGAGGCTTAGTAAAGTACACTGCAAAATAGTTTCTTGCTCATTGTGTTTCTCCATTATAAATTACTTTGTGCTCAACGAGGCCATGAGCTGCAGTCGAATGCACTAGTGTAGTATTTAAGAAGTACACTAAAACAGCTGGGGGTCAGGACCCCACCAAGCAGTAACAAGATAAACCTGAGGGCTCATGAGGTGAATGGGTCCCAAAAGAAGAATAAACACATTTCTGTTCTTGTGTTTTCCTTTTAAACTTTGAGATTTTGAAAAAAATGTATTTGAGTTCTGACTTTAAAGTCAGAATTTTGAGATTAAAGTCAGAATTCAGACTTTTTTTTTCCTCAGAATTCTGACTCAAATAAAAAATTTTCACATGTGGCCCTGATCCTCTTGAGTATGTTTAAAAGAACATACGGTTCTTGTGTTTCCCTTTTAAACTTTGTGAGATTTTACCTCTTCTGGCTCAACTGAAACGATCAGAAGTTTTGAGGGAAAAATCCCTCTGCTTCAATTTAAGCGGTTCAAGCCAAAAAGTTTTAGGAACCATTGATCAGCCCTGCAAAGGTTTGGGTTTCTCTGTCACTCGCTTATAAACAAACGCAATGTTGCAATATCTTCTGGCTGCTGAACAGTGAGCAAGAAATGTTTCAGAATCTTTGCGTCTATTTTGCTATAATAGATTTAAATGACATTTCATCTGTTTAAGTTGCATATTTTGATATTTAAGATGCACCACACATCACTGTTGTGTTTGAACTTGCAGTGTCACAGACTAGTAGAACAAGAAAGTCTGGCTGTTTCCAAGGTAAAAAAAAACAAAAACCTTCAAGCTGAAAATTTGTTTAGTAATGTTAATATTTGACCAATGATGCACTTTTTAAAGGCAAATGTTTGGTGACCAAAGCCTTATTTTAAAATGAGAAAAGTGTGCAACTGGTCTGCACCTCACTTTGTGTGCATTCTCCAAATTAGAGAGATTGTCCTCTGTTTGCTGCTACATTATAACAGTCAGCATGCTGTGAAACATTAAACACGAGACATAAGCAGCATTTTATAATTTGTCATTTTGGAGCACAATTAAAGGGCAAGATTGTCATTTTCATACTTCAAGATGTACACCATCCTGGTCTTGAGCAGAAAAAGGTATTATTGAATGACTAATAACGTGCTATTGATCAGAGTGAGAGTCCCTCAGGACTGCTATGAAACCGATATGTCTGGATTCACACACAAAACGTGCACATGTACAAGCGTCCACACAGACACATTTATTCTAGTGCAGCCATACGCAGACTCTGTGCCTCCCTTTTAGTCACAGTAGCTTCTTCCCAATTCAGTCGATAGGCGTCCATTAAGAGGGGGTAGGCTGTCAAAGCAACCTGTGACCTCCTCTCGCCCCTTTGGAGCCCACTGGCCTGTGATGTCCGTATCAATATGAATTTCAGCCCTTTGCGCCCATCAGCCGCAATTCCCAGTGTCCATTAGTCTCAAGTATCTGTTTCCTCTAACTTGTACCATTGATTTCGGTGTGCCTTTTGTACCAGAGCATGTACACTGGGCATAAAGACGGGGAAAGCTTGTTAGGCCGGGTGGATTAAGTCAACTGAGGCATCGAGGTTCCTCGATATTCAACTTATTACATTGATTTCATAACTTCTGTCACTTTGAATGGCACTGCCAGTCTTATTACTGCTCATAATTACATTGCAGCTGCATGAAGCGGCAGACATCCGACCTAGGATCAGATGACGTGTAGTTTAAAGTTGGCCAGACCGGTGCCCTCGAAGGTCAGGGCTTTTCATCTCCGAGGCCACAATGAAATGACCCGTTGTTGCCATACACAGAGGGACATGGCAGCCAACACAGAGCACAATATGGTCTTCTATCCCTGGAGACATCTGTTATTGAAAAGTGTCACGCGGGTGTGATATTAGTCATGTCAGACTTCACCTTCTTGCACAGGAAAGACTGAGGTGACCTACATAAGGCGTGGTAAGATTAAATTAAATGATTCCCAGAAGGGAGATTATTATCATAATATTATAATTAAAGACAAATACATCTAATTGCTCAGAAAAAAGTTGACTATTATCCTGGCTATCTTGACTATTTGCAATTTCCAACAAAATGGAAAGTTGCACAATAGTAAGAAGTCATAGCCCCGGCTCTCTTTGATATAAAAAGGGAGTAACATTTATTAGAGAAAATAGCCTGGTTTACTAATAACTGTAATTACTATGGTTGGGCATCGTTTTGATTTTAACAATTCAGATTCTTCCTTTCGCTTCCGGTTCTTCTCGATTCCCATTCTTCGATGGGTGGAGTTTAAACTGGTTGAGTGCTTATTTCACAGATGAGATGAAAATGTTATTTTGAATCAATGGTGATTTACAGTTTTACCAGGCTTTTTCAATGTAAAAGTAAAGCCACACTAGAGCGCCTGGAGCCACATGGAGCACAGCGCTTACTGTGCTCCATGGCTACAAAACAACAAGCCTGGAAATACGGTGGCGCTACGGAAACCAAAACTTGCGCATGTTAAACTTGGAACCGATGCTCAGATTCAAAACCAAATTTTTCCAAACAATTCCAATAAAAAAAAAAAATAAAAATGATTCCATTAGAATTCCAAGTTGGAACCGGTTCCCGATGCCCAATCCTAGTAATGACAGATGTTCACAAACAATAACCTTTAATTAGTGCATGAAATACATAAATAGCATCCCTGTGGTGCCTTGGTCCTCCCGCTTCTTCAGCCCCACTGTGCATCTCCAAAGTGTGAAGAGCATATGCTGACATTTGGCCGCTCCTCACTGCTGTGGCATATTTTCCACTAGGGGGCATTCAGGGATGAGACGAGATACCCCTTGACACAGTCGACTGATTCCTGAGAGAGGGAAGGTGGATGACCTTTGGCTTTATTTATGTCGTCGCCACTCACGCAGGACCTTTTCATCAGATACGGTCATTGTAATCCCTCAGCCCCCATTCAATTTACAGAGGCACTCTGTCACTGCAGACCACTAAAGTCGACGAAATGAATGGATCAATAAGCCCTCTGAAAGCCTGGCGGGAGGGTCCAGATCCCCCTGGTCGCTATCAAGTTACGAGTCATAATGAATGGGGTGTTGTTTATGTTGTAAAGTGCAGCGTCACCGAGTCCTTTGAACAAACCACTCTCTTAGCCGGAGCTTAGTACACCACTGCAGATATGGAGTTTAATTCATATCTTTATTCAAGAGCACATTCTTTCAATTTGAGAGCATTTTTCATTGATTTTACTTTCAGATTTTGTAATAATTTCCCTCAAAACCTTGCTCTCACACTCAAATAGCCACTGCTCGCGCTTGGATTTACTCTGCTTGTGCTCAGACTTTCTACTTTCTACTCAGATATGTGGTTGCTTGGACAGATTTCCTGCTCTCAGCTTTGGCCCTTTTCCTCGCACTCAGGCTGCTTCTGTGAGCAATTGTCCAGATTGTATTTCCATAATGTTGTCAGACACTTAGAATATTAATCTGAGCCTGTCAGTGGCAAAACGAGCACTTTTGTAAAGGTAAATACAAGCTGGACAATTGCCCTGTTAACTTAAATTGTAGCTTTTTTTCGCTGCTGCCGACTGCAGCATTCTTGCTTTATACTGGACCATTGTCAAAGATTGTTGTTCCCATCAGTCACTTAGACACAAAAACATAGGAAAATAGGGTCCAGGTTGAAAAAAACAGTAGTTACCCTTTAATAATGGCTTATGATTGACCTACAGTATATATCATTATATACCTTTTGATACCCAAATAAATATAACTATATATAATATAAATAGTTGTCCTAGTGTCTCCCTATTTAAGCTAAGTTAACATGAACCTCTAGTAAGAATACAAATAGTAGAAATGACAGCAGAACAACAAATCCCTCTGGGTGTTGTCTAATGTGTCATGTTTCCCATCTTTACCAATTAATTCACTCTGTTTTGTGTTTGTGGGAAAGCACAGCTTTTGGGTTGGAGCAAGTTGTTCTTTGTTCTGCTTTTATTATTGTTTGCTTATTCCAGCAGAACTGTCGTGAGGCACTTTAAATTAAATGTTACTGTCGGATCATGTCACAACATTGAACATTTGTTGCATGTTGTTCATTCTAGTTTTCGTGGGCCAGCAGTAGTCCGGAGATTAGGGAGATGATTTGGTGACCTGAAGGTTGCTTGGCCGTGATGCAAGGTGTTTCTTCTCAAATGTGACTTTAGTTTGTTTCCTGGACAGTTTTTCCTGGAGTCCTTAACTTTAAAATATTTCACTTATTACTAGGGGTGTTCTCCAAATCCTCGATTCGATTACATTTTCGATTCTAAGGTCACGATTCGACACGATTTTTTTTAAAGCACAGGTTGCTATGCCATTATTCAAATAATATTTGAATATTTAATGCTCAAATGCAGCCTGTTATTAATATGTACTACACTACTCAGGCTTATGCATCGTCAATGCCACTATAAGCATGTGGTTGTTGTTACACGTTTTGTCCATTAGAGGGATTTCCAACATTAGCCTGGCCTTGAAGGGGACCTAAGTCACAGCACATTGCATTTCTGGCACACCGCTCTCTGGTTACATTCATTTTCCACCACGAGCACACAGCGACCAACACAAATCAATAGAGAAAAATTATCTAACAAGTGTATTAAAGCAGCTCTGCTGTAAAGGCTAACGGTGCTCAGTTAGCACAATGACATCATGTTAGAAATCACAGTCGAAACGATTTGTCAAAAAATAAAATAACAAAAGTGTTAGCCACCATGCTGACGGCATTGATAACTAAGCCAAACGGTGCTGTCACTACTATTTTAGTGATTTATAAGCAAACCTGTTTCTTGCAGATTGTCACGTTACTGAGAATACAGCTGCCAGAATACACCCTTAGTCGTGCTGCCAGTGGAAGAATATGATGCAAGCACATAGCCGAGCTTGCAAACTGTGGCTTTTTTGTCGACAACGCGAACGTTGTCAACATAACTCACTGGAAATCCAAAATACTTCCACACCGGCGACTTCAGTGAAAGAGGAGGGGGTTCAAGTTCTGTCGATGGGTCTCCTGCGTCTCCAGTTGCCATGCTATCTTTTGACTGGCTGTAGCTAACTTAGAGGAGTTTGACTCGCAGCACTTCAACACGTGTGTTTTTTTCCGCTTGGCAAGCCAACCGGACGTGACATGGGGGCTTTGCAGCATCGACGATTCCATTTGAGATTCCAAGTTCGAGATTGTGACCTAATTTTGGTAGATTTCGAATTAAAATCGAAATCGTGACACCCTTAGTTATTACCTGACACCTCTGATGTGAAAATACTGAAGGACGCAATCTTTTTGGCAGTCCTTTATCTTGTCCACAAAACTAACAGGAAGGGAACTGGAGCTACTATGGACCTTTTTCTCACAGCAGATATTTTGATTTGTCATAGTAGGAAAAGCACAGCTGAAATTGATAACCTTAACGATGGCTAAATTCCATCAAGTGTCCCAGTAAGCTATTTCAGTGAGTCAGCATGCACAATACCAGGGTCTCTCCTAAGTGGAATGCAGCCATCATTAATGGGTTTGAATATACCTGTGCTTTTCCTACTATGACATGTCAACCTGTCTGCCGTGAAAAAGGTCATTAGGAATTGCCTTGCAGACTTAAATAATTCCGTTCAGTAAACATAATCATATTCACTGACTATGCAGCTCATTTAGTGTTGTTGCTTTTTTATGTATTGAAGTTTAGTGTGCTGCTTTTGAACATCTTCACTTCAGTCTTAGATTCCATGTGATTTGAGCCAGTTTGGGGTGTTTTACACTCTGTTTGAGAATTTGTTGTCGAAGATTTGTTCGCTCATACACCTCTACTGTACAGGGTCTATCCATTTAAAGGTCCCGTGGCATGAAAATTTCACTATGAGGTTTTTTAACATTAATATGCGTTCCCCCAGCCTGCCTATGGTCCCCTAGCGGCTAGAAATGGTGATAGGTGTAAACCGAGCCCTGGGAATCCTGCTCTGCCTTTTTAGAAAATGAAAGCTCAGATGGGCCGATCTGGAATCTTGCTCCTTATGAGGTCATAAGGAGGAAGGTTACCTCCCCTTTCTCTGCTTGGCCCGCCCAGAGAATTTGGCCCACCCATGAGAGAGAGACATCATGGCTTTCAAACGAGCAAAGTAGCAGTTGGTCAAGGCCACACCCCCCCTCCTCAATAACTACAGACACAGAAATGGCACGTCCTAAGGAAAGCTCAGCGTGGGACTGGCTTTAGTGGCTGTAATTCTGCACCAAGGCTGAATTTCGGGAAAGAGACTTCAGATACAGTATTAGGGGACCACTAAGGCCTATATAAAAGCATCCAAAGAGCACCATGTCATGGAACCTTTAAATATGGTCTTTCTTATAGGCTACTGACAAACTGTTTGTTGAAATTGTCTTCTGTATATCTGGCAGCTTTTAAAATACTCAATGTCTCACTGTTTACTATCTTTGCCAAATTTAGCCTAAAAAACAGCTGTAGTATTTTACAGCAGGTACAGCTCACTTCTGATAAATCACGTTAAAAAAATTCAGTTCAGTCTTCAAAGTTAGTTGCTGCTCCAATACCAGCCTACCCCAAGGCAGCTCCAACAGTAATTGGTAGTAATTATAAATCCCATCTCAAGAATGCACAAAGAAAGCTCACGGCAAAACAGGCCTGTTCTTGGGCGTAGAGCACCAAGATTTGTTTAATGGCTCTTTACACAACTCCTCAGACGTTGGGGTCTAGTTACGAACAAGGCCAGTGGTCGATTGATATGGAAATCTCAATCAAAATTGTCACTCTGTGTTAAGGAGATGAAATCAGATATGACGACATGTCAACCCCTTTGAGACAAAAACAAGAGGATGATCCTTTTAGCTAACGCACACATGCACAAGTGTAGTGCACAAAATACGTAGCAGTACTAATATGACTGCAGTATCTACATTTGTCTCCACTCACTCTCTCTGTATTTTGGACGTGATCTACAATGACTTCACAGGGACGTGTAAACACAGTGCTGATGGTAAAAGGAAGCCGTAGCCATCGGGTCACAGCTCCATATTTGTATGCTAATGGAACGAGAGAAACTCCCACCACAATCATTCAGTGAGACCACATCATTACTTGCAATTCTGGGATCAATGATTTCAAACAATCACGCTCAGCAGTCATACGTTTAACACAGAATGGAAACCATGTGCCGTGAGGTTTACTGATGGTCAAACTGGAGGAACGTGCTGACAGCTCTGCGTGGCCTTGAGCTGCACATCAGCTCGGAATACCTCCTGCCAAACTCGCAGCTCTATTTCTTTGTAGAAAACCAGTCTTTGTTGCCACTGTTGGCAGTAAGTCAATGGCATGTTTTAAGCTACCACACAATGCTCGCCAGTCATCGATAGCCCTAAATGAGTGCATATGGTGTCTTGGCTTTTGGCGTCTTTTTGATCGGGTTCAGATTTTAATGGATTTTTCTTCACTTCTGACAGACGAGGCTGTGGGGGGGTGGTTGCGGCCCGGCCCGGAGCAGACTGCAGGCAGCCGGTGGGGTCACTTGAACCTTGTGGTTGCAGGGCAGAGTGCTGAGACACAAAGAGCTAACGCTGCGCTCACAAGTGTCCAACAGCGAGAGAGTCAGGAAGTCTGGCGACTGTAAACCCCACCGACACCACCCACCCCCCCCCCACACATCCACCCACCATCTCAGACACACTCCAAGACACACCAAGCAGGCACTTCTGCACACAAACCTGCACTACTACACTTGTGAGGACATTTGTATTGACTTACATTCATCCTCTGCAGACTAATTTTACCATAACTGTTCGATGTAAAACCGCGACCTTTAACCTATAATTTAACAGTAGCCATAATTATAACCTTAAAGGCACAATCTGTGATCCAGGTGTAAACACAAGTGTCACCCCACCACCAGAAAACACAGAATTAACACAAGAAAATGAAAAATCTGAATTAGTAGTGTTTTATTATTAATTATTTGTGTGTACATCTTTAATATGTGTATCCTTTATTTGGAATAAAATGGTGATTTCCTATCAATGACTCAAATTATATAATAATTTAGGTGAATTTACTTTAAATGTATATGATTGAAAAAAATTACAGATATGTCCTTTAACTCTAAAACCAAAATGATGCGCTGGTATATCGCTTTTAGTGGTTTGCTTTTAAAATAGTGTTAATTTTCTACATTGTCAATGTTTTAAGTCAAACTTTGAGGTTTTTGTGTGTAAAATGTTTTACGCACTCAACAAATTTACATGCAGAAACCTAAATATTTAAACGTAACATATTAAAGCCTGCACGCAAAGCTCAGACATGTGTCAAACATGTCAGAGAGTTTACAAGTAGAAATGGAATTGTGCAAGATCACAAAACTTAAATCACAGATAGGAAACTTTACTTTCCAGTACAAACTGGTAATTTTGACTAAAGTTTGGTCCGAGATGTGACGGTGCAAACAGTGTTTTGTCTCTAACATGATGAATACTCACCATATATACATGTGTATATATTCACAGAGCTTACAGTGCACTCTGAGGTTTCAGTGCATGACGACAAAAACCGTTTGCAAAGACTTGCTACCAAGAAGTCAAGTTTACATTTGGTACCATGCTACTAAATATGTATGAAAAAAATAAAAATAAAAACAATTACACTGATAATTATCAGTCAATTAGATATAGTTTAGTCCTGCATTTCCAAGGTTGCTGTCAGTTAAAATAAAAGGGAACACTTTAGTATATATTGTGCTTTGATTTGTCGAATGCATAGGTGCAAAAAACACATTAAACACAGAAGAATTTAAAGTTAAACATGTTTATCAGTTTTTAGGCCACATACTCCTTTTCATTATTTTAGATTGATCAAACGAGATAACATATCGATGTGTAAAGGATCAAAAGAGCCATTACTTTCTTTCTGCGCTTCATTTTTTCATTTTAGACATTTTCAACAACTTGTGGGAATAATGAGATACAGTAGGACAGGAATTTAGTAGAGAAAACTGCAGATTTGCAGGCAGACGAAGTGGTTGAGTGAACAGGTTAACAGCGACGGGGCCTTGAATGGCTGTGACAGGGAGAGAGCAGTGAGAGGCTCCAGCACTGAAGGGGGAAGTGACCCGGAAACGGTGTGTAAGTGCAGCTTGTTGGGCCCTTTAGGAGAAATCTCTCCAGAAGCACTGATGCAAGTCCACCTAAATACACATTTCTCTTATTTCTCTCGCTCCCTGTGCAGAGATGCATTACTCAGCAACACTCATGTACACTCATGTGCTCTAACTGCAAAGACAAACATATAGCGGGGGATCTTTTGACTGTGTTCATCACCCACAGACCTGTAACAAAAACTCGTAATGATTCGCTGCTGTGAGCAGATTTTCAGCACTTGGGTGAGAACTGCTTTTTTTTATTTTTTTATTTTTTATTAAAAACGTAAGAGCTTCTTGTTGGTCAAGGACAGAAGTTTAAATTGTATGGATTCAAGTGACATGAGTCAGGTTGTCATGATGTAGTTCAATCTTGGTCAATCTTGGTCTCTCTGAATAGCGTTTTGCTCTTCGTGCAGTGTGAAAATGTAAATCTTGCGACACAAAGCTGACGATGTGTTAATGCATCAACAATCAGAGCTCAGTATTTATGCAGTAATCTGGTCTGCCATTGGTTGTGTCTGTTTTTCTACTCCCACCAAGGAGCATTTGTCCACCTTATTTGTTACTTCTTTGTTTTAAATCACGATTCAAGTAATTAAAACTTTTTTGTAAGTTAATATCAAAGACTGTTTGTTTTTTTGTCAACCTCACATTGAAGGCAGTTGGGCAAACTTTGTCCCAAATAGCCTGACCTTACTGTATGTCATGGTACTTTATCATGACTTTTTTTCGTATGAGGCAGTACATTTCAAATGATACACTTTTTAGTGTTTTATATCAACTTGTTGTGCGTATGTGTAAATGTACTGTTAAAAGCAGCAACTCAGGGGGTGATGGGAACTTTCTGTGACTGCAACATATAAAAGCAGGTTGTCACTCTTTTATGTTAAATGTTAGTTTGAAAGGGTAGATGTTCTTTGAGGATATGTAATGTGAAGTTCTTTACAACATAGATCGATTGTATGACATACAAACATACTACCTTCTGTTAATTAACACAGTCATCAATTGTTTTGGACATTTTATGTTCTTTTCTTCTTTTTTACTATAAAAAAAATAAAGTGTCCGTATTTGAACTACCAAAACATTCCTCTGCTGGCTATTTGTACCTGTTTTCAGCAGAAATGCCTTCCGTGGTAAAACTGATAGGTGATAATATCCAAACTATTAAGTGTATATGATTATGTATTTAAAAAAAAAAAATGTTCTAGAGTAATGTGTTTTTTTAAGGTTAAAGACAAGGTTTTGCCCCATCATTTACATTTTCATTAACGTTAACGACAATCTTTTTAAAGTTTCTATACCCTAATGAAATGAATGTCACAATACAGTCTGAACAAAGTGACTTCTGAAGCAATGTGGTTTCAACAGTGTTAAGATTTAGAGTCATTAGATGGAGCAGGAAAATACAAAATGTCTACAGCATTAAAGTGATGAACACATGAATGCATGAGGAATTATAATCAAATAATATCATTTTGAAATGGAGTGAAAAATGAGTCCTTTTACTTTTGGTACATTCATTTTTTATGCTAATACTTTTGTACTTTTACTTAAGTAAGATTTTGAATGCAGGACGTTTTACTCTGCGGTATTATACTGCTTTTACTTAAGTAAAAGATCTGAATACTCCTTCCACCACTGCTGAGGCGGTACACATAATACACAATTACCAGTTAAAGAGTGAATACATGAATATGCAGGGGAGTGAACTATTGCTTTAAATGATTTTCTGTGTGTAATAAGAAATTTGCTTCGAGATTATTTCACAACGCAGTTCTGTTCTTTCTTCATAAAGCAGGAAGGAGGTATTTTTCTGCTCCACCTCGGTCCAGTGTCCTGCACACACAACAGAGTTGTCAACATGAGGTGGGAACCCGAGAAATCTAAACTTTAACTTCGTTGTTGCCAGTGATGACATCATTTTATAGATCTTTCTAAAATGGCTCAAGAAATAGAATGAAACGCAATCAATAATCCAATGTGGGAGTTGCTTTGTTGTGTCTTTTTTTTAGAATAGAATTCACCTTGAGTCAACACACTCTGGTAAAATTGCAAATATTATACTTTTTTATTGCAAAATTCATCTTAGTCGTGATATAGCCTACTAAATATTCACAGTTAACAGTCTGTCATATGAAAGGTCATTGAAAACAAACGAGTTTTATTATTAATAGTGAAAATTATAATAATAATAAGGCCATTTAAAAACAAATGGAGTGTTGCACCACAGAAACTCATTTAAAAGTTTGAGACGGGTTGGGGGAAAAAAAAAGAATTGTTATTGCGAAGTACAAACGTTGATGCAGCATTAACGTACATTCATTCAGATGACATTACTGCGCGAAATAAAACTGCTCAGAGGAACTTTAATGCATAGCATACACATTTGTTCTGACGATAAACTTCCTATACAAAAGGTCTTAAGCATTGGACAAAAAAAAAAAAAATAATAATAATAATAATAATAATAATAATAATAATAATAATAATAATAAAACAATTTGGGGAAGTACAAAAAGTGGCACATGCATGTCTTGGATTAGTTGATATGTTGACATCAAAGTTGGGAGATTTTTTTATGAAGTCCACAAAAAAAAAAAGTGAACTGTATGTCCGACTGTCCACACACTGTCATCTGATCAGAGCAAATCCTCAGTCTGCATCAAACAGGCCAAAATATTTGCCGGTGTTGGAGAAGTAGATGTAAGGCGCAGCGGTGGCAGTCGGGTACACGACAGGGAAAGGCATGGGTAACAAACATCCGCCCAGCAGGCTGCTGTCTTTGTAAAAAGTCGGTAATTGCACATTTTTGCCTGCCTCTGAGAGGTGCTCGGCGGCCAGCGGGCCCTCCATGTCCGTGGATAACTGTCTCTTGAGCTTGTTGCGGCGGTTCTGAAACCATATTTTGACCTGGGTCTCGGTGAGCTGCAGGGAGCTGGCGAGGCACGCTCTCTCCGAGCTGCTCAGATACCTCTTCATGTCAAAAGTCGCCTCCAGCTGGAATATCTGTCTCTTTGAGAAGATGGTGCGCGTTTTCTTCTTGACCATGGCTTTGGAGTCCGCGGTGGGCTGCGGCTGCTCGGATGCGTCCTCGGTGGTGTGCGCACTCTGCGCCCCGGGACAGGAGCCAGCGGTCAGCGGCGGGCTGTTTCCCCCGCGGTCCGCGAGGTGCACCGTGGGCTTCGTTTGCGCTGTGAATGAAGCGACAAAACGTGCTTTGATGCAGCGGTAAAGGCAAACTTGTTTTTCTGTGTGCAAACACATGCGAAGAAGCTGCACAAGCATTGCTGTAACCTGATTTAATAAATGCAAATAAACAACGACCTCATGGTCCGCGAACTTCACCCCTACAATTTCTGAAAATCCTTTCAATAAATCCCATCAGTCTCTTGTATTTTGATCCGTCCGTCTTTACTTTATGCACCATCTGGCTCTAAACAGACTACAACTATTCCTTATCAAATGTATTAATCCGTGTAAATAAATTAATGGAGATGCACTGTCTTTGTCGTCATGATTAAGATGTATGCTTAATAAATGTAACCCAGTTACCTGTCTCGTCTGATCCGCTGCCATGTCTCCTCCGGACGTCCCACGCCTCATCATACCGCGCCTGTACATCACCCGTACATCCACTGTCCCTCTGCGGCTTTGACCCGTCCAGGTGTCCGCTATCCCGCTGCTTCAGGTTAAGGATGTTGTCAATGGTGAACGTCAAAGAAGCGCTCCGGCTCGGGGCATCCTCTTTGCTCATGTTCCCCGGCATTTCATCTGCTCCTCCGAAACACCGACGTCTCCGCGCGCTCCGAGCACCATTGCTCCTCGGCTGCTGACTAGCGCGCGCAGAGGAGCGAGGTGCGACGTTCTTCAACGACCCGGAAGACTGCGGTTTAGCAGTTTTTGATAGGCGAGGTTGTGGGGCAGATGAGGGCGGGATGCAGATTTACGTCTGGCTGCCATATTGTAACACTTTTCTGTCGTCCAAACTAATTTCTGCTGGCCTCATTCACGAGGCGTTTGCAGAGTTCCTTTTGAACTGCGTTTGACTTAGAGTTGGAGTCAGTATCATTTTGGGGTAGCTTGATATCCAAACCAGGTCTTTTTTCTTCTTTTTTTTCCCCAAGTATGCCACATTCAGACAGTTTGACAAGTCTTTGGGTCATGTGAATTATAGGACCTAAAATATGGGTTCAGGCGTCATTTAAGTTTAAAAACACAGCTAAAGTCTAACTGAACTAAAGTACTTTTTGTGTCTTGTTCTATGTTGACGGTATCCTGTAAACATTTCTCTTTAATCCCACACCTGAATGTGTCCATAACCTTAACTTAGCCATAGAAACTAAATGCCTTTTTGCAAATAAGGACAGACGACACTTCTAATGTAACAGAGTTGCCTTGCCAGTAAGAAACCATCAAACGATTTTTGCATCCATTTTATTCACATGTGAACATATCAGTGTACAAAAGTGTGTATTAAAATCCTCTTTAAAAAATGTCAAAGAATATTGCTATGTAAGAAACCTTTTTTGCACACCCCTTTTGTCTGGCAGGTGCATAGGATATGATCAAAAGTAGCAGATCAAAAGCTTAGAGAAGAGTCCCGCACACTGACCATTACGCAAGCAGTAATTCATTTACAAAAATACAACGTTTCGGTCTCAGACCCTGTATTTTTCTAAATAAATTATTGCTTGCGTAATGGTCAGTGTGCGGGACTCTTCTCTAAAGAATATTGCTAATAATATGTCACAAACACCAACCGCGTTTTTCATAAATTATCATGTTTCTGCAATTCTGGAGATCATTCTGAGGACACTGTGCATATATGTTATGTGTATTGGCTCAAATAAGGGTAAAAAAGATTCAGAGCTTGTGAAATCATGTTGAGAATGAACTTCAAAACCTGTGGTTAAATATCACCCTTTTCTGCATGAGACCTGGAGTACAGATTATAAGCAGAAAGAACTTGAATGTGGGTTCATAACATCAGACTGGAGTTTTAGTTTCCTGCTTTCAATTTGTACTCAGATGTTCACAAACATCTGTTTTCTTGGAGTTGAGCATTGATATGATTTGTGCATTTTTTTTTTTTTTTTTTTTTTAGTAATACCATTTTTTTCCATGGGCGAGTTGTTTTCACAGGTTTACAGAGGTGCATACCACATGCAGGTTTATTTCACAAGCTCAAAATCTTCTTGACCCTTATTGGACCCCATATTTGGGGACCCCAGGAAGATTAGCCGTTGCCAAGGCATCAGCTAATGGGGATCCAGTTAATAAACAATATGTGTGGGTCATTCATACAATTTCTGTGAAGAAAAAAAAATCACACAATAGAGCTTTAGTTGAAACCTGTGACCTGGTGTGAAATGTCCTCCAGGCCTGAGGGCAGGATTTTGGGCAGCTTAAATAGACTGAATCTCAAAACCACTTGATAAGTTTGAAGTGAATTGGAAAACAACATTGGGGAGAAATGGTCTTGTTTTAAGGGTTATAAAGCAGCCATTCAAGGATCCCGATGATCCACCTTAAAGGGTAACTACCGTTTTTTCAGCCTGGACCCTGAATAACGTTTGTGTTGCCAGGTTGTGAAAAGCCCCTTTAACTGGTTCTGCATGACATGATAGACTATTGTAAAAATTCTTTTATGAATGACTTAACATTTCTGACCGCATACTTGATGGCTGATTAGGAAGTAAGAAACCCATGAGCATCCATTTACTGTACAATCACCAACATGTATGTGGTTAAACCAGCCCAAGGGATTTTTTTTTTTTTTTTTTTACAACCTGGCAACCCAAATATTGTCCTTAAAGGACAATTCTGGCGCAAAATGAACCTAGGGGTTAATAACAGATGTGTACCCACTCGATCGCTCTCTGGGACATGTTTTCATGCTAATCGAATGTGTTTGTAGCTTGAAAGAAGCTAGCGCGGACCGCTGATTAGCTTACAACGCTAGTATTTGGGGCACAGGGAAAATAAAAACAAATCGCTATTTTGTACCATTAAAAAGGCTCAAAATATCACCAAACTTCAACGGTAGCATAATGAGGGTCCCTAAATGTTAACCGAAGCATTGAGAACTTTGTAAGCGTACAGACAGTTTATTGAACGAAGAGCTGCGGGAGCTCCATGAAAGGGCTACGAGAGAGAGAGAGCAGCCTCGTACTTCGGGAAACTGGTGGTGTACCTGCGGACATTGTGAAGCTATAGCCACCCAACAGGAGTGTCTGTGTTGCACGGAGTGGGACCTGTTGCGTCGCAACACCCAAGAGACGCAGTATTTGGTACAGTCTGAAGATTTCCCCTCTCTGATAAACAGGGCTGTACTTGAAACTTTTTTCCATGTCCTGAAAATAAATTGGAGACGGCGACCCAGACCGGAGGGACCAGATGGACAGTTATCCACTGAGTAAGTACACTACACAAGTTATGCAGAGTGTGATTATTTCAGATATATTGAGCAAATTGCTTTTGATTTTAGTTTGCATCGCCAGCTGTAAGTCATGACTGGTTTCCAAGACGGCGGCGGCATGTAAACATGAACGCGAGTGTCTTTATAATCTATCGTTTCAATAAACTGTCTGTACACTTACAAAGTTCTCAATGCTTCGGTTAACATTTAGGGACCCTCATTATGCTACTGTTGAGGTGTGGTGATATTTTGAGCCTTTTTAATGGTACAAAATAGCGATTTGTTTTTATTTTCCCTGTGCCCCGAATACTAGCGTTGTAAGCTAATCAGCGGTCCGCGCTAGCTTCTTTCAAGCTACAAACACATTCGATTAGCATGAAAACATGTCCCAGAGAACGATCGAGTGGGTACACATCTGTTATTAACCCCTAGGTTCATTTTGCGCCAGAATTGTCCATTAAGCGAGATCGCTGCAGTCGGCAGCGGCAAAACAAGCTACAACGTAAGTTAACAGGGCAATTGTCCGGCATGTATTTACCTTCACAAAAGTGCTCGTTTTGCCACTGACAGGCTCAGATTAATTTTCGAAGTATCTGATAACATTATGGAAAGGATCCCTTCAGAGACATACCTTTTTAAAACCTCTTTGAGACCTTTCTGTTTAACCAGAAACATCCCTGAAGTCACTAGCACTAAACCCACCAGACTCCATTTTAAAAAAAAAAAGCAATACTTTTAGCGTGTATAGAGCCAACATATTTTCACATGTAAATTGGTAAACTGTGTTTATTACAACCAAAACTAGAGTTGTGATGGTTGCAAAAGTGGTAAGACGACCCATAACGGCTTTTCATAGTTTTATTTAGTTTCTGTCAACTTGGAATGAAGTTTATTTTACGCTGCTAAAATTACTGTTTATTTACATGGAGTCTGGTGGGTTTAGCGAACGCAATTTCGCGGATGTTTATATGTTTAAAAAAAGGATCTTACTCTTTAACAGGAAGGTCGACCTCCTTAGAAATCCTTTCCATAATGTTGTCAGACACTTAGAATATTAATCTGAGCCCGTCAGTGGCAAAACGAGCATTTTTGTGATTGGTAAATACAAGATGGACAATTGCTCTATTAACTTACATTGTAGCTTGTTTCGCCGCTGCCGACTGCAGCATTCTTCTTTAATACTGGACCAATTTCAAAGATTGTTGTTCCTATCAGTCACTTAGACACAAAAACTTAGGAAAATAGGTTGGAACAAAAACAGTAGTTACCCTTTAAGTTGCTTCTAGACATGTTAAACAGAGGATAAATTGACTTTATTATCATCAGACCTTACAGAATCTGAAACTGAAATAAAATGAATATTTCTGCAGCATCTTTATTTGATTAATTGGCGTCAAAACAGTCACAAGTATGCCTGGCCTCTTTAACATCCCTTCCACCCTTAAAGTCACATCAGTCCAATCATCTGTGGCGTTATGAACGACACCGGATGGCTGAAGTGGGATGTCAATGGATAGCTGATAGAATTAGAGAAGCCGAGCACCGGTGGCGTCACTAGAGGCAGGCCGGTCAGCGTCGCAGGCGCGGTGCCATTCTCGTGATACAACACGGGAACTCTGACCACCCTCTGGGTGGCGTAGGGGACACCGGCGCTGCTGGCCTCCATGTCTGCAGCTATCTGCCTCTTCCACTTGTTCCTGCGGTTTTGAAACCAGATCTTCACCTGGGTCTCGGTGAGCTGCAGCGAGGCGGCCAGCTCGGCTCGCTCCGAGCTGCTCAGGTAGCGCTTCAGGTCGAAAGTGGACTCAAGCTGGAACACCTGACTCCGGCTGAACACGGTGCGGGTCTTCTTTTTTCGCGCCACTTTCATGTCACCTGAGAGGAGGAAGCGGGAGAGATTTGACTAAATGGAACTGGATACAACTAGTCTAACAGTGCAGCTAATGGAGGGTGGGTGATATGTAAAATCCTCTTGTATCGATTTCAGTATATATTGTGATCAGGGTTAAAGTGGGAAAGTTTATGGAAAGTCAATTGAGAAGTAGTTTATTAATAAAATAATCAATCCAGGGAATCAAATACCCGAAACATCGAGGTGCTTACTGATCAATAGTACCCACAATGACTCACTGGACCCAGGAACTCTTGGCTACACCCCTGCAACTAAATATAAAACGTAAGTGGACCTTTGTTGCTGACACAATCTGTCAAGAAAAAGAATCAAGCTACACCAAACTTTTAAAAGTTCTGGAAACACCAAAACCAAATTCTTACATTTTGGATGAGGAACAGCTATTCGTTTCAGGAGGAAAGCGCATGCGTGGTGACAATACACTTTCGTACAAACCGCAGAGCTTAAGGTGAACTGTTTTTTTTTTTTTTGTGTGTAGGATGTAGCCTGTGTACTTTGGCCTCACCTGTGTCACAGCTGTAGGAGGAGCGCGCGTCCTCCTCCTCTCTGTCATCCGTCAAACTATCGTCCCCCTTGTCCTCCACCCGTCCTGTCAACGTTGGGGAATCTCGATCGCTCGCAGGCACAGGGTCTGTGTGATCGTTCTTGCACTGTGGACCTAGGAACAAGGAAACATAATAAATCCAACTCATTGTTCAGGCTTCATTTCGCACATATTTCACGTTTTGCCCCAAATGTGCACATTTATGCTGCCTGTCCTTTCCAACATTCTTGATACGCATCAGATCTCCACTGCTGGTCGACGTGGAGCATCAGAGTCAGATTGTTGTGTGGATGCCAAACTGTTGGCTCGCGCCAGGCTGATAATTGGGCAGTTTGGGTGTTTTACGCACGGAGGAAGGGACAGTAAAACGTGCTACATCCCACGTGTCATGTCCTCTTGTGGCCTGCTGATGAACCAGAGTGGGAGGTTTGAGAGTTTTTTTGTTTTTTTTTTGTGAAAATGAAAAAGATGCTGGAAACTGCTGTAGCCCTTCTGGTCCAGGTGGTAATTTCAGACTTTTACGCACGGATTGCGGAGGTTTTAATGGTGATAAATTATGATATGAGATTGAAATTGCTATTGCAATGCGTTTACTGGTTTGTACATTGAAGATAATTGTTGTCGCAATAATTCTAAACCACGATTCAACCATGTAAAGCAGGCCACCCCGAATTAGCAGACGAAATGAGAGCAATCATTTAACCACATTATTTTTTTATTCCGGTACTCTTTGTTAAAAGATAAAGACAACCCGAAAGAAAAACTAACCGATGCACTTACTTCTCGAGGTGCCATGCGCTGTGTTTGGTGATGTCCCGCTCCAGTTCAGCACTTTGCTGTCGTCCAGGCGTTTTGTTTCCAGTCCCGGACAGACCACGGGGCTGCGGACGGTCACTTTGAAGCTCGGGGTGTCCACCCGCTCCTCAGCTGAAGCCCCGCTGTATGCAGTCCGCAGCAAATTCTCAATGTAAAAAGACGAACCTCTCGACGAAGGACCCAGCTTCGGTCTCGGCGCGTTTTTGTCAAGCATGTTTACTTTTTTCTTTTTCCTTCCTTCCCCAGGCAGCTTTTTTTTTTTTTCTTTTTTTTTTTAATCCCAGATTTAGATTTTATAAAATCATTCCCGGGAACGTGTCTCATTTCCAGCCAAGAGTGTCTTCCGCTCCGCTTGAACCATCCCGATGCAATCCATTAGAGCAACATGAGCTCAAGCCTCCGCTGTAAGAGACCCAGACAAAAATCTCGTCTGGAAGAGACGAGGAATTACTCCAGAGCCTCTCGGAGCCTCTCATGTAGCCTAGGCTGTGTGATAGTCTGCCTGGAGGGACTGTAGACGCTGTATTTAGGTCAATTAGGGAGCAAACCAAAGCAGAGATACAGTGTTGTCCTCAGGGCTGGAGATGGAGAAAGCTTCATGAAGAATGGCACAGTACCGCCTAATGGTTACATCTGTCCATGCACACTTTAAATCTCTTATTCTCTCACTTCTTATTTATAGCCACAACATAATTAGAATCCATTTTTTTTTTTTATATAAAACTGATTTTCATGGATTAATAATCAATATATGCTTGGTTATAATCTTAATAAAAGTGTTTCTTGGTCATGGAAGCTACTTTGCCTTTCCATTATGGAGAACACGAGGCTTTTCGATCGTATTGAAAATAGAACAAAAACGAGGTGATAAAGAAAACACGCCAATTCTTTATTTCGTCTGCTCAGTTGACAAATACAAATGCAAAAATGGTGTAAAAGAGCTGTAGAAAATATATTTTAAAAAATAGTATTAAATCATGAAACTTAAATATACTTAATTGTACTCAACATTTATTATGTATTATTATTATTACATAAGAAATTATTAACATAAGAACATTCAAATCTGTTTTTCTGTGACATTTGGAGTAAAAAGAGCAACTGATAAACCATTTACAGCTGGTTCGACACCACTGATCCTATATGCCAGAGTTGTTCTATTTGTATCATTTAAAATGTTTAGTTGGTTATCTAAAGGTCTATAAATCCACTGTAGGTGAGCATGTGGTCTGCCTCTTGCTATATAAGCCTTCCTTTTGTTCTAATTAATTACATTTCTTAAAGATCCACTGAAGCCATTTTTTATAATGTATAAAAAATACTAAATAATTTGCCTGATATGGTTTTTCCACACAAATTAACTTTTTAATTTTAATTTCATCTACTCCTTTTTGCTCCATGAAAAATCCACAATCTATGAATATGCAACTATTAACCCTTGTGTTGACTTCGGGTCACATTGGCCCGTTTTAAATTTTTGTTTTATGTCAGAAAATATTGGACGTAGAAATAAGCGCTGAAAATGTGTAGAAGAAAAATTAAAAAATTTAAAACGTTGGAAAAAGCTTTCAAGGTTCAACACAAGGGTTAACTGCAACACACGGGAGGCCTCCTATAATACACTAAAAAGGCCATTCTCAGTTTATGTGCACTGGAGACTTAAGTTTCCACATCACAGTTGTGTTTGAGTTGTATACTGGACCATGATTGGCTTCAAAACTAGTTGTGATGTCACAAATGATGCTCGTAAACATCTACCAGTCAGATTTAAGACACCGAGAAGCTTTCCTCAGCAGACAAGGATCGGTCTTCTAGTGTCAAACTCTGCCCAGTGAAGGACAAACGTCCAAGTGACGTAACAATAAGCAAAACACATTTTGGAATGGTTTACCACTTGCATGAAGACAATCTCCTGTCAAAACAAAACAAAAACATACTGTACATAGTTGCCAAAATAATTATTTTTTATGTGTGAGATGTTTGTTTGCAAATATGTATTTCCAAATGAACCACAACAAACCTGCAGGCATCAACAGTGCTAACATCATCTTGCTTTTGGAACAGGGATCATGTTATTCCTCCCTCCAGCAGACTTAAAGGACCAACCAGTGAAGCGTAGCCCCACCACAGGCCTCAAAATACTGTCTTACTTTCACAATGATTGACAGGCTGAGGCCTTTCACCATGGTTAGGAAATCTTTATAAAGCTTAATATGAACGCTCAAGTGTAGCTTATCCATGAAGAATAAATGCCTTTTTTTCTTTCTTGGAAAGAGCCTCTGCCACCCTGAATGTCCGTAGATGGGCCGAGTGTGTTCCAGCTTAACATGAGTTAATTAATTCTGAAGGTGGAAAATGTTTAGTCAGCTTCGAAGCTGTAAACGGTGGGGTGAAACACCACCGTGTTTGGAGTTGTAATAGGATTCAAACGCTATGAAAAGCTTACTTTCATCTGTAAGCAGCCTTGAACAAATGCTCAGAACATTCCAGGCTGCAGATTTTCAGGCTACGTGTTGATCAACCTTTTTAGTGCATCAAACTTGTTTAAACTCCTTTTTTTGCAAAGGGAACATCTCACAATACTGCAAGAATGATTAGTTCTTAGTTAGAATCCTAAAAGTGGAAAGTGAACAGAGCAGTCATCTGTCAGTGTATGAAATCCCTGCACAGCTGACCAGCCATCAGTGAAGAGAGGCAGAGAACAACAAACCGTTTGTTTTCTCAGATTAATTGCTCACAATTGTTCTCCACTGTGCCACTAAATTGACTTCATTCAAGCCTCTTTTGCAAGTAATAGCCTATCAGCCTAATACTCTGGATTCTGGTTCGGGTGTAACACCTCCACGGATATTTTTACATGAATTCCCAAATTACAAAGGGATTTGTAAAAGTGATTAAACTTATTATTCAACAGGCTTTATTTATTATTCAGTCACTATGTAGCCTGCAGTATACATGCTGTATGGTGCGTAGTAATAGCTGATATATGTAATTATTAAGAGGGGTTTTGAGTGGAGGGTTGTGAAAATGTTTAGCATAAACTGTTAATTGAGGCTGCTTTTTGGTTAAAGTTGAAAGAAGAATTTGGTTTTAAAATGAAAACACTCCAGCAGTTTTTATTTATTTATTTATTTATTGAAAGAAATGTACAGACACGATAAAAAAAAAAACACTAAGTTTTTAAGACCATGGTTTCCAACCTTTTTTTTGGTTAATGACCCCTTCTTAGAGCCTCTGAAAACATTGCTTCAAATGTCATTTATCAAAAATATTAGATATTCATAATTAAGTAATTAAGTAAGAAAAACGTCTATAGTATTATTTATTAAGCGTCTGAAACCATCTAATCTGCTACATCAGGACTGTGTGGGTGTGATTTTTGTCAGATTTGATCGACAGTAACCAAACAACCTCCAACTGTGTCAGATTCTGATTCAAATGTTGCTGAGTCCTGATTGGTGCACGGAAGTATGTGATCTCACATTTTGCCCTAAATGAAGCCCCGCCCACTCCAACCCAGTGACAAAAAGCACAGAGACACAAGGAAATGTGTTGATCCCTCATGTAAAATAACCAAAACTGTTATAACTTTTGTGTAGAACGGTGCGTTTGTGTGGGAGTTATCACACAGTGAGAAGCTGATGGAGAATATAGTTTTTTAGGGCCTTTTTAAAACGAAGCAGTATCCATTTACAACCCCTCGTCACAGGTTACATGTCTGTGAGCGGTTATTTCTTCTCAGAATGTTTTTCTTTTCAATTATTCTTTAGAGGCTATAAGAGCTACAGCTTTCCGATATTTAAAAAGAAGATTAGAGAAAAGCCTGAGGAAAGTAAATGGGCTTCTGTATATAGCAGAAATACAACTTTTCTTCCTTTTTCCTGTCTTTGTGTGAAAACACTAGATTGGTCTTATAAACCCCCTGGGTGAACCACTGGTTTAAGATTGTCCAGATGTTGGCTCCTTTTTTTTATTCAGTATTGGATGCTTTTTGGAAATAAGTCCAAATGATTTGATATCTGGTTGTACAATTGGTCTTTGATGAAGTTCAGTTCTTTTTTTTTTCTTTTTTTTTACTGATGTGCAGTTTTGTTTTCTAAGTGCACAGTAATTTGACCGTGTTCTTTCTATCTGGCTTTAGTGGAAGTATATTATGTCATTGGTCAGCAGTTCATAAAGTCATACGGAGACATGGCAGATAGACATTTTGTCTAAGGCAACAATTGCTTAAAATGACCTCACATCCTATCTGGAGCTATTTTGAAGGCTAAAAAAAAAAAAAAAAAAGGCTTTCATGCAGCTGAGGTGTCTGGGTATTTAAAAAGATGCAGAATGATGGGAAATTTAGCTTTCTGCTGTTTTTGTCCAACAGTCTTTCCCCAACAATAATTCAGACTGACATGTTTTTGTGTCCAATCGCATGCCACAATAACCAACACTTCCTTCCCTGTCTGGCCTCATTGGGAAGCATTGCACAAAGGCATGTTCAGGATCTCTAATTAATGATCGCACTGCAAGGTAGATATGACACATTGAAAAAGTCTAACCTCCTGCTACGTGAACACTCAGGATTAGAACTCTTTTCTAGTACTCATCGGTGCGATAAGATCCATATGCATTTTTACTGAGAATGATTTGACTTTTATTGGCAGTAGTGGAAGTAGAGATTAAATCCTTTACGTTACTTAACTACTAGTAAAAGTAGCAATACCACAATGTAAAAATACTCCCTTTACAGTTTAATTCAACAAAAGTACAAAGGTTTTATCAGCAAAATGTACCCAAAGTATC
Source organism: Zingel zingel (assembly GCA_023566125.1). Classification (NCBI taxonomy): domain Eukaryota; kingdom Metazoa; phylum Chordata; class Actinopteri; order Perciformes; family Percidae; genus Zingel; species Zingel zingel. The sequence continues at coordinate 13,870,768 of CM042336.1, read as the reverse complement.
AAAAGTAAAAACACTCATAAGTCAAAGTGAATATATTATCCAATTGTTTATATATATATATATATATATATATATATATATATATATATATATATATATATATATATATATATATATTCGATAGTATCATTACTAATGCATTAACATGTAAGCAGCATTTTAATGTTAGCTAATTGAGTTGCAAGGTATTTTAACTATTTTACATATTGGGTAGCTAATAATATGCGTATTTTATAAACTGTATGTAAAACTACTTTAGCACTTTTTTTCCACCACTGAATCACTGATTGACTATTTTTGAAATTATTAATTAAACATTAGCTCTAATTAAATAGTTGTTTTAAAAGCCACAGTCCTCCCAGAGAAGAAGTGCTGGGCAGAATATCTCGTCACAGTCCTTCTCGCTGATTACTTTGATTATCTGACGACAGCTCATCCCAAACAAAGGCATGATGAATCTAATGCATTATGAGATCCTAATCCAGTATCATTAACAGTGTACATGTTTGTCTTGCTGCAGGATGAGAATCAATGTTTTAATAGTCTGCTGCTGGGGAATCCTCCACATCATTACTGGCACTATAATTGGCCACTGTGGCGGTGCAAGCTGTTGAGGTTGAGGCCATGGCCTACAATGCAATAGTGTATGTATATGAGGTCAGAAAGGTCTAGACATCTTAGGTCGGCCTAAACAGAGCCAGTCAACCAGAAGGCCCTTTGTGCCACATCAAGCGTGGAGCTATTGATGAATCTGTCTGTTTTTCAACTCTCCTGCAACTCCTGCTCGCTGTCTTTGTTGTTTTATTTCACCAGCAGTCACTTTTTACTTTTCTTACTCAAAATTGATGAACTCGTTTCCATCAGATGAGATTTTAAACACGCGGTTTCCCTGGCAGTTTGTGTCAAATAGGTCAGCGTAAGACCCTGCGTGAAAACAGACCTCCGGGCTCCCGCTGTCACTTATCAGAAATGCTTCTTAATCTGTGTTTTATACCTGCTCAGAAACTCCAAAAAGAACATTTCAGATTACAAGCATCGAAACTGACACATACTTTTCCTGCTTAATCCCTATTAGCCCTGACCTTACTGCACCCGGAGCCCTATTCATTGGGACAAACCAAAAGGCATTCTGGGAGCTGTTTGGTTTATTGCGAAAGCATCTGCAGCCTTGCACAAAAGCCTGGTAACAAAAATAATAACCTTGTTGTTTTTTTGTTTTTAGGTTAAATTGTATCTCTGAAGCCTTGAAAGAAAAGCCATTATAGTCTTGGCTGGAATAAACTATGAGGGCCTGTTTGTTTAACCCTTGAACAGCAAATTAACCCCTGTTAGAGCCAGCTTGTCAACTCAGCACAATGGAGGAAAAGGCTTGATATTTTAACCACATTATGGCTTAATGCCACACACCCCCACCCCTTTCTTTGTGTCTGAAAGAGTAGAGCAAGACATTTTCTCATTTATTTATTTATTTTAAAAGCCAAAAACCTTCAGAAAGATATACCCATTGTAACACATTTTTGAAAAGGAAGAAATTAGGTTTTGCATCATTTGCACGCTCTTATTTAGTGCCTTGAACTCCGAGGGATTCCACAACCACTGGCTCTTTCCCATGCATGTTAAAGTGATCAAGGTTAATCACATGAGATAAGTGCAGCCGCCAGCAGATACGTATACCTACACAGGAAACATGTTTTATCCCTGTGGGTGTGGGGTGGGAACGAAAGGAGCACTTCTGATGGATTACAGGCCCAGCACAAATACCAGGGCTTATGGGACATCAGATCAATGAGAAAACATCAGCTTCCCTGTAATTCCAGTAATGTCTTGAGCTGTGCCAGGAACTGGGTCAAATGTTAACGAAGCACTTGTTTCTTGGGATAATTTCAGCTAAATAACAACACAAGGAAAGTTTATTGCTCAAACTTATAAAGGCGTTTAAAACTTGTTAAAGGCAGACAGATGCCTAATAATAGAGCCTCTCCTCGCCGTATGACTTCCTTCGGTGTCCTACAGCACACTCTATCTGACCCCGAGGTTCAGATCCTTTCTACATGCAAACTTAAATAAATCTGCAGAAAAGATGGACATCAAGCTCAAATAGAGGAATCGCGTGAGAAAGAAGTACACTCAAGGTAGCAGCTGACTTCCGTGGAGAGTGCACTGCCCCCCCGGAGGTCAAAGCACTTCTGTCATATTAGCTTATACACAGGGTCCATATTTTCAATAAATCATGCCCCTGAAGGATAGCTGAACACACAGGCTATTAGAGCAGAGCCCTGCCTGTGGGCGTCCTCCTATACTGCTTAATTACACTCAATGGGGAAATTTAAAGTGTCAAATGTTGATCATATCCAGTTCAGAGATGCAGTGTATTATCATCAACTTCTAAAACTGTTATTTTCTCCTTGAAATGATAATTCCTCAATGCAATAACACTTTACCAACATGTAAATCTACTGAAAGAGATTGCATGGTTTGACTTTACTATTACTGTAGGTTAAGCTAACTTGTGTGAGTAGAATTCTGTATTTACAAAGCCAGTAAATTAGATAAGTGTCTAAAAAATGTATTGATAATATTTCAGATTATTTAGACCTACAGGAAACATAGAGGCCCAGGTTATGAATTCACCTTTTTTCTTATGTTTTCTCTCTTTCCCCCGAGGACAGTAGGTAACAAAAATGTCCTCTTTTTCCTCTTCCTCTTTTCCTCTTCCCATTCATTAGAATTGGGGGTCGAGCCATGTTTAGTCTCTGCAAAGTGTGAGGGGCCATCTGATATGATTAAACATACATGCAAAGGGACATGGCAAGAAAACCCAGAAGCGGCAGGAAAGATGAAAGAGTCCACTTTATGTTTGCCTGAAGGACGGATTTCCACAGTCGTGTTTTCCCTCCTCTTGTCACGCAAGTCCTCCGCTTACTTAATGCTGCTGGCCTGCCCCGGGAGTCAACCCGCAACTGCGATCTGACAAGGGGACGGGGGTGTTTGAAATCGCTGTATTAACGTGTTGGTCAGTAAAAGCATCTTTTTTTTTTTTTTTTTAATTGAAATCCTTATCCGTGACACACTTGCAGTTACGTTGAGGGCGTAACATGTAGAAAGCTTCCAGTGTAAAATGGTGATACATTTAGAATTATAGAATATTTACACGACTCAAAATAGGCCTAGCTATGTGCAGTTACGGTCAGTTGGCTGATACTCAACAAACTAATTACATTTTTTTATGGAGAGAGAATGCAGACTAGAGCTAATTTAAAAAGGCCCGTTGTGTAAGTTTTTTTTTTTTTTTTTTTGAATTATAGGCCCAAAGCTGCTGCTGCGTTAGACTGTCAGGAATCAAATCTAGGACAATTTAATTTACACTTAACCTAAACACCCCCGCCTTAAAAAAAACATTGAATCGATATGTTGAGCAAAGTAGAATATTCATATTTTTTTTGTATTATTAGTATCCCTGTAGTGTTTTCGTTATTCATTAATTTAACCTTAACTGCAGTCACTAGCCCACCAGTCGGTCCACCTACAAACCTCAGTTAAAATGTGAAGTGAAGTTGAGCTGAAGTCAGTTATGAAGGCCGACATTAGACTGCAGCCCGGTATAACATTACAGCCCGCTGAAGACTCAGTAGGGCCTCCACTTAAGGTAAAGTTGCTCTGATTTGACTCACTCAGTGAATACAGTTACACCTACTAGGCCTACTATCATACGCCCTACTTTATTTATTTATTTATATATATATATATATATATTTTTTTTTCGATAAACTCATCCAGAGTAGCCTAGGCTCAAGTCGTTTTAAACAGACTGCGGTACTGCTCGGTTCTGATTGCCTGAAATGGAAACCGTTAAAATAGCTGATAAACAGACACCGAATACCTTTTAAAACTTATTAATAAAAAAAAAAAAAAAAAAAAAACACCACTTAGAAGTAGCTTAGAAAGAGGTGGGAAGTTGACACTGTCGGCAAAACGATACTTTGGATGAAATCGCTTTTATTGACTTTGTAAATAAACACTGCAGAGAAACATCCTCGAACCTCACCGCTACAGGACTACATGTTTCCGCACGTGCTCTTTTTTTAGGGACTAATTCTGTCAGTTGTGTTCTCAAGAGACGCTCTTTTATTTTGAAAATTATTTTCGAAACGATTGCTTTTGGATGAAAAAACGAGGCAGAAAAATTGTAATGAGATTTAATGATGCTCTGTTTAAACATCTGTATTGGATGTTTACTTCCAGGCTTTATAGGTTGTGTGAATTCATCATGAGGTTTAGAACACTGTAACATTAGCCTAGATAATAAAGAAATAAGCTGTATTATGACACATATATAATGATATCACATCCTTGGAAACAGGCCCGCTATTTTGACAACGTTTAATTTATTATATAAAAAATATGTGTCCCACATACAGTAAACAGGCCAAGTTGAAAAGTTCATCACATTTAAAGCCTAAAAACAATGTTCGAAGTTAACACCCATGTGTTTCTGTTGAGAATAAAACGAACCAACAAATAGATGAGATATTTTCTCGAAATGGCCAACACACACCTCTAGCTTACAACTCCCACCACTGCTGCTGCAGTATGTGTGCTAATAATTTTGATGGTGTGACATGAAAGAACGGGGCTAATTTGAAGTTGTTTCAGAGGGAGTCAGCGAGGGAGGTCACTATAGAGCCTGAAGCTGTTTTCAAGGCTGGGAGGCCTAAAACCCAACGTATTGTAATCTGCTGTTTGAGTTCAGTGTGTGGAAACATACAAAAATGCCCTTTCATCTGCTGCCTGTTGGTGATTAATGTGACTCTGGTGTATATCACTTAATGCGGTGAAGACAAACAGAAATATCCAGACCGAGGAAGAAATCGCACAGTGTTAGGATTGGATTGGTTTGATTTGTTTGGTTTTATTTGTGCCTGCATAATGATAATATGCATATGCAGCTGGAAATCATTATTACAAACAAAAGTGAGTCATTGTTCAAAGGAGGTACATGAACACCATATGCACACTTCTAAAAATCCAAGTTTAGAAAATCTGTTCATAAAACAATGCTTATTATGTTGTCTATAACAGCTGAGGGCAGAATAGCTCAGTTTGTACAAGTCAATAAAATAGCAGTAGTTATATTTGCTGTTGGATTGCAATAAGAGACACTGTCAATTATTTATTTAATATTCTCTTTCCTGATAGCTTGAACCAAACCTTCTCTTGTGAAAATTCAAATGACAACAATATGATAACATAAGCCAGTGCAACTGAGGAAAAATACTTTAGATTACCGTAATTATGTTTTTTTTTTTGTTTTTTTTTATGAGTCTGAGTTACAATACATTTTGAAATTAGTTTTGGAAGTTTATTGAGTACTACCACACCGAACAGTCAACTGCAGACATTTACATGACCGTGGACAACACTAACTCCTGCATAAATAACTGATTTCATGCTTGTAACATCATAGCTTCGTCACTAGATGGCAGCGTTATAGTTAGTCAGTCACAGCTCTAAATGTCTCAGTCACTGTTGCTTCTGCGTGATTCAGTTTAAACAAAAGGGGAATTTAAAACAAGTTCATTTAAAAAGACATCACATGGTCACAATATGCCCCTTTTCACTGATTTCAGTGAGTGTGGATTGATAGTGATTTTTAAAAATGCATTAAATAAGGTTTTTTTGACAAGTTGTAATGACAAGCAAGCAAATATGTTACTGGAGTGTTTATGTTGAATTAATAAGTTAAGTTTTCGGTAACTAGTTCACTAATTGTTTTTAATTACATTTTCCTTTTTCTTTTTTTATAAAGGAGTCCTTATACAGCCCAGTCTCACGGCAGTTCGTGAAATGGTCACGTATTTTAATCTATTGATTCGTGTACACAGACATGTTTATCTCCTTTTTTTCGTGATGGTCAGCACGTTTTTTTTTTCAAACTAATGTATTTCAATGGGAAGCATCTTTCGTGATCACAGCACGATTCATTAAGAGCGACTATGATTGCGAGTAGTATGAAAGGCCGAAAATCCGCAAAGGGAGGTTGGTTGGGGTGGTGGATGGGTCAAACAACACAGGACTTTCACCCGGGAGACCGGGAATCATGTCCCGCGTGTCACGTTTCTTAAACCCAACCGTCCCGTTCTTCTTCTACTAAACCCAACCGTCCCGTTGTTGTCCCGCGTCCCGTTCATTTTTTTCCGAAACCCAAACATCCGTTCTTCTTTTCCTAAACGCAACCGGTTCCGCATGTCATGGAACTCGTAAGCCCACCCACGACCTTTTCCTTAACGTAAGGGGCCGTGTTCATTTCACGGAATTCTGTGAGATCAGGTTGTAAAAAAACGTGTTGATCATCATGAAAGAAAAACGTGCTGACCATCACGAAAAAAGGAGATAAACGTGTCCGTGTACACGAATCAATAGATTCAATTATGTGACCATTTCACAAACTGCTGTGAGACTGGGTTGCATTATATCCCTAAATATGAAAAGCCAGGTATTCCAGGATTTGTGTCTTTCTTACCAACCAAGACTGTAAATCCTGATATATCTGATTTTTTGTTTTTATATAACAGTATAATGTCTCTGTTATAAAACTAGAAAAAGTCACCTTAGGGACTGTTCGTTATTTATTTAAGGGGCCACCGAAGGAGTTTTGTGGCCTCTAACCTAAAAAGACTTGACCCTCCACTTGTCAGTAATAATTTTTCTATGACCCTCCAAAATGATTTGAAAAAGAGGCATGACCCTCCCCTTGCATGCAAGTTTGCACTTAGCAAAGAAGTACAGATGCCATTTGATTTTTACAGCCATGATGTACAGGAGCTAACCTCTGCATTCTCATCTTACACATCACACTCCTCTGTTATGGTGTGGTGGCCTCATTACTGCATTACTTCAAATACTAAGTTCCTCCTCTAGTAAACTAGTATTCACATGAAATAAAACAATAAAACATTGAGACCATTCAGCAAATGACACTGGGAAATCACCAATTCAACACTGGTTGCTATGGACTTGTCACTAGGCTTCATCATTGTATATTTTAGCACATAGGTAAAGGTGCCGAAGCAGAACATTATATTCCAAAACACATATGTTTATTTTAAAGCAGATTTTAAATGACATTGTAACAATTTAACAATTCGCCCTTATGAAATCCAATCACGGCACGGCTGTCTTGGAACGCAATAGACAGACGCTTAAATTCAACTAAAATGTAACGGTGAACAATCAGTGTTGGACCTACAGTCTGTTGAGATGCCTCTCCAAACTCACCATAAAACATTAAGACACGTTGAGATAAAAGATCCGTATTTTGCCGTAATCCAATGACACGGAAAAAAAGTAATCCACAGCGATCAGTAGATCCACAAAAAGGTAAATGACACGGTGTATCCAGCAAGGCCTACGCGCGTCACATTCACCAGCCAGCTCCAAACAGGTGAACGAGGCCTCTCCACTTCGCCGTTTAAACAAAGTGGAATAAATGTCTAAAGTCCAAATCTACACAAAACCCGCAATCAGTTAGTAAGCTGACATCACATTTATATACATGGCATTTAGGAAACCTTTATTGCAATGTTGGCACGGCAAGATGTCCAGACTAGTGCAACAGTAACTTTTGTTTTTTGCGTCCTGCTGCTCCCATCGTCAGCCAGGTAATATTAAGCAGTATATGAAATCTGATGTATTACCTACCACCATTTAGTTGTTTTGTGTTATTTAAGATATTTATAAAATATCTGGTCATGCCAGACGTAATTATTCCACTCATTTTTTAAACAATGCAATTACCCCTCCAGCAAACTCCACGTATGCGGTCAGACCCACCTGCTAGGGGGCCGAGACTGAGAGCTACATGGATAAATATGCACCAAACAAGCCACTTGCCAATTTTGCTCTTTTCATGAATACAAATGTTGGGTGACCCTCCCCTCAACAAAAAATAAAAAGACATGACCCTCCCCTATTTTCCTCCGGTGGTCCATTCCATAAATACCGAACGGTCCTTTATTGGTAGTCTCACATTGGCAGACCTATCTCCACCACGCTGTATTAAAGCTTGTGACGACCTGCAATCATCACCAGGTTTCACCACCTGTGTAAAACCGGGAAACACCCATTTGAGATGATACACTGATTTGTTGCCGGATGGCGCAAAAATAAAATCTCCTCCCTCTAAGTGTCAGGGTGACGGAAGGAGAGTGAGAGAGAGGAGCAGTGACAAAACTGGCCGGAGTAAAACGCTCTTGAAGAGAAACACAAAACAAATAGTGCATAGTTTCTGTCGACCCCAAGAGGAATTCTAAGTAATGACAACAACACTGTCGGTGCGTCCACATGATACAAGCCTTCCGTGATTGCACACCACCCACATCCCTCCTCCACGCAATTGCTAGTAGCCAAAGACGACATGGAGGATTAAAAAAACATGGACTCTTCAGAAGAGGTAATTATCTTCACTCGAGTTTTTGCGCGGGAAAGTCAACGGACGACACTATCTTCTGAACACAGCCATACTGAGAAATACAGAGAGAGTTGTGTGGAGCCGATAGTCTTAATTAGCTTTGTAGCAACTCATTTGGCAATGGCTTGAATGTAATGGATGTTCATTAATATCTCTACCACATATAAACATACCAGTGTATTGCCGTATGAACTTTGTCCAGCAGTTCCCACCAATTGGTCCTGAAATGCTGTCATTTGTAGGATGGCTCTCAATCTATCATTGCCAACTAATGTTTCTGGTGATCCGTATATGAAGGAGAACTAGCTAACAGCAATTTTCTCATTCGTGTCTTTATCTTGCCCGGTGTAATAAGCTGCAGCTACCGCCCCCCCCTTGACTGCAGGGTTTTCCCCTGGTCCTCATAATGGCATTTTCACAACATGTCTCTATATGTTTAACGTTACCCTCGCTAGCTCACTGCAGACAATAGGTCGTGCTTGGAAAATTAAACTTTTTCCATAACAGGCGGGCAAACATGCTAGGACATCCCTGTTAGAAAGTAAATGCCTTAAACATATTCTTTGTAAATCTAAACAATCATTCACCGAATGAACCAAGCAGGCCTGCCTTATTGCACCATCCAAATTTTCTTAAAAACTTTCTATTTTCAGCATGTAGCTTCTAGCTCTGAATTTGTTGTTTCCTGTAGCGATGGGTTTTTGAGGAACAGTAACGCACAGATAGCAGAAGGTGAGGGGCATACTGTGCAGAGCCATGCGCCGGATGTCAGGCTTTATCATGGCAATGTACTTCTGTTGTGCCGGACTACCTAATTGGTTACATTATCACAAAAATTTAATTTAACATAAGCATTATTGCTTGTCATTATAGTATCACTATACATCTGTTGTCATTGTTTACTAGCCTCATATTTGGGACATACATCAAGCCATATGTTGGTGACTCAGTGGGCTGAGCAACATGGCATGGAATGACCTTTTTAGGGGCCCCTGGGCAAACATTTGTTGCTGGGCCCTAGCTTCAATATATGCCCAGACACTCAGAAACCTCTGGGGTAGGTAGTGTTATTCCACTTGTTGCCTGTGTAAACACAACTTTATTTAGGCAGACAATTTTGACACAGATAGGGCGCTGTCATCAGTTAATAAAGGTGGACCCAGCTCAGTGGTGCAAACTCCTTACGAATTTGATCATCAAATTTTAAAAAAACAATTCACATGTAAGTAAATTTATTTATACAGCGCTTCTCACAGAAAAGGTCACAAAGTGCTTTACAATATGCATTGACAATAAAAACATAGTAAACATAGTCAATAGAATAAAATACAAATACAACAGATACAATTATCAATAAATAAAAGACCCAAAAGCTAGCCTGAACAAGTGTACTAAACCACTGGGCCAATAATTCCTCTGAGAATGTTAATTATTTAAGCATTTAACTTCAACAAGTGTATTAATGTTGGAGGTAGTCTAATAATATACGTTTACAGTCTACCACATAAACTCAGTACAGACGTCACATACACATTGGCATGTAATATTTCCTTTTGAATGAGAAACTGAAGTAAAAAAAAGTATGTAGTAATTTCTTTTCTTACTTACTATCCTGAGTTTAAGTGTTGTACAGTTTAATACAGCATGTTGAAATGTATCACCCTGTATTCTACAGTAGGCACAGTTAGTATGCACAGTACAGTAGCTATTTCTTTCCCCACAGTACAGAACCTATTCCCCACAGTACCCTGAAAGGCTATAAAGCCCCAGTGCTGGCAATAGACAATCAGTGGGAAGCTCATTAATAGATAATTTACTCAATGAAAATGGGAAAGCCTCATCTATCAAGATTGTGTGAGCTGCTACAGAACAAAATTACATTATTATTATTATTATGTCTCTGCGCAGAAAGTGTCATCCTGTCCTCATAAAGTCAGAGATATTTGGAATTAGAGAGGAGAGACCCTCACATACACACCTTCATCTGCGCATAATGTATCGAATAATCATCACATGGATTTTTCTCATGTCATGATGCCTCTTTAGGTACAGTGCCTTACGAAAGTATTCGGCCCCCTTGAACTTTTCGACCTTTTGCCACATTTCAGGCTTCAAACATAAAGATATAAAAATGTAATTTTTTGTGAAGAATCAACAAGTGGGACACAATCATGAAGTGGAACGAAATTTATTGGATATTTCAAACTGTTTTAACAGATAAAAAACTGAAAAATTGGGCGTGCAAAATTATTCAGTCCCCTTCAGTTAATACTTTGTAGCGCCACCTTTTGCTGCGATTACAGCTGTAAGTTGCTTGGGGTATGTCTCTATCAGTTTTGCACATCGAGAGACTGACATTTTTGCCCATTCCTCCTTGCAAAACAGCTGGAGCTCAGTGAGGTTGGATGGAGAGCGTTTGTGAACAGCAGTTTTCAGTTCTTTCCACAGATTCTCGATTGGATTCAGGTCTGGACTTTGACTTGGCCATTCTAACACCTGGATATGTTTATTTGTGAACCATTCCATTGTAGATTTTGCTTTATGTTTTGGATCATTGTCTTGTTGGAAGACAAATCTTCGCCCCAGTCTCAGTTCTTTTGCAGACTCCATCAGGTTTTCTTCCAGAATGGTCCTGTATTTGGCTCCATCCATCTTCCCATCAATTTTAACCATCTTCCCTGTCCCTGCTGAAGAAAAGCAGGCCCAAACCATGATGCTGCCACCACCATGTTTGACAGTGGGGATGGTGTGTTCAGGGTGATGAGCTGTGTTGCTTTTACGCCAAACATAACGTTTTGCATTGTTGCCAAAAAGTTTGATTTTGGTTTCATCTGACCAGAGCACCTTCTTCCACATGTTTGGTGTGTCTCCCAGGTGGCTTGTGGCAAACTTTAAACGACACTTTTTATGGATATCTTTAAGAAATGGCTTTCTTCTTGCCACTCTTCCATAAAGGCCAGATTTGTGCAGTATACGACTGATTGTTGTCCTATGGACAGAGTCTCCCACCTCAGCTGTAGATCTCTGCAGTTCATCCAGAGTGATCATGGGCCTCTTGGCTGCATCTCTGATCAGTCTTCTCCTTGTACGAGCTGAAAGTTTAGAGGGACGGCTGGGTCTTCGTAGATTTGCAGTGGTCTGATACTCCTTCCATTTCAATATTATCGCTTGCACAGTGCTCCTTGGGATGTTTAAAGCTTGGGAAATCTTTTTGTATCCAAATCCGGCTTTAAACTTCTCCACAACAGTATCTGGGACCTGCCTGGTGTGTTCCTTGTTCTTCATGATGCTCTCTGCTCTTTAAACGGACCTCTGAGACTATCACAGAGCAGGTGCATTTATACGGAGACTTGATTACACACAGGTGGATTCTATTTTTCATCATTAGTCATTTAGGTCAACATTGGATCATTCAGAGATCCTCACTGAACTTCTGGAGAGAGTTTGCTGCACTGAAAGTAAGGGGGCTGAATAATTTTGCACGCCCAATTTTTCAGTTTTTTATCTGTTAAAAAAGTTTGAAATATCCAATAAATTTCATTCCACTTTATGATTGTGTCCCACTTGTTGTTGATTCTTCACAAACAATTACAGTTTTATATCTTTGTTTGAAGCCTGAAATGTGGCAAAAGGTCAAAGTTCAAGGGGGCCAAATACTTTCGCAAGGCACTGTATATATGCAGTCGATTTAATGGACTTCATTTGGCCTTTGGGATTTACTGTATTGCAGTAATTTGTCCTCTTGTGACTGACTGTAGATCAGCTACATCTACTTAAGCAGGAAATACACTCCTTGTGTCTGTTTTTTCATAGTTTGTTAGTTTCTTTGGTTACACTTTACTTGAAGTTATCTACATAAGAGTGACATGACACTGTCATGAACGTGTCATAAACATTATAAACAAGTCATAAACGTTTATGACATAACGCTTCTTTTAGTAAGTGTCATTTGGTTTTTGTCATTAAAAGTTATGCTTAGGGATAGGGTTCATGTGTCATGACGGTGTCATGTCACTCTTATGTAGATACCTTCAAGTAAAGTGTTACCGTTTCTTTTTTTCTAATGTTACCGTCCAGAGCAGCTACAAAGTGGCCCTTGTGGTGAGATTGTTTTGTCAATTCTTAGTAATTTTTTTGTAATATGTGGTGCTTTGAAACTGGTTTAAATTATGATATAAGCTGTTTAAGTTACTGTATGTTGTCTAAATGGTGGACAAAATAACATAAACACTACATAAACATACTATTGTGTTGTGGACAAACATTTCATCAACACGTCACACAGTTTCAGCAAAAATGAAACATTAATAATAAGATAATGCAGATAAAAGTATTTATTGTTGCATTGCAATTACATATTCTGGAGCTTTTCAACAGCAACTCACGTCTTCATCCGCAGCAGTGCTGGTGGTCGTATATGACTACTAGTACTGCTTGTTGTGTCACTTGAGTTATCCATGCCTGACGAGTGAAATGCAGTTGAAAGCTCCAGAAAAAGAAAGTGGTCCTTGAGTTAAGACTTTTTTTCTTTAATGACTTGAGTATGTTAGATAGGGGTTTTATATTTTCTAATTGTACAGTCCAGCCACGTTATTAATCTTTAAACCAGTATGAAAAAGGACCGATTGCTTTGAGTTTTTGGGCAGTTGTATATATGAACCTTTGAGAGTTGCACATTACCCAGCAGAACCATGACAGGATTAAGTGAACGGCCCTGAGCTGTCACAGAAATCTACAAAACAAGACAGAGAGAGCAGTTTGGTTATTGAGTGCATTATGCTCAGTGCAATTAACACCTGTCTGGGTTGAAAATTGAGACAAGCACCAGTCTCTGGCAATTATGCATGGGCCGGCTGGAGACACGACAAGTGCACAACTGAGGATAAGGCAGGGTCTAGGCCCTTGTTGTACAGCTTAATTCATTACAAGGAAACGGAGTGCTCCTTCACATGCATGCAGCATGCCTTTTCTCTCCACAGCCTATCACATCAAATTAGTCATCCAGACGGGCTTAGATATGGAGCTAAATCAGGGCCAAATGTTTTGTTAATTTGAAAAAAATATATATAGTTGAAAAACTAAAGCTTGAAATTGAAAATTTAAGTTTTGGTCTAAAACTTGAAAAATAAAACCATGTATTCAAACTAAAAATAAGTGTACCAATTTTTCTTTCAGTTTGAATAAAATTTAGATTAAATTCTGGAATTATTTTGAATAAATTATTCATTTTCATTTTTCACTTTTATATTTGTTTTCAGTTCCACATTTCATGTTTTCAGATTCAAAACTTATTTTTTTTACGGCTTCAAATCTTTTTTTCAGTTTCAGATCTGTTTTTCAGTTTCAGACTTTTGGCCCTGATGTTGCGTAGGGGGCGTGGCTTCAGCTCAGAGGGGCGGGGAATTATTATTAATTACAGCCTAACAAAGAAGGCAGAAGACTCTCCTCAGTCATGTTGCCTTCAGGAAATTGTGTTACTGCGAGAACTATGACTGAATGCTTTCTATCCACCATATACATGTGATTTTTACTAAACAAACTGATGCCAGTGACAAAGTTCCATTTAACAACACGTGGTACCAATTACACTATAAGAGCAATAAACTGTGCCAGATTGTGCAGTTCAGCAGGAACAATGACTTCTCCCACTTCCACGTACGACTTTGAATGTATGCACCGCAGTATTCACTCGGCAGTCAGCGTGGCGTCCGCTCCGCCAAGGCAACCCTGGCACCAGCGCACAGGTAAGACATGTGAAAGATATTAGCAGTTTTGAATAGATACTTTGGGACATTATCCCCGCAGTGTTTTTTTTGTCATTAACACATAAAGGGAAAATAGGTGGACAGCTGGACAAAGCTGGAAATGAAGCATCGCTAGCACTAAAGTTAGCATGAACTAATGTTAGCTACACTAGCTGGTGTTTTTACACTAATTTCAGTGTCCAGCTCAAGTTTTTTTACTTTAACGTGTAGTGTCTTTGTTAACCTCGGTTTGTCAGAATGACCGTAACTCGACAGTGGCTGCGATGCTTCATTTAAAAAAAAAAAAGGAAAATGAAAATTAATAATTTATTCAAAATAATTCCAGAATTTAAACAAAATTTTATTTTAAGTTTGAATACATGGTTTTATTTTTCAAGTTTTAGACCAAAACTTAAATTTTCAATTTCAAGCTTTAGTTTTTCAAATATATATATTTTTTTCAAATTAACAAAACATTTGGCCCTGATTTAGCTCCATACTTAGACAGAGAATATCGCCTGTCATGAGGTTCTTGTGCAGAGAGAAAACAAATGTGCACAAGGCCATTTCTCAGAGAAATACAAATCAATCGTAATGCAAATTAATGTTACTGGGCTCAACTGGATTTCTTTAAAATTCTTGTGCGGGTGGCATTGGCTCTGCCAGGAGGCAGTTCCTGGGAGTCCTGTTAGACGCTGCCATTTGCATTGCCTCCAGTTTCTGTCTTCTTCAGTAGCCCAGTATTAGAAATTCTTTTAGTTCTCCAACACAAAACATCTTATTTAATGAGCCACAGATGCAATAAGCACAGAACAAAGTAGGCTGCAGAGTTAGCTTGGTACATGTGCCCTTATCACCTTTCAGAATGCACCACTGATGCAGTGTGTGCTGTATGACTATTGGCTTATTTGTTTATTTAAAGGATGCCCATTAGCTGATGTCATGGCTATCAGCTTAACATGACAATGATAGTGACACACCTGACACACAATACATAACACATACATAATGAACATCTAAAGGGGTTGTATTCAATATTCAGAACATTAATATAGAAGAAAATAGTTGCTATGTAAATATATAGTGTAGTAACGGCGTCCTGAGCAGAACATTATTTCACTCTTTCTCTCTCTGTTTGTTTTGATTGCCGCTCCGGCCGCCCGTGCATGTTAGTGCATGTGAGTCTGTGAGAGCCGTGTGGAGGTAATCCCAGACCACTTTTTAATAATACATTATTAACATAAAATTACATTCATAATTCAAAGTCATGCTGTCAACACTGTATACAATAGGGTACAGTAGAAGACTAATTAAAAATCCATAAATAGATGATGTTTAAAAAGGAGAATTATACCACTCGTATGAAGCAAAACATGAATATAAAAAAAAAACCCTCCTGTTCGATTTTATTTTTATTATACAGATATAAAGGGGTAAATTATTCCAGTTTGTTATGGATCTGTAAATGGCAGTTAGTCCTTCGGCTGGGTACCACAATAGGACGGTTACCGGCAAATCTGGTGTTGTGGTTATACAGTATGTGTTATTGCAAAAATAAACTATTTTTGTCGAATAGAAATGTTGGCATCTTTGAGTAAATGGTGAACAATATGGCCATGTTTGAGGGTGGGCTGCACAATGTGATAAGCGGTAGCATTGTTGAATATCGCTATAACAATATTACTTGCGATAAATAAACAGACATGAAAGTGTGCTCAGTTCTGCATTTCTGCTGCTCTTAGTATTCTGCTAATTACAACAAATCGCTTGTTGAATTTAAAACAATAAAGGAAATCATTTCCAACATTCTTTTATTGAACATTGAATTGAATATAAAAGGCACCACTTAAAAAAAGGATTAGTTACTTTTTTATGTGCAGTTTTCTGCTGATATTTTCTTTCAACTCACACAAAAAAACTCTGAGTGTCTATTGTGATAAGTTGTAGCCTTTTGCGATGTGTATATTGCGCAAGTTGATATTGCGATGACGATTAAAAAAAAACTGTTGTGCAACCCTACTTGAGGGTATCCTTTGCTCAATGGTGAGCCGTGAGAGGCTGGAATGGAGCTTTTTGGTGCCAGTTCTAACCCTGTTTTGTGCACATGTAACTTTGCAGGGTTTGTTTTAGATGCAGATGGCCATGCTTTTGAATGATAGTTCATGTGGCACAAAACACATGATTTAGAAACCTAACCCAGCATGTGTGATTGTGCATAGGATATGTATACGCCTCAGATTCTACATGATCCATCACTCTGTAATGGCAAAAATTACATTTAAACATGATTCTTAATATTCTTGTTTTATTAATTTCTCTGTTTCTCTCACAATGCTGGAAGGGAGTTTATCTCATTCCCACATGTAGATTGCATACACAAAGTCTGGAGACGAATGCGTACAGGCCTTGTTTGAACTGATAAAGGTACAAGGTCACCCTAAACTGTTATTTCTCCCTGGATAGTTGAGACTCCTTCTGCATTATTTGCATTCTGTGCAGGTAAATTGGAGACTTGTCATGGTACATCCCAGCCGCTTCAGTTTTCTCCACCCTTGATCTTCAGGGAGCACGATACCACAGTGCCATTTTACCTGCTTATCAGCCTCCCAGATGGTGCAGCGGCTCACAGCCTAACTGTGCTCTGTCTGCTAGCCTTTTCCTGCTAAAGAGGCATGGGTCTGCCAGCTGCATATGTGTGTTCCCCTCAACCTGACTCCGACTGTGCGAGGAGGCCACAGGTGGCCAGCGTACCTGTCAAAGACCTTAAACTTAATCACAGATGCGCTTATGAATCCAACAAAAGACTTCTGTTTTCTACTCTGTGCGCAGCACCAGTGAACATGTTGTTATATGCATACCAACGCATACACTGCAGTCACATTCTGAAGAGCGGGGAAGTAGATAATGAGAGTTATTGTAATTCTGATTAATGTGTGAGTTAAAATCCTTTCCTGGTGCTCTTATACTATGATTATGAGCAGGCCTTAGTGTGTTCCAGTTGAGCCAGTGGAATTCCTTACTCGTGGCTGCAGTGTACTCCTTCTTTGAGGCTTCTTCTTTTAGTAGAGCTATTGGTATCGGTGCCTCTTCTCTAATGGATTTCCCCCCTGTTTGATGGTTTACTGCTTGTGTAAGACAACAAGTCTAGAGAGACAGCCTTGCTCTTTTAATTTTAAGGACTGATACTTATAGCTTGATGTTTACCATTTATGTTGTTGATAAATGGAATGTTTCCTGCGAACTTCCCTGTATCTTTGCTGGAAATATCTTAATGTCATGTTATGTCATCTGAACTGACTTCGAGATTATACAATACGGTTGACATGAAAACAAAAAAAACGTGGTTGACATTTTTTGTTAAGCATTAAAAGTCTTAACTATTGGATGTATTATCATAATAAGTTCCCCCTTAGAGTGAACTGTAACAAGTTGTGATGGTTGTGGTGAATGCCTGACATTGAGCTTTTAGCATCTATTGCCATCTTCAGGTCAACATATTGAATTTGTCTAATACATTGTGACAAAACACATAAAAGTAATGACACTCAATTTCAGCTTGTTTGTGCTAATTAGCAAATGTTAGCATGCTTACATGCTAATTTAAGATGGTGAACATCAGCATGTTGACATTGTCAGGTGTGAGCATGTTAGCATGCTACATTAGCATTTAGCTCAAAGCACTGTTGTGTCTAAGTACAGCCTCACAGAGCTGCAAGCATGGCTGCAGAATCTTAGACTTGTTCAAAAAGTGGAAATATTCTTGGATGTCATTTAAGACACATTCACCTGAAATTCAGCCTGAAATATTTGGTGTCTTTACCAGAATTAGAAATAAAGTTCTGCGTGTCTGGAAACATGTATGGCTGCACTGCATGAGTTTGTAAGGACACTGGAGGGTGGAGGTGGAGTTATTGAAAGTGATCCCTGCTGGTTTCTAACATCCCTGCTCCCAAAGTGGCACAAGTAAAAACATGTAGGCGTTGTGATCTCACTTTCTATCGCATGTTTGCACCTGAAGACAGCTCCCTCCGTTTCTGCTGAGTAAAGCTTTTATAGTCTCGACAGAATTTTATAGATGACAGTAGACACACATTTGCAATTTAAATCTACAAATCTGCAAACCTTTAGCTGTAATAGTACAAATTAATGCATAATGGTAAACTTTTAAACAGTTTTTTTAGCCCCCAGGTCTCATTTAATCAGTACATCACCACCTAGACCTTGACTTGTTCTTATCCATGCTGCTGAATTATTTACCAGTGGCCCCTGATCCTGACACTTATATTATGCATGAGATAAAGAAATAAATTAGGTTTCTGTAGAAACGATGACATTGTGGATAAAATGGGACCAAAGTCAAATGCAAATCTCTGAGCATCAACATGTGTTCAGTGCAGTAGGTGTCGGAATCTATGGCAATACTCTATACTTGAATCTATACTTGTATCTACTAAACTAAACCACTAAACCAACCCTGCTTTACTTTAGTTGACCTTTGCAGGAAGCACTCGGTGAGGATTGTCAGAGATATCAACTACAGCTGAGGCAGGTGTAGAAATAAAAGCAGCTCTCCAGAGGCTACGAGCAATATAAAATCCCTGACAATGGGCTTCCCTACACTGAACAGCAACAAAGCATGCAAATGGGGGATGTACTTTCCTCACAACAGTGACAGACTTCGATTCGAGAAGTGCACATAGAAAACCAGGTTACTTTACAGAGGGAATGCAAGGCTTAGAGAGTCATGACGTTACGGTCGGTGCCGACTGACAAGTTAATCTCTTAATCATCTGCGGCAGTTGTATCTGTGTGGCCTCTCATCTCTTAATTCCGCCGCGATGAGAAATGGTGGATAATCAGCAGCAAGACAAACCTTCCCAGAGTTTATTAGCTTGCAAGCCAGAGCGAACTGAAATTCACTTTATTGACTCAGAAAGCAGCGCAATCACCTGATGATATCGACGATAACAGCAACACAATGATGCCATTAACAGATGCATTAATCAGTCTAATGAAGACCGCTGAGAGGGAGTGATAACCAAGCAGGTGAGGACCAAGCAGTAAACTTAAGCACTTGCTGAACCTCAGGTTTTCCTCTCAGATCCCCTAAAAATGAAAGCAATCAGGTGGAAATGGTGATCATGTAAGTACTCGTGTTATACAAAGAGTTACTGTATTATCAAAGCTGCTGAGCGACAGGACGCCTATGATTGTTCAACACTTCAGTGGGGAATTTCTATCTTGTGCACTGAGCATGTACAATAGCTTGTGTTTTATCTTCTGTTTATGGCTCTTGTCAGTTTTTATAGGGATTATTCTTTTGTAATGGTTGATGACAGTTGATGTTGCATCATTAGCCAGTGCACTTGTTTAACAGCGTGTTCTGGAAGTTCAGCAATTTTCTATACTTGTATGGTTCCTTTTTTTGCATAATACATGAGGCAGAACAGTGTGCTCAACATGTTACTAAGTCATTTTTGGTTTAATAAATGTCAGTGTTCAGACTATCGTAGCCAAGGTCATGTTCCACCTGGACCTGTATTTTATCAGAATGCCTCCTAGGAGTTGCATTGAAAGTAAGACTTAAAACACTTTTACCTCAATTTTTTATTTTTGAAGCATCCCACATATATGGCTGACTCTAGTTTGTTGTATGTATGAAATGTTTAGTTCTACTTGGACAATTGATGGGTTGCACTATTGTGTTGTGGCTGCTTTAATAAGTTTTCTTTACCCTTTATTTTGTGCAAAGTAGAGTATGTTGTGTGTGGACATTGGACCAGAAGATGTGGATGAAATTTCTGCTGTATTGGTGTCATGTAATTCTTTGTGGGATGGGCCACTTAGTGACATAACATGCAAATAAAATATATCATATACCGTCAGCAAAGAGAAGGATCACTTATAGAAATAAACGTGACGTTACAGTTTTATTAAACTCTCAGAAAGTCACAGAAATTGTGATCAAGGGTTGTTAAGTAGGGTTCAGTTTTAGAGGTTGATTGCCATCGTCATGGGGCATCGGTCAGAATGCACGATTAAGCCGCAGAGAAGTTCAGTCCATTCAATGAAGATTTATTCAACAAAAGGTGGTGAGGCAAATGATAATGATACCGACAGAACAGACACACATGGGTTGGAGAATCTGGGAAGAAACAAATAGAAATTAGAACTTAAAATCAATATTCTCACATGTTCATCATAAAGTAACTAGATAAGCAAAGCTATCATTCAAATATCAAAAATGTTATCAAGAAATAAGGTGCAAAGTAAAACTCATCTTACCAGCCCCATGTGAAGGTGTAGAAAAGACTGACTGAAGGGGAGTGCAGTCTTTAAGGAGTGACCAGGTGAACTCAATCAGGTAATTAGGTTAGAAACAAAAGCCAATCAGTTGTGAAGACGGGGAAGAAAGGAAATGAGATACAGGAAGTGAGGTAGGTGTGGAAAGCAAGTGTCAAAATAAGATAAAAAAAAATAGGAATCTTTAGTACAACGGTAGCTATCTAATAGGTGTGGTTTGAAGAAGTAGGCGACTCGATGGGGGCGTGCAATCCCCATTGTTAGCTAAATTAATAAAAAGAGGGGTTTGTGCAAGTTAGAATCTATGGCCCTGACCAATGCTCTGAAATATCAATAGCCAACAGTAACCGTGTATTGATAAATCCATGGCGCTGGCTGTGGTGCTAAAGTAGCAGATGAAACTGCACATTAATAGTGACTTTTTAAAATGAGTTATTAATCATTAGAAATTAATCAGTTTGTGCGTTATGTGATAAGCTGTAAAATTTGATTAATTTCTTCCAGAATTGTTGCTTTTCCGAAACATCTCTCTTCCCACAGAATGTCTTTGCCTGACTGTTATCTCATTGTAGCTGTTAACAGGTTAAGACACCTCTTGAGCTTGTAATGGGAAAATTACATTTAAACATGATTTTTTTATATTCCTGTTTTATTTCTGTTTTAGTGTCTCTCACAATGCTGAAAGTGAGTTTATCTCATTCTCACATGTTGAAAGTAGAGAAGCCATAAAGTCTAGGGACATGATGTAAAGCACTGTTCTTTTTCAACAGCTAAGGTACAGGGTCACCCTAAACTATCTCCTTTGACACTTTCTGTCCTCCCAGGTTAGTTGAGATAAACGGGATATAACCTCGGGGTGAAAGTGTTGAAAAGGGGATTAGGCTCCAGGATGTCTCTGTGATTTAGATGGTCTCCTGTGTTTTTTATTGTCAGGAATGCTGAGTCATGTTTAGGCAGGGGGCATGTCTTTCTATCCCTCTGAAGATGCATATAAGCTGTGTGCCTCTCCTCATTCGAGGAAGAGACTTTTCCACACAGGAGCTATCGTGCCTTTTGTGAAATTGTTTATATATATTTGCAAATATAAATAAATGACAAAAACCAAACTTGGCTTAATTCTCAATTGTCTTTATTTGTTTCATTCTTTAACTTTCTTAATCCATTCCTGCTGCAAAAGAAATTTCCGCAACAAGCTCTCCTAAATGTTGGTAGAAAATAGTCATTTTCTAGGAATTAACTAAGTTGGCTCCTAAACCTATACGTAGACCCAAATATGATAAGCTCCAATGTTGTTACATGAGGTCTGATATTCTGGGTCACTTTTAATGGCTCTGGTTCCAACATCACACCACACATCTACAAGGTTCTCCTGCCGATAAACAGAGCTTTGGAGGCCATGACTAAGGGACTCATTTGTCTTGCTCACTCCATCTGCTAAGTTTCAGCCTTCCAAGTAATTAAAGAGCTGTGGAACACCGCATTCTGGAAGGCCTCAGGGGTTTTCGCGCTCACTTTCATGCATCCATTAACAATATGGCCAATGCCTTCCAGATGTACACTTGTGCTTGGGGATTTGTTGCTTTCTTCACAGGAGTCCTTCGATAAATTGCAATTGATGTTGTAATTATTCTTTGAGATTTATTTAAAGAAGATCCTCTGGAGAATGGAAATGATATAATTATTACCTGATGTAGTTTTCTTTCTTGCGTATAATGGCTTGTGATAACCTGGTATCTAATTAACACTTTCAGTGCTCAGTCGTACAAATGCAAGGTGGATAAAGACATTATAGAATAGATATTATTCAGTCTAATCTCATCTTACAAGACATTTATCAAAAAAATATCAGGGCAAGGTCGTTTTAATCTCATTACATTTAACCGGAAATCCCACTTCTCACCTTGGCTTTGGCAGAATTTGTACAAAAACTGGGTCTCAGACATCAAAAGCCTCCTGCAATAAACACAGCTGTCACAGCACTGAAATTTGGCTTTTCATTCAATGATTCATCTCAGTGTGCAGGTGGAGCCCGCAGTGTGAATACACAAGAACTCACAAGGCAGAAAGGATGTGCATATAATTTTAGAACTGAGACTACAAAAGCTGGATAGGTATGCAATGAAAAGACGCAGCGGGAACCTTCTGTATTGTTGACTGACAGACGATCAGGAAAAAACTGCGACATACATTTTTTGTCTTCAGAAATACAATTGTTATCTCTGCTGCCTTCTGCCGCAGCGTGGGAGAAATGAGGAAATGCAGCACAAATAATTACAAGAGATACAGGGATTTTGAAGGAGAGGCTGGGTTTCTTTTTTATATGCAATTGAAATGAAAAAAACAACTCTGTTTTTTTCATTGCCGCTATCTGAATAATGTTGTGAGAAAATTAACGCTTTCAATTAACACTTTGGTCAAGGCATTTTCTTTGACGTAACATGTTGGAAATAATCTTGGAGAGCACACAGAAGTCAACAGTTGATAGTGAGTTAACAGAATTAACAAGGAAACTAATACCATGATTGGGTCCTTTAACAAACATTCAATTTCAGGCTAATTTCATTTGGCTGACATCTACAAAACTAATTGTGAGGGCTCGTGTTTTTCTTCAGTACTCACCCTTTTTGTTTCTTGGACTCGCTGTCCTCCTGCTGGCAAAAAGTGGCACACCAAAGTCAAATCACTGGGCCTGCAGGTGCTGAAACAAATCCAGTGACAAACAAACCAACAGACTGCAGCCCCAGTTCCACTTAGTCAGCTGTGGCAGGATGAGACTTCTCTCTCTGTGTGGGTGACGGAGAGAAAGAGGCCCTGCAGAAACAACAGTGGGAAGACCATAAACACTGTTCAAACTGTTATTGCAGAGATGACGTCTCTGATGGAGGCCACCGCAGCTCATCTATCAACGCTTTTGTTCACATGAAAAATAAGTCATGTCACAGTCTTGTTATGCTGTTATAAAGCTGTTAAAACTTGAAAATGAGCTACTTTAGAAAGCTGACACTAAAGTACATTGTTAAAATCTAATCGTGTGCTGCGTCCCATTTCTCTCCACCCCCTCGCACTTGAGATTGGAATCGCAGGACTTTTAGCAAAAACCACACGATTAATCGCTGAATTTCTATAGTTAATCGCGATTAATCGCATATTTTATCACATGATTAAAATTCTATTTTGCATTTCAGAACAGTCAAAGCAATTGTTACCAGTGTATCTTGATTGGGAATCAAATGAATGCAAAGAAAGTTACTTTATGAACTTGATTTTAAGATTTGTAATTATTTATTTACTGTAAACAAAAGAAAAATGTGTGAATCTGTCATTATTGTACAATTCGTGCAAGTACCTAACTAAAAAACTAAAAATCCCTATCCTTACTAGAGTCAATATAGTGTTTAGTAACTCCTAAATAATGTTGATTACTCACTGATGTCCAGTGATCACCGGTTAATGAGACAGCGTTTGCAGCACTTTGCAGCTGTTCCAGTTGGGCTGCTTTCTCCGTGTCATACAGGCTGTGTGTGGGGCTGCTGTCCCCCTCGACGTCAATGACACGGGTCACAACATGCCAACCGTAGTACGTCTTTGAGACCCGAGTCCTCTACGATGCTGACAGGTCTGCAGTTAGTTGCCACCCGTTTCGCAAGAGCTGTAGTAATTTTTTGGGATTTGGTTTCATCCACAGGTCGGCAAGTAGCACTCTCCAAAATACTGCTTTGCCTGAGTGGGTAGCATGCTAGTGGGTAGCATCACGTT
Organism: Zingel zingel; assembly: GCA_023566125.1. Lineage (NCBI taxonomy): Eukaryota > Metazoa > Chordata > Actinopteri > Perciformes > Percidae > Zingel > Zingel zingel. The sequence goes on along the minus strand of CM042336.1, from coordinate 13,846,498 downwards.
AACTGTACTACTATGCTTAGCTCCGTAGGTGGTAGCTCAAGCTTGACGTGCTTCGATGATATTTTAATTCGGCTTTACACAATGTGCATATGGCTTTCGACTTGTCTACGAGCCGTCTGGGAGTTTTGGAAAATAAAAAGCGCCATTCAGGATTTCATTGCTGCCGTCTTTCTCCATCATGCCTGCAGCCTGCAGCAGCAGGATGTGTTACGAGGAAGTGGCAGCTTGATGATAAGGAACGGTGCTGCAAAGGGTCGAAATAGTAGACTGTTAGGCACGACACAAAGCCGAGTGAAGTGAAAATAAATGAATAAATGCCGGCATGCGATTAATGAAATAAAAAAAATAAAAAATTAATCGCATCACGATTAACACGTTAGCGCTGACAGCCCTAGTCATAACTGATTTTTGGAAGGTGAGTCATCCAAATTCCCCTAGTCAGTCCCTCCAGAAAAACGTGATTATGCGATTGCATAATTCAATGCATAATCAGCCAAAGTCCGCAAATTTATGCGGGGGCCGCATTTTTTCAAATACGTCGCACTTTTGCCGCATAAATTGCAGATTTCCGTGCAAAATATGCGGGGCTTGCATGATTTCATAATCGCCGCATTTTCGTTGCAATAAAGTCACATATATCTTAGCAGAAAGTTGAAAAATGTTGCGTTTACGTCACACAAGAGCAGCCATTTTTGCCTGTTGCCATGGGAACGTTATGAAGTGACGTAATTACGCGACGTGAACATCATCGAAAAGCTGCAAACCCCGCGATGAAGCCATGATGAAACCGCAACTTTTGCAAGTTCCTGCAATTTCATCGCATAAAACTGCATAAATATCCTGCATATTCCATCGCATTTTTTTAAGAAAACATGCCGCATAATCAAGGATTTTTACCCGCAACAATCACAAAAAAACTCTTTTTTTCTGGAAGGACTGCCTAGTGCAACCTACCCTTCCTCAAGTGTTTGAGTAGAGGCCAGGGTTTTTGAGACCTAAATGTAAGTTAGTTTTACAAAATAATTACTCATTTATGTTGTGTAACATAATGGTTTAAAGTGATGTAATTCTGGAGGAGAAATACACAATCACTTCATTCTATTTTGAAGGGAAACACCACCTAAATTAAGAATTCCAATTATTATTATGTTATTTCTATGGCCTAGGAAAGTTCAGTCAATATTTTGTGAGCATGAGCTACTCTCTTTCAAAGCCAGAAATCAGAAGTCTCAAACGTGTGAGGTCATTAAGTAGAAAGTCTGGAGCTGCTCCATAGACAATAAATGGGAGACTAATTTTATTTTATTATTTTATTTTTTTAATACCCAAATTAGCTTTATTCTATTGAAGTGTTCTCAGTTATGAAACAGAAAATATTCCCATATACATCCCATTCATTCCCCTGAGTCGCTCGGTGTCATCTATAAAACATTTTGCAATTCATTGTCGTGGAACAGTTCCACACTTACGTGATGGCATCACAAATTTGAGTTTTAGCACTCCTAGTTTGGGTATTTGGGAGAGAGTTGTTCATGTTTACTAATATTTTGGACTGTCTTAGACCATAGGAATAACATGTATAAATTTGGAAAAACTTAGTTCCCCTTTAATATAACTTCAGTGTTTTACTAAATGTTTGCCAACGATTTAAAGAGATTTACCCCCAAACCTAACCCTAACCCTCAGCCTCATGTTTCAGTTCATTTGGGTTAGTGCTTATTAGCAAATGTTAGCATGCTAGCACACTAAATCAGATGTGAATAAACATTGGTAAACATTATACTTTCTATCAGCATTAGCATAGTCATTCTGATTATGCTAGCACTGCTTTGCCTAAGTTGGTCCTCAAAGAGCTGCTAGCATAACTGTACACTTTTTATACTGTGGAACATTGTTTTTCCATGTTTTTTGTCAGTATAAAATTGCTCTGTGACATTCAATTGTCTAAAATGTGTGTTGCCTTTTTTAAAGATTCATTTATTCCTTGCTGTGGCTCCTTTTTGTACAGTATTTATATCTCTGTGTTAATATGTTTTAATTATCTCTTAGAAGTTCATTTTGAGGCTTTTATTTTCTTTGCTTAATGACTGATCTAGTTACCTCAAATCTCCTAACCATTTGTACTACTATTATTTATACTACTATTTTCAGTTTTCCCCAGTTTGGGTTACCTAAACGGCCCGCAGTGGTTATGAATGAACTTGTACTTCATGCTACTCTTTTAAGCCCCTTTGTCCTTGGGAGAGAGGACTGAGAATGGTTAGCAGCCCTAAACTCTCAAGAGGTTAAGTCTCTAACATGGTTCTTTCTATGACAGAATAGAAAACTGTTTTGGTTCACTCTCACTGCTCTCATCGCGTCACCTCATGCAGCTTTAGAGATGAGGAATGGTAGAAATTCAAAATCCATAAGCACACACACATTGGCTATTGCATGTATTGCAGGGCATGAGGATGTTGTATTTAATCAGCATATGCCTATAAATGAAATGTTGGTTCCTGCAGTGGGCTTTGGATTTGTGTTTTGTTGTTGCTTTAGCGCCTATACTTTTAACACATGAAACCTTTGCCTAATGAAGTCATACTGTTATGTAAATGACATCTTGTTTTTCTGTGCCCTCTCACGCCCTGCACAAGTAATTGTCACCAAATTCACACTGTGCCCTAAGGCTTTAAGTTCCGGGCTATTGTGAATTTGATTTGACAAAAAGGCCTTGCCACAAAGTTGGAAACTGTTAACATGGGACAATTACTCATTATACAGTATATGATTGTATTTGAGCAGCGGTAGCTGGTTTTGCAGTAGACGTGATGCAGAGGAGTCAACCTCAGCCATGCTGTTTGCCTTCATGTCTTCCCCGAGGCTGGATGAGCTCAGGCTACTGAAGCAAACAAAACAATCAAAGTGACTTATGGTCTGCCTGTTCTTTTGTACCCCAGTGTTGTTCCCTATGAACACGAGATAATAAAAACAGTGCAGCCTAAATGAAGGGATAAATAACCTTGCGTTGGGTAGTTGGAGTGTGTACAGCTACGACTTTCCAGTTCAACAAGCCAATGAAACGCTTCTGTAAAACTGTTAATTTGAAGATTGTACTTTTCTTGATTTTTTCATGTCACTTTCTACTGATTCTACATTACATTTCGGAAGGGAATTATTGCACCATTTAATCAAATGAAGCATTGTTATACATATTTAGCTACCCAACAGTATATAAAATAGTTCAAATGAGCTCCCCCTCACCCAGCTACAAGAGTAAAATGCTACTTAAACATTAATGCATCAGCAAAGGTGATTAAATAATCTAACCTATAACAAAAGTCGCATTGGGCATTTTTCTGCATTTAATACTTTAACTTTTGATACTTTTGAGTACATTTTACTCCATCCTGCTGCTCTAACATAAAATGTGTATCACTCCTCCAATTAAAATAGTCCACATAAATGCACAATTTACTCCCTTCCCAGTTTGTTTGACAAATAAATGTAGATTACTGCGCATGTTCACCTACAAGGTGGAATACTTAGTAAAATTTGTATCTATTCTTTGACATGAGCTGTACCATCTGTTTAATTGCTTTTTATTTGTTGTATGTAATGAAAGTAGTGCCTTGTAAACCTATGAGGGTTTATATTTGACATGTAAAAAATATATACTGTAAACCTATTCATTCATAGTCTTAGTAACAATTATATATAAAAAAAACTATAGTGCACAGCTGTTTCAGTAATTGAATCCGCTTTTTCTAAAATTGACACTAAATGTGTGACCTGTTTTTAAAGATGTTATTATGTCTTCAGTTCTGCAGGAACAAACAGACTTGGGAGGGGTAGGGACGGACAGACTAACATGTTGGTTTTGGTCAGTTCATGTGTTTGGTTGAAAACAACAAAAATATAGTATCCTTTAACACTTAAGTGCACTGCGTATATGCAGAAAACAGATACAGAAAACCAGGGACGTGACTCAAGCTCCTGTTTAAAAAAAAATGCTAAAGTAAAGTTGAAAAGAAAATCTGAGGCAGGTGTTCTGTTTCTAGTTGAGTCAATCACACTTTCTCGTATCCGTGCCGTTTGGCAGGACAGTCAGTGAGCTCAGCTGTGAGTGAACAGCGACTGAGGTGCTCTCCATCATTATGTGTGACAGCTACACTGTGATGGATGATTGGCTAAAGTCAACAGATGGCATAATTCATCACACACTGAAATTTAGATTTAGCTATGATGCCTAGGCGTCATAATGCTTTAATGCTGGTTCAGCAATCTTGAATAACAAATAACAAGCATCATAAAAGACTGCATTATTAACACTTTCAAAATGTAGGACTGTTTTTTTTTTATTATAGTCTAAAATGGTTTTCATCAGTTTATGATTCACTACCTACCAGAGATGTTCACAAGTCATTTTTTGGAAGTCCAAGTCAAGTCTCAAGTCTTTGAGGGGAAGTTTAAGTCAAGTCTCAAGTCTTTTGCCATGAGTCCAAGTCAAGTCTCAAGTCTGATCTGTCCCTAACACTGTATTGTTAAATCTTATGAATTCAAAGCATGTCCTGTAGCTACCATCCATACAGTACAGTATCAAAATCAGTTGTAGGATAACTTTATGGGGTCTACTGCAATGCAATCTGAAGAAACACAAATTAAGGACTCTGTTTCAATTTCATAACTGTATTTTTCAACATTTTGGTATCTGCACCAAAGAATACATGTTTGTCTGTGTTACCAACTGGCTGTAAAGCCCAACCTCATCATGCATTACATTTTTCAGTGTTCAAAGTTTGAGGAAAACATCTGTATTGAAAGTTAATACACCAACCATGGTGCAAACATGTGAGAACTGATACTTTCCGTATTGCTATTTAACAACAAGAAAAATAAAAATTGGAATGAAAATAAATTGGAAAAAAAAATGAAGACAGTCTAATCTTAGTCTTAGTCTAATTTTCTGCTACTGGTGAAATATTAACCTAAGTCTGTCACATCATATGGATACAACTATAACAATACAATTTGCCTGTCCCCAGCATTAGCACAACACTTTGCAATGGTTAGCTTGTTACCTGTGGCGATATCTGCTAAATGTAACGTCTCTTTCACATTAGCGTGAGTGACTGACCTATCTGGGTGCTTTTTGAGATGTCTGATGAAGTTCGATGTTGTTGATCCAGCGTCATGTATCTTGGTGCCACACTCATTGCATGTAGCTGTTCGCTTACTGCCACTGTTTCTGAAGTTATTGTAAGCAAAACTAATGACAAAAGGCACAACTGCAGGAGGACTTGGTGTCGCCATCGTCGCTGCATTTTTTGATGTGTACGCGTGCACTATGCGGCGCGCGCACATTGCACATTACGGCAAAGGCCAAGGGACACGCAGCTCATCATACATTTCCCCAACGTATATGCACCAATAAAAGAAAATAGAAATACATAAATCAATTTAGATTTAAAAAGCAATAATTGCATGAAAATAGGTTGTTGACGAGTCTCGAAGCTCGAGTCCGAGTCAAGTCTGAAGTCTTTTGGGTCGAGTCAGAGTCGAGTCTGAAGTCAGCTGTTTGTGTGACTTAAGTGCGACCCGAGTCAGAGTCTCAGACTCGAGTCCCCATCTCTGCTACCTACACACCCTTCTTCACACAGAAGATGCTTTGTAGATTATTTATATTATTAAAATAATATTGTCATTATCTTGAAAACGTCTCCTGATCAAGTTTGTCCTCAACTTTTACAGCTGCATAGATTTTCAAGTCCCTGACGCACCAACCAGCCGACCGTCGGCCTAGTTTGTGCGGTGTGTCCTGCAGCGTCACCTCGCGTCATTATTTTTTCGGACAATTCCACATGATGAATCTGCGTCGTTGGCCATCGGCCGAACTTCCAATTCATCTGATTGGCTGTTCAGCTTGAAAACGAGAGTGAGGAAAACAAACAACTGTAACAGGTAGGAAGTGAAGTAATGTAAGAAATAACCCAAACCACAACCTTTTTTCTAGTTTTGTGCCTATATGTAACCAAATTGCGACTGTTTCACAACGTTAACACGTGTTTAAAACCGCAAGCGTTACATTCTCTGGTTCAGATATGAGGACGGAAAACGCTCTTGTGGGTCAAATTTCCTGCAAGCGCAAATTTATGAAACCCTCCTATGGGTCGTATTATAGGGGAGGAATAAACAACCTTTATCATCTTATGGTTTGGAGGACTTGTTGGCTTTTATGTATCCACGGTTGACAGAGTGTAAAAATACAAGGTAAACTCTGAAATATGCTTTCAAAGGTAACCACATAAATTTGGATTGAACCTTTTATAAGGTCTCAGCCACCAAATAGCTGTTTTGGCATGGTATTGCTGTTGCAATCTCATGATAACCGGACCATATTTTCCCACTGCCAGGCTCTGAGGTCTGGCAGAAAATTGAAGGCAATCAGGTGTGGCGCTGCCATTACCACAAGGGCTCTGACATCTTTCATATTTCACACAATTTGCCAGGTTTAATGATGACATGAGAAACCTCTTCTGCTTTTGACTGAAGTATATTGAAGAGAGGAGAGCATCAATGCTGTTTACTCTCAAACAAGTATGCATTTTCAACAAGTATATCTAAAAAGCAACTGAAAAACACTTACTATGCTAATTTATCAGAGTAGACCTCTTGATTTGTTATAAATGTGTATTTAAGGGTGTATTCCTAATTAAAGTTTAACGTCTAATAATTCATACCATCCAATAAAACAAAATACTGTGCCTTTGTTTTTGTGTACTTTACAGACTAAAGGGGATGGTGACATCTGCCTAAGAAAAGCTGTTGTAACACTCAGAGCTTTCACTCAGAGGATAGTCCTACACCCCTAGTTGCTATTCATAGTGGTTATCAAAGAGACAGTCTTTAGTTCAAAGTTCATGGTTGTTTAATTAAAAAAACATTTTTCAAAATGCAAGCCAGCGCAAGAGGTGAATCGAGAAAAATAATTCCATTTCTATTTAAACATATTTACCATATGATTATCTTAAAGAAGCTAGGAGGCAGAGTTTGTGAATTGCTCTTTTAGTGCTGACTTTTCAAACAAAGAGCAGGCTGGAGAGTTTTTTTAAGCCATAAAAATTCAGCACCTGGCAAAGTTATCGTTGAGTCACTGCAATTGATCACAAACCCTGGTGAACCACTGTTTTGTTTTTCTGACTCCTGAGAACCGCAGGGGTTAATGTGCCGCCTAATACATTTTATTTATCGCGGTGAAGAAAGCCCTGTCCTTACCAAATCTATAAATCTGTAAAAGGACATTGGGAGAACAGGACACCTAATCTGATTCATCTTTCTTTGACCTTATGAGAAAAAAACGTTTACCTTTTTGGGTTAAAAATGTGCAAGGATTTAGCACAATTTGAACATAAAGTGACACTTTCTTTTGGTTTTGACGGTGAGAAAAAGCAAAATTTTGCCTGGTAGTGCAGTTTGGCTAAAATCAATATTCACGGACTGGTGACAGAGGTATTTGCCTGCTGTTTTCCATCAGCCACTTTACACCTACCTGTTTATTGTTGTTATTGAAACAATTAGACAGACTGGGATGCTGTGTTCTTTTGTTGTTGTTATAACAGCAGTTGGAACAACAGCAGATGGACTTGGAACACGTCACTCATGGCTTTTGGCTGTGCTCACCCACAGCAGAAAAGTAGGAGGAAAACGACATGAGTCTGGTATGGGGAATGCAGGTTCACCTCAGTCCTGCCCACAGGGGAATATTAGAGTATGAGCCAGCCAGACCCAACATCAAACCTGTTGTGCTGAAAGGTCACAAACACCCTGAAACAGGCATGGCCACTAGAGGGACTGAACCCTTCGCTCTTCTTTGAAATCAATCTGGATCCCATGATACATGATAAGATAAGTCCAAACTCACACTGCTGAGAGTGTAACATTGTTTGGGCTTAAAAATTGTGTCAATCATCCCCTAATAGAGATAATGAGCTCTTATATAGTTACCAATATGGTCGTGATTGTTTAATTTTGCACAACACAGTGAAACCACATGTCGGATCTCACTGGCTTTGCATAAATGGATAATTTCTCTTTCAGCTGAAAAGTAAACTGCTGAGTTGGGTTTAGTTAACGTGTTGAATGTTAACAGTGATTAATCTACACTTTCTACACTAATCTACACTAAACCACTGTACAATGAATTTAAAAGCAAAGCACGTCATAACCCACCAGATTTGAATGATCGCCTTGAAATTAAAGCTGTTTGAGTACTTGGCCTCTGTGACTGTCTTTCCATTAAAAATAAACATTTGATAACTCTATGATTGCTACTTAAGTATTTGATGCACATCTGCATGACCATCAAAGGGGCTCCTTATCGCAACATCACACAAAAGTTCACATTATAAGACTTCATCTTTTATTTTCGTACGACAGCAGACAGTTTAAGCAGAGGAAAGATGTATACTGCACTTGTGTACTGCAAAATGTAAATTTGAAAACAAATGACAAACTAAACAGGGAGGTAGTTTCTTGAAATATAAAAATGCAAAAAAAAAATGCTTTTGTTTCATAATACTCTACAGTAGTTCATGGTCACAATAATTAGCTTATAGTCTGGAGTGTCAGCCCTTCTCAGTGCCATCTTAAATCTTTACGGTCCAGTCAGAGATCAGAGCAAAGACTCTTAAGTGATTTAGTCTGCTGTTGTGCTTTGCCTTTTGTCATCTCTGTTATAACACTCAAAGCACCCAGGTACTAAGGGACACAGCTAATTTATTATTCTTTCACTCTTACTGTTATAGAGTCTTTTACGGTAGAGATGCTCAGCAAAAGGTGTAAAAGCCAACATGGCCAACAGCATCGTGGCAAACGCAAAAAATGAAACTACATGGTGAGAGAGAGAGAGAGAGAGAGAGAGAGAGAGAGAGAGAGAGAGAGAGAGAGAGAGAGAGAGAGAGAGAGAGAGAGAGAGAGTGTGAGAGTGAGAGTTTGTGCTAACTAAATTGAAACTTTTTCACAATTATGCTGAACTAAAGCACAACACTGACGTGATAAGGGGCCTTAAAGGTCCCATGGCATGAAAATGTCACTTTGAGGTTTTTTTAACATTAATATGCGTTCCCCCAGCCTGCCTATGGTCCCCCAGTGGCTAGAAATGGCTATAGGTGTAAACCGAGCCCTGGGTATCCTGCTCTGCCTTTTGAGAAAATGAAAGCTGGAATCTCCTCCTCCTTATGATGTCATAAGGAGGAATGTTACCAATCCTTTCTCTGCTTTGCCTTCCCAGAGAATTTGGCCCACCCATGAGAGGGAGACATCATTGCTTGCAAAGTGGCCATGGCCTTGACCAACTGCCAATAGGAATACACCTTGCCCCCTCCCCACCCTCCTCCCCAATAGCATTTAAAGCTTTAGACACAGAAATGGCACATACTAAGGAAAGCACATTGTGGGACTGGCTCTAGTGGCTGTAATTCTGCACCAAGGTTGAATTTCAGGAGAGATACAGTATTAGGTGACCACTAAGGCCTATATAAAAGCATCCAAAAAGCAGCATGTCATGGAACCTTTAAGATTGGGGTCTGCTTTATCACCTAAGCTCATCAGAATGGTTTGAAATTTTGGATAATACACATCGCTTTCTTGCTGAGAGTTAAATGAGAAGATTGTTACTATGCTAATGTCTGTACTGTAATATAGCTGGAGCTAGCAGTCAGCTATCTTAGCTTAGCATAAAGGCTGTAGACCTGGAAACAGTTAGCCAGGCTCTGTTTGGAGGTAACAAAATCCACCTAGCAAAAGCTCTAAAGCTCATTATATCTTAAATATGTTGAAAAAAAACGACCGTTAACGGTTTTACAAGAAAAGTAACTTTATGGAGTCCAAGACAAGTACATAAAACAGTGAATTGTTGTTTTTACACTTCGGTTTTCGTATGGATTTAACAAACAAGGTATAGAGTGAGCTTTAGATGTGCTATGAGGCTGAGACTCAGGCTAGCTGTTTTCCCCGTTTTTATTCTAAGCCAGGCTTACCAGCCGCTTGCTCCAGCTACATATTCGCACAGTAATGATGGGGTTATCTCTTCATCTAACTCGCAGCAAGAAAGCGAACAAGCATTTTTCCCTAAAATGTCAACTATTCAGTTAAAGCTGCAGTGGGTATAAAGCAGGATTTGAAGTAGAGTGGGACCTCTTCCTGCAGCCAGTGGTGGAAGAAGTATCCAGATCCTTTACTTAAGTAAAAGCACTAATACCACACTGTAAAAATACTGTTACTAGTAAAAGTCCTGCATTGCAAATGTTACTTATGTAAAAGTATGTAAGTATCATCAGGAAAATGTACTTCAAGTATTACAAGTAAAGTGGCATGAAAAGACTCAAGTAAAGTACAAGTACCTCAAATTTGTACTTAAATACAGTACTCGAGCAAATGTACTTAGTTACATTCCACCACTGCCTGCAGCTCTCCCTCTTCCCTCTGTGTAGTACAGGCATATATATGTGCAGAACAGCCAATAGGAATGCTCTCTCACTCTCGCTCTCTCTCTCTCTCTCTCTCTCTCTCTCTCTCTTGCACCAAAAACAAATTGCCTATCACAGCTTAAGACTCCCTTTGTCAAAATCAAGTTATAAAACCTTCAGTATTTCAGTTTTGTGCTTAGGTATGTTGCATACATTAATGTTACCACTCAGAAAATCTTTTGCCAAGTAATATTCCATCCCAAAAATGATTGCAGATATTGCACAGAGTGAGTAGGGGGATTAAAGAGGGGGGCCTTAGAGCAAATTTTTTGCCCTGGGGCCCCCAAGCAGGAAAATCCAGCCATTTGTGTATCTTTTGTGATGATACACTATAAAAAAAACATTACAGCACACATAAGTAGGGATAAAAGAACGGTGGTGCTCACTTTTCAGACTGGGAATGCCTGTAATGGAAACACTTTATGTTGAAGCTTGTAAAGACACCCAGTAGGTGGTTGATGGTGTGCACTGCCATGACTGAATTACAATAGGACAATGAGACATAACAGCAAGTAACAAGTGGCAGTAATAGACAAAACAGGCTTCTTTTTTCACTTCGATATTTCCTTTAAGATAGTCAGGGTGGCGCAGCAGTTCTGATCTAAAAGGACTTTTTCCAAGACTTGCAGAGGATCTTCTGGAAGGCATGCCTGAAGTCCCGGTTGAAGATGGTGTAGATGGCAGGGTTGAGGGAGCTGTTACAGTAGCCAATCCAGAAGAAGAATTTAAAGAGCGGGTCTGGGATTTTACAGGAGTCCCTGCACACACCGTACAGGCTGTAGCTGAAGAAAAAGGGGAACCAGCACAAAACAAACACTCCCATGACCACAGCCAGGACAAATGTAAACCTCTTTTCCCTGGCTTGAGAGACCTTTTTCCTGGCTAAGGAGTTCCGGCGACGTCTCCTCCTGGAGGCGAAGAGCTCCTTAGATTTGTTACTGACCCTGGAGATGCGAGTGGACTTTTTGGAGAGGGAGATTTTCTTTTGGCTGGCCTTCTTGGCTTTTTGGTGGTCCTCCTGCTGTGGTTTGTGACCCTTGCCCTCTGAGGAGGAGCTCTCCTCCATGTCAGCATTCTCAGTCTGTTGCCCGATGGTGATGGTGCGTTGGCTGGGCGTAGGCGGGCACTGACAGTGACCGTTCTCTCTCTCGCCATGGAAAGGGGAGGTGGCTTTGCTCAGTCCATTCTCAGTTTGTTCAACACCATCTGGCCTGGGATTTTTTCCCGACATAGTTCTGGTTCTGGTTTTGGCCACCTGGTATATTCTGATATACACCAGCACCATAATTAAGCACGGAGCGAAGAAGGACGCGATGCTGGAGGAGAGGATGTACCAAGTGTCATCATTCAGCTCGCACTGAGGCTGAGAGCTGATATCATTGTTGCTGTCAATAGATATGAGCGGCGGAGACGAGATGAAAGCAGATATAAGCCACACAATTACGATGATGCACTTGACGCGTTTGGGAGTCCGCTTCAGGTTGTACTCTACAGCCTGCGTAACGGACCAGTAGCGGTCCAGGCTAATTGCGCACAGATGAACAATAGACGAAGTGCAGAACAACACATCCAAAGCCAGATAAATACCGCACCACACTTTTCCAAAATACCAGTAGCCCATTAGTTCATTCGCCAGAGAAAACGGCATTACCAAAGTGGCGACCAGGATGTCCGCGGTGGCCAGAGACACCAGAAAAAGGTTCTGTGGGGCTTTCAGCGCCCTGCTCGTCAACACCGCAATAACCACCAGAATATTCCCAACAACCGTAAAGATAATGAGAAAACTTACAAGAGCAGCAATGCTGGCTATGGCTGCTAAAGAATATCCACTATCCAGACTCCAGGAGGAATTCAGATGGACCACCGTGAACGCGTCCATTCCGCTGGCGTTAAATGAATCCATTCCGACTGTGTGCGCTTTATGTGTACCCTGGAGTGGCTGGATTTCGGCATGAATTTACATCCATCCCTTTAATGTCTGAGGAGTCCATCAAAAAAGCGCAGCTCCGCGGCCAATTTACCAATCTGACATGGATACGAGATTTCCACTTCACGGAGTCTTTGGGGGTTATTTGGAACCAGTTGATCATATCTCAAGATAACTTATACAAATAAAAAAGAATCCCCCCCTGCGCCCTTTCATAGTCTTGTCACGCGCCTCCTGATTGTCAGGAGTTGAGTTCCGTCCAGCCGCAGCTCTCCTTCCTTCAACATGGTGCGCTCTCGCTCCTAATGATGCCCCATGAGTTGTTCTCATAAAACTCACCCTCTCCTGCCCCGCCCCCGCCACACAGCATTATTTTCATATGGTTGGGATATGATAAGGCTCGGGACAAGGCTGTATCTTAGCCCAAATTATCTCAATTTCCATATCATTAATAATAAGTTGTTATTTTGTGTTGTAAACAAGCATTCCCAAATTGTACGAGTCAAAATGAGGGATTTCTCTTTCTCCTTCTTCAATAATAATTATTTATATCTTCAACTGTGCAATATGCTGTTAATGCTGCAATAATCAACTGTGCAATACTGGCTTACATTAATACTGAAATTATTTTTACTGCACAATAAATCCCATTTATCAGCACTATTATTATTTACATTATTGTTTACACTGTTGTGTATATTATAGTATCCATATATTTTTTTTTTACATATTTCATGTCTATTTTACATATATAGGTGCTATACATTTTAGTGTAATGCACAAACTTGTATTTGATTTTTACATATTTCTTCTATTTTGTTTACATCGTATTCTGTTTACATATTTCTCATTCGATTTTATTTCTTATTTCTATTTGTTCTTATAAGTTCTCTATTTATTTCTATTCGAGAATGGAGCATATATAACAAACCGAAATATGTGAAGAAAAACCTGACAGACACGTGCAGGATTTGATTTTTGGAGTTGTATGTGTTTACGTGGCAGCAGATTTAAGGAGGAGAGTGAAGGAGTAGCAGAAGAGTGTGATGGGGGTGAGTTTAGAGAAGTTGAAGATGTGAGGCTTATTGTGGTTTTGGATTTGAGCTCATCAGGCGAGATGTAAAATTGTTTTTTCCCCTTATAAAACAGTGATAGGAGAGGCTTTGATAATCATATTTTCACACTACCATAGCTGTTCTCCACTGTGCGGAACAGTGCACTGCACATGCCTTTGATGGAGGTCAAGTAGCCACTTTTTTATTTTCAACAGTCAAGAGCTAAACATGCATTTCACACCTGTTTCATAACAAATGTTCAAAATTACATCTATGCTTAACTAGGTTGAAAGTGCATGTGCATTGTAATGTATATTTTAACAAGCCTTAAATGAAGTGACTCTTCAATGGTTGATCTTTTGTGATCCCTGAAAATCTCAATTAATAGCATTAGTCATTCAAAGACATTTAATTTTTATTGAAGGTTATCCGTGAGGCAGAGGTGAATTTGAGAAGACACAGTATATTTAATGTGATCATTGAAAATCCAACGGAAATGTAACCAGATGGTAAGACTTAGCTTCTAATACAGTAATGTGAAAAAGATGGTGAAAATGTATAAAAAGTTTTCCCAGTTCAACAGTTTCAAACAACATAAAATGATCAATATCTTTGGGGAATAACCCAGTGTTAATATTCACATAAACAACTTTATAAAATAGGCATTGGCAGCACAATTATGAAATATTAGGATATTTGGCTCACTTTGGTTTGGGCTATCTTCTACAATATAATACACCATATCATCACCATAAAAGCTGAGGCAAATTGTTGTTTCATATGTCAAACCAAGTCTGATGTAGCTCGCCAATAACTACAGTTAGATTGAAGAGGAAAGTACCAAAGGGAGAAGTCACCTTGGTTTTTGCGCAAAGCTTGTCCCCCTTTATTTCTTCCTCTCTTTCATGCATGCATCCAAACAGGACACAGCAATTACACCTTAGATCCAAGAAACCACAGACAAAGCTTGTAAAGGAACATAAAAGGCACAAAAGAAGACCATTCCTACTGTGGTGATACATACTGACAGTGGAGACCAATAAGAGCAGAGCAGTAATTACAGCTGAAAGCAGAAGCATCATTTGCCATCCACGAGTTCTTTATTGTCTGCGATGGCTCATCTTACCTCCTGCACTGTTCTTGCAAACAATTCTTGTGTTGCTAGGTTTGGTTTTGTGTGTCAGTTGGTATATCTCGAGAAGATAGAATACAGTATAGATTGAGAAGAGCTTTCAATCAATAATTGAAGAAAACACATCCGAGTGTAGCAACATAAATTACTTTTCTGCAGTCATTCTGCAACTCTGAATTTGTGGAAGTGAACCTGGACCTGCAGGTCTGCTGCTTCAGTGGTATGGAAGCTGCTGAGAGTTGTAAGATGCAGGCTGGTAACTGAAAAGGCCACTGGTTCAAGTCCTTGGACAAGCTTCAGGATGAGGTAAGACAGTGAGTCATACTCTCACCTCCCTCTGCAACAGATACTGAACTGCTTTCAATTATTGATTGAAAGCTCTTCTCAATCTATACTGTATTCTATCTTCTCGTGATAGTGCAGGAGGTCAGATGAACCATCACAGACAATTAATAAAGAACTCGTGGATGGCAAATGATGCTTCTGCTTTCAGCTGTAATTACTGCTCTGCTCTTATTGGTCTCCACTGTCAGTATGTATCACCACAGTAGGAATGGTCTTCTTTTTTGCCTTTTTGTCTGTGGTTTCTTGGATCTAAGGTGTAATTGCGGTGGCCTGTTTGGTTTAACTGGTTTGGTATTTGGTTGTATAGACAGAAATGTCAGTGAACTGGTGTGGACATGAGTGCAGGGTATGTTTTTTTTCCTCGTCTAAGAGCAGACTGAATCATGATGTGTGTATCCCTGAGGTCCAACAAATTGTATGCATTCCTTCCTCATCAAATATTTGCAAAGCCAATTTTTAAGTACAGCATTTTCACATCAATGTTTACTAGCTAGCAGTCTCCTTTGCTGGTGCATCGCTGCATTTCCTGTTACTGCCACCTGTAGATTAGTGGAATAGTGTGAAACCATAAGCAGGATTGTGTGTCGAGTCACCTGTGTGTGCACGTGTAAGCCCTCGTGTTTCCATAAGATGAACAAAACAGGGACCCATAAGGCTCTGTAGCACTAAAGGTAAAAAACTAAAGGTTCCCTGTGGTCAGCGGCTTGCAATCAGTTCTGCTGTGTCCTTTATGTGTGAGTGAAGGTCTGTTACTGGAGTGCATATGTTAATAGTGAAAACAAGGACAATATATACACTACTATATACTCAATCACCATTTCATCTTTAGAAACGAGATCACAATTTACAAAGCAGTTTATAAACTTTAGGCAGTGTTTCTTCACCAAGACCATCTTTACGAAACAGGATGCATCAGCACGCATGTAATTGGAAAGAAGTAGAAATGTCTCCTTGTACAGAAGATAGGGTTTATAGTGGCAGCAGTGGCAGCAGTGTCGAGTGGCGAGCAGCCGGTCGAGAACTGAATGAACAAATGGTCTCTAAGGGAACGCTGCTGAGGAGTTAGTACCGTCTTGTTAATTGAGCACAAAAAGCACTTGCGAGGCATGACAAAGAAACCGTGAGGGGGAGACCGGCTGAGTGAAGGCTCAGCATGAACCCCTTTGTTGCCCAATCATACTGGGTGGCAAGCCTTACACAACCTACATTAGACATTTATTTGCAGGTAATAATTAAGAGTTATTTATTTAAATCTACGTATTTTGTGTCTGCAAAATGTTTTTTAAAATGTTAATGAGTCTGCATCCTCCACATGAATCAAAATACCTTTTTGGTTATTCTGGAGCAAGATGCATCCTTCCTCTATGCTTAATTAACATCGGACAAGTCATACAGTGTATTTGCCGTGTATTTCCATGTGTCTACGCCTTCATATTTGAGTCAAGTATTTTCCTTACGTTACAGTGCTCAGCTGGATGTGTAAATTAAGGCCTTAAGTCCAAAATTATGTAAGAGCATTGCAGCACAAGCAGCTCCTATTTAAGATAACATAACTTTCTTTACAAGGCTAAAATGTGTAAACGATGAAAGCTCCCGCCACATGTTGAGTGATACGATATAATTAGTGTTGAAAATGGACAGCCCATTGATCAATCACTTGTAACTTCGCAAGTCGTTTGGGTTTAATGGCACTATTTGTTCATTTTTCCCTTTAGTCAGGCAAACAGTACAATTCTGTCAGGATAAACCATTCACTGAGGTAATGGCTGAGGGTTTGGGCAGGATTCTCAATCATCAAGCCCCCAAGCAAATATGACTACAAGTTACTATCTGGTGCTCACAAGATCATAAAAATATCACCTTTTAGAACTTGCAGGGCTTTGCAGTGATCAGATAAACCAAAAGACAGATCCGGCTCACATGAGGGCGAAATAATGACAAGAAACTATTTTGGGACAGAATGTTACATTATTGTCCTGGGATTGATTATAAATGGGAGGGATGTTAACTTTATTGTCTTACTATATTGATTTTCAAAGTTCATTCTTGACCTTGGAAACAGCAGTGTTCAATTAACCCCCAAAAAGTTTTGGTTAGGTTTAGCCACCAAACACGACTTGGTTAGGTTGAGGGAAAGATCATTGTCTGGGTTAAAATGACTACCTCGTTGAGTCGTCATAGTTACAATAATAAACACTTGGTTAAGGTTGTGGAATGATTGTGGTCATGCACTAAAACTGTCGTTGGAAACATTAAACAAACAGCAGTCTCAGGTATAAAGTCGACCCGACCGTCCACCCTGACTCCTCTTTACACAGACGCCCGACTTATTAGGTGGAATATGGCCCTGCTAACCCACATCTACAATATGGTAAAGACAACAACTGATAATGTCCATTTTTATAAACTGATAGCATTACCTTGTGAGTGTCTTAAAGTGCTCATATCAGGCTTTTTGGCTTTTTACCTTTCCTTTATCGTGTTATATATCTTTTTTGTGCATGTTATAGGTTTACAAAGTGAAAAAGCCCAAAGGGACTTACCATCTCCAACAGAAAACACTGTTCACAAACTGCTCCAAACAGCTCTATTGTAGTCCAGCCTTTACTTCCGTGACAAACGTGTCACTTTGTAACGCACGTCATAATGCTCGCCTAGCTGCTAGCATGTCATGCCCTCATACTCTGCTTCTGACCATGGATGTATTGCTTCTGACTGGGTAGTAGTCCTTACCTAGGTACTGTGCATGTGCGACACCCAACAAAGATGGAACAGAAGTGAGATGCCTCACTCTGTAGCTAAAACAGAGAGCTCAACACACAGGTTAAAAAGAGGAGCTGCAGCAATGTGCAGTACAACAAAAATATGGTGTCTGGGGGGCCACTGGGTGACATTTGAAATCTGATTGCTATAATAATCTATTAAATTCAAGCCAGGTTTGGTTTGGTAATGGTTTTCCAATAGTAACCTAATACTAATATGAATACATGTATAAGGGGTAAAACATATATGACAAAGTGTTTGGAAGAAACTTTTTACAGATATGGCTGATTCCTCTTTCTCCAAAGGTTGTCGTATGAAAAAGGCATATTGATCGACAGCTAAATGTATTCTGTGTCAACATTTGAAAATGTTTTT